>CM069141.1:27233957-27611457 GCA_035221665.1 Okamejei kenojei
AGTGGGCTGCGGGGAGTGGGCTGTGGGCTGTAGAGAGTGGGCTGTGGGGAGTGGGCTGTGGGGAGTGGGCTGTGGGGTATGGGGAGTGAGCTGTGGGGAGTGGGCTGAGGGGTATGGGAGTGAGCTGTCGGGAGTGGGCTGTGGGGAGTGGGCTGTGGGAGTGGGCTGTGGGGAGTGGGCTGAGGGCTGTGGGGAGTGGGCTGTGGGGAGTGGGAAGTGGGCTGTGGGGAGTGGGGCTGTGGGGAGTGGGGTGTGGGGAGTGGGCTGAGGGGTGTGGGGAGTGGGCTGTGGGGAGTGGGCTGTGGGGAGTGGGCTGTGGGGAGTGGGCTGCGGGGAGTGGGCTGTGGGGAGTGGGCTGCGGGGAGTGGGCTGTGGGGAGTGGGCTGTGGGGAGTGGGGAGTGGGCTGTGGGGAGTGGGCTGTGGGGAGGGGCAGCTGAGATCCCATTGTGATGTCATTGTCGGCTTGCGGAATGTTCACGGCAGCGTATGTAAATGAATGCCATTGTGATTGGAGGACTGTGAAATGCCATTGTGAAGTCATACTTGAAAGTTGTTAGAAACCTGTCACATATAGGAAAATAGTTAATTTTCCTATATAAAGATTATATCCAAAATATAATTTGTTGTTCATGAGCTCGCTCATCTCCAAATCTGTTGCGTATTCTACACAAGAAAAAAAAACTCCAGCTTAATGTTGTACTTCTTCAAACTCAATTCCACTTTCTGATATATGGAGCAGTTTATAGGAAAGACCTTTATAACTATTAGATCTGATAGGTAACATTTTCATACTGTCATTGCATAGATAAAATCCTTTATTCTGTGGAAAATTAAGCTGGTTCTTTTGACACTATCTTTATGTACAACATGTTAATTTGTTCAACATATAGAAATCGAAGTGCTGATAAATTGGAAAGTCTAGATAGATAGTTAATGGTTAGCATGGAGCTGCATCACCATGATGCTGCACATTTTCAAAACTTAACTGCAAAAATATCTGCATCAGTGTTGATGGATACATATTTACTTTCATAAAATCATAACTATTTGGCACATATATAGAACATTTCAAGCACTCAAGGAAGAGCTGGTGAACCTAATCTCACTTCCCAGCTCTATTAACTGCCTTGCAAGCCATGGCGCACCAAATATTCATCCACATAATCTAGCAATGTTACAACATTTTGAGATTTAAAAAATCAAGTCTGCAATTTATCCCATCAGATAAAGCATAAAAAGAAGTTTAATTTGACACCTAATTCAATTTCAGATCTTCAGTATTAAAAAGGTTATGGCCATTTTCATACTCAGAAATTAGCATCTTGTTCCCCACTGCCTTTCCATTGACTTAACACAAAAGCTGTGATCTAGGACAGTCAAAAGCCCATAACTTTCTTAAAAATTAAGAGAACTCAATGACATTTTCAGTTGTTATAGATTGAAGCATTCTGAAACAAATATGAAAGAATATTACTTGGATGACCTGAAATTAAAGCATATAATTAGTTAGTTACCTAATTGTAGCTAATTACAAAATTCAATTACTAGATCTAAACATCTATCCATTTCTTAAGAAAAGATAAACTTTTTTAAATTGCCTGTGTCCAAATAAAGTTCACACAATAATTCACAATATAACATGATTTTAAAATCTCATTTTCATGAATTTATAGGCCAAATGGAAGGAATTTAGTGTTCAATTCCTGTAAATTAATGGCCATTTAAATCAACTTGTGAGTGGGTTTTAGTGGAATGCGGTGGATTAGAACGTTGTGGTTTGCGGTGAAGTCGGCATGAAAAACACTGCCGGTTCATACATTTTTTTTTGTCCCCATTTCGCAACATGAAAATGTGATTAAAGGCTTCCTAAAAACCAAGTTTTAATGTAAAAATAAACTGTGCACTTTATTTTCTCCCCAACGTAAAATCCTTCCTGTTGTCGCCGCTCACGGCTTTAGAAGATGATTTTTAAATTACTCAAGTTAATAAATAATCTAGCGTAGTTTAAAAATACCTTCATGAATGAAATGTCGGAGCGATTTTTCTTCTGCAAAATCGCCTGACATGGATCGATTTGCCCTGTCTGTGGAAAAACGGCATTTTAAACACGCCCCCCTCTGAAAGGCGCCAAAGTCACGCACATGGGGAGCGGCAGAACTGCAGCGCTGCTCAGGGTAAGTTTTGTAACATACCTACATAATCCACATTTTTCTGTCCCTTCGTTTTCACAAGGAGTGTGTTTCAATTCTTCTGCCTTCTGGTGTCAAACAAATTTCCACAACTTCCCACCAATTCTTATATCAATCATCTTATTATTGTCTGCTTTGCCAAGGGGAAATAAGTACTGTATGTCCAATTCATGATTCTAGGTTTTACAACATTAGACACCTCAATTTAATTTCCCCTTGGCCTCGGGTTTTACAAAAGAAGCAGCTTCAGCTTAACCATCTGTTTACCACGATTATTATTTATTTATTTCTTCCGCTCTGCACTTTAGTGGAGCAAATGAAGATACATTTGGGACTAGGAATTTTCTGGAAGAGAAGAGAGCATTTTTCTGAATTAGAAGGTGCTACCTATATGGAGAGGGTGGACACACTTGGAATGTTGTTTTCTGCAGTGCCAGGGGGTGAGGGGAGACCTGTATATAAAATTATAAGAAGAATAGATAGGGTAGACAGTCAGAACCTTTATCTCAGGGTGGAAATGTCAAAAACTAGAGTGCTTAACTTTAAGGTGAAAGGGAAAAAGTTTAAAGGAGACCAGACTAAGTGGGACTCATTGTGTCCCTATCACACAGGAGGCCTGGTCCCCCAATGCAACCCATTCCCCAACGCAAAATTTCACCACTCACCCATTTCCCCAATGCATCCCGTTCCCCCAACGCAATTTTCCAACACTCACGCCTATCCCACTCTCATCAAATCCACCGCTCCCTGACCCCCTCTCCCTCTACTCCCTCCTCTATTCCACCTTGTCCATCATGCTGGTCCCCTTCTACCCCCTCCCTACCCGACTGCACTTCACTACCCCTCCACCCCACTCCCTCCCTATCTTTTCCTCCCTCATCCCTCTTTCCCCTCTCCCTCCCTCATCACACTCTCCCCCTCCCTCCCTCATCCCTCTCTCCCTTCTCTCCCCCTTCCTTCCTCATCCCTGTGCCCATCCCTCTCTCATGGTAAATGGTAGGGAATTACCATTTACATGGTAAATGGTAGGGAATTGAGGAATGCTGTGGAACAGAGGGATCTAGGAATAACTGTGCATAGTTCCCTGAAGGTGGAATCACATGTAGATAGGGTGGTAAAGAAAGCCTTTGGTGTGCTGGCCTTTATAAATCAGAGCATTGAATATAGGAGTAGGGAAGTAATGTTAAAATTGTACAAGGCATTGGTAAGACCAATTCTGGAGTATGGTGTACAATTTTGGTCGCCTAATTATAGGAAGGATGTCAACAAAATAGAGAGAGTACAGAGGAGATTTACTAGAATGTTGCCAGGGTTCCAGCAACTATGTTACAGAGAAAGGTTGAACAAGTTAGGTCTTTATTCTTTGGAGCACAGAAGGTTAAATGGGGACTTGATTGAGGTCTTTAAAATGATGAAAGGGATAGACAGAGTTGACGTGGATAAGTTTTTCCCATTGAGGGTAGGGAAGATTCAAACAAGAGGGCATGACATGAGAATTAAGGGACAGAAGTTTAGGGTAACGTGAGGGAACTTCTTTTACTCAGAGGGTGGTGGCTGTGTGGAATGAGCTTTCCAGCAAAGGGTGGAGGCAGGATCGATTTTAACATTTAAAAGTAAAGTGGATAGGTATATGGACGTGAAGGGAATGGGGGTATGGTCTGAGTGCAGGTAGATGGGACTAAGGGGAAAACAAATGGTCAGCACAGACTGGAAGGGCCGAGAGGGCCTGTTTCCGCTGTAATTGTTATATGGTTATATGGTTATCCCTCTCTCCCCTCTCCCTCCCTCATCCCTCTCTCCCACTCCCTCCCTCATCCCTCTCCCCCCCCCCTCCCTCCATCATCTATCCCTTTGTGGGCCGCCTGTGGTGCTCCCCGCTCTCCGTGTAACGCTGGGTGTGTTAGGGTCCTTCGCGGAGTCCTCGCCCGGGCGGGATCCATTGAGGCACTGCCCGTCCCGGGACCCGGTGTCCCTCGCCAGCGGCAGACAGCGTGGCTCGGTGCAGCCCCCTCTCACCCGTCTCCCTCCTACCACCCCATCTCCCTCCTCCCCATTTCCTTCATACACCTCCCCACTTACCCAGGTCGTAGAGGAGTGCCAGGCCTGGAACTTGGCCTGGGTCTCGTACTTGACCCGGGTCTGGCTGTAGGCGGCCGAAGCACTCGCGGAACTGAGCCTCAAATGGGCCGGGCTCACTGTGCCGGGGTGCGGGGTAAGGATGGCGGCAGCCGGAGGCCGGGCGGCCCCCAAGGCACTGGTACAACTTGACCAGTCTTGCCCCTGACCCCAGATCAGGCTCGTCCTTTGTTCCAGTCCCAGTCCCAGTCCCAGACCCTGGGCTCGGCCCACGGCACCACCCTCCTACCAGGTACTGAGCGGCCGCAGCTCCTCGGGTGGCGGCGCCATTCCTTCACCATGGTGACCTCCAGCCAATTGACAGTGGACGCAACCAATCTGTGTGGTGATGGTGCCAGGGTGGAGACCAATCTGCGTGGCGGCGACTGTCAGCAATCTGCGTTTGTGTGGTTTTTACGATTTTTAAACCTCGATAACTTTTACAATATACCATCGATCGGAACTAAACTTGTTGCACTCACAGCACAGGGGTATTGTGAGTACGGGGGCGAATTGCAGCGCAACCGTGTACTGTTTTTGTGCAAATAGAAAAACCTCGCAAACCGGAAGAGCACAATATCAGATGTTTTTGTAATGCATAGATAGATAGATAGATAGATAGATAGATAGATAGATAGATAGATAGATAGATAGATGAGCGACTATTTTGTTTTTACATATAGTGGGTGCCTGCCAGGGGTATCAATGGAGGCCGACGAGATAGTGACATATAAAAGGCTTTTGGATACGCACATGGTTATACTGGGACTTGAGGGATATGGAGTATGTGCAGTCCTGTGCTGTACTGTTATTTTTTTTAGGCCTCGCTATATTTTGACAACTGATTAGCTGAGGCAGGATGAAGAAAGATATGGAGATGGAAGAAGATAATTGTGGTAATTCATTGGTTATGCAGTTGAGAAATTACCTCAGCCTCAGACAGTGACCACAGAGAGGGATTGGACTGTTGAAATAGAACTGATGGCAATGGCTTCAGCCTTCACACTACTTGTCTGTTTATGTGCACCACGTAAAAAATGAAAGCACATCCAAGCTGAAAGGGTACCAGTATGTACCAGATGGAAATGTTTCTGTGAAAGCTTTTCCAAATACTTTTATAATGCACTGTTTCTTTCTGCCTCCCATAACTTTCAGACAGTTAAATTGGGACCTCATTACCTTCTGATGTTAAAACAGAAGTTCTGGTTTTCCTCTAACTCATCTATATAATTAAAAGTCTTATCTTGACCACTTCCTGTCTGCACTGTATATTGATTTTAGAAAAAAACACTAAGCTGTATTGCTGTGATTTTTGGCCATCTTACTCACAGTCCTCCTCTGCTGAGCCAGCCCTGAGGATTTTTCCCATCGATGAAAAATAAAAAATGTTTATGAGTGTTTAACAAACCTGAGAGCAGCTGATTGGTCCTCTTGCCTGTGAATCACCATGTTGAAGGTAACATCCCTTCTGGGGGGGAGCAGGACTATAAAACCACGGATGCCAGGACGTGAGTTAGTCACTCTGCAAGATCATGAGGGAGAGGCCATGACTGTCATTCTAAGCTGTGAATCAACTGAACTGTGAGTCTGCAATGTACTTGCAATAAATGATTTGTTAGCCCTTAATGACAATGCCATGAGTTGTTTGGCCTGCTTTTGACTGTGTTTGGCAGGAATAAATGCTTTATTAGGGCCGCTGTGTTTGGAAGGAGTAAATGCTTTATTAGGTCCAACTGTGTTTAGTCCAAAGGTCATTTTGTGACTTCCGCTTAGTGGACAGGTCGTGCTGATTGCGTAATTTCCGGTTAGTGCAGAGGTCGCGCTGATTGCGTAATTTTCGTTAACGCTGTTGTTGTCCTGTGTTAAAATAACTGAAGTCTTACACCATGATAAAGGTCCTAAGACTCTTTTAACATTACAGCATCGGTAACTTCATACTGGCACGTTTCTCTAAGAGTGTGGGAATAAGGCAGGGAGGCTTACTGTTAAGCTAGTGGGCGTAGCTACAAAGTTAAACTCATAACATGAGTGACACTGATATACATCCTCCCTCTTAAAGAAATAACATCAGTACGAAACCATTAACTAAGTAAAGCATACGTAGCAATTGATAATAAACTGGAGGGAAGTCAAACGTAGCCCGGGTACCTCACAACCGGCTTGCAAACACGACCAGCACATGTATGATAAAGACCATCTCCGTTCTTTCCCCCCAGGTACCGACCAGGTGGTTTCACAGGTGAGGGAGACCGAACCACATTCCCGGAGACGAAACAGGAGACTGTGACGCGGGCAAAGTCGCCACTGGCAAACCAGCTGTTGCAGACGTGGGTTTAGTGGTATAGGCAGAGGAGTGCACTTGTACAGTCTGGATAATACGCAGGTGGAACTGCCTCATTCACAGGCAGGATATGTTGTCTGTTACACCTGTAGGTGCCACCTTCGGCACTGACCAGATACGAGCATGGCTCAGAAGCAGCTCCAGAAATTACACCGAAACAGTCATGGCCTGTGTCAGTCTGTAAACTAACCACCTTCCCCTTGATCAATGGTGGCAGTGACCTACTTGTTTTGTCATAGCATTGTTTTTGAATGTCACGTTTTTTGTGTAACCTGGACTGAACCTCCTCAGGGAGAACCACCTGCGGGGTCAATGTCCGATCCGCCACAGGCACCATGGCACGGGTCTGCCTCGACAATAAACGTTGAGCAGGTGAACCCAAAATGGAGTCACATGAGATGTTGCGTAAGTTGAATAGATCCAGGAACACATCGGAATTAGCTCTGTGTGAATGTTCCATGAGCTGTTTGGCACACTTGACTGCCCGCTCGGCCAGTCCATTCGACTGTGGATATTCAGGGCTGCTGATAATGTGTCGAAAATTCCAGTGTTTAGCAAACTCCCTAAAGTGTTGACTGGTGAATTGACTGCCATTGTATCATCCAACGCAGTATCCTATACCTGCCTTCTCTCCGTGCCCCCTGATCCCTCAAGCCACAAGGGCCACATCTAACTCCCTCTTAAAAATAGCCAATGAACTGGCCTCACCTACTTTCTGTGGCAGACAATTCCACAGATTCACCATTCTCTGGGTGAAAAATGTTTTTCTCATCTCGGTCCTGAAAGACCTCCCCTTATCCTTAAACTGTGACTTCTTGTTCTGGACTTCCCCAACATCAGGAACAATCTTCCTGCATCTAGCCTGTCCAACCCCTTAAGAATTTTGTAAGTCTCTATAAGATCCCCCCTCAATCTTCTAAATTCCAGCAAGACCAAGCTGACTCTATACAGTGTTTCTTCATATGGAAGTCCTGCCATCCCAGGAATCAGTCTGGTAACCATCTCTGTACTCCCTCTATGGTAAGAATGTCTTTCCTCAGATTAGGAGACCAAAACTGTACGCAATACTCCAGGTGTGGCCTCACTAAGACCCTGTACAACTGCAGTAGAACCTCCCTCTTATACTCAATCTTGTACTCAAATCCTTTTGCTATGAATGCCAACATTCACAGCCTGCTGCACCTGCATGCCTACTTACAATGACTGGTGTACCATGACACCCAGGTCTCGTTGCATCTCCCCTTTTCCTAATCGGCCGCCATTCAGATAATAGTCTACCCTCCTGTTTTTGCCACCAAAGTGGATAACTTCATATTTATCCACATTATACTGCATCTGCCATGCATTTGCTCACTCACCCAACCTATCCAAGTCACCTTGCAGCCTCCTAGCATCCTCCTCACAGATAACACTGCACCCCCAGCTTCGTGTTATCCGCAAACTTGGAGATGTTGCATTCAATTCCCTCATCCAGATCATTAATATATATTGTAAATAGCTGGGGTCCCAGCACTGAGCCTTGCGGTACCCCACTAGTCATTGCCTGCCATTCTGAAAAGGACCCTTTTACTCCTACTCTTTGCTTCCTGTCTGCCAGTCAGTTCTCTATCCACATCAATACTGAACCCCCAACACCGTGTGCTTTAAGTTTGTATACTAATCTCTTATGTGGGACCTTGTCGAAAGCCTACTGAAAGTCCAGATATAACACATCCACTGGTTCTCCCTTATCCACTCTACTAGTTACATCCTCGAAAAATTCTATAAGATTCATTAGACATGATTTACCTTTCATAAATCCATGCTGACTTTGTCCAATGATTTCACCACTTTCCAAATGTGCTGCTATCCCATCTTTAATAACTGAATCTAGAATTTTCCCCACTACCGATGTTAGATTAACTGGTCTGTAATTCCCCATTTTCTCTCTCCCTCCCTTTTTAAAAAGTGGGGTTACATTAGCTACCCTCCAATCCTCAGGAACTACTCCAGAATCTAAGGAGTTTTGAAAAATTATCACTAATGCATCCACTATTTCTGGGGCTACTTCCTTAAGTACTCTGGGATGCAGCCCATCTGGCCCTGGGAATTTATCGGCCTTTAATCCATTCAATTTACCCTACACCACTGCCCGGCTAACCTGGATTTCACTCAGTTCCTCCATCTCATTTGACCCCCAGTCCCCTGCTATTTCCAGCAGATTATTTATATCTTCCTTACTGAAGACAGAACCAAAATAGTTATTCAATTGGTCTGCCATGTCCTTGTTCCACATGATCAATTCACCAGTTTCTGACTGCAAAGGACCTACATTTGTTTTAACTAACCTTTTCCTCTTCACATATCTATAAAAACTTTTGCAGTCAGTTTTTATGTTCCCTGCCAATTTTCTTTCATAATATATTCTCCCTTTCCTAATTAAGCCCTTTGTCCTCCTCTGCTGGACTGAATTTCTCCCAGTCCTCTGGTAGGCTGCTTTTTCTGGCTAATTTGTATGCTTCATCTTTTGTTTTGATACTATCCCTGATTTCCCTTGTTATCCACGGATGCACTATCTTCCCTGATTTATTCTTTTGCCAAACTGGGATGAACAATTGTTATAGTTCATCTATGCAGTATTTAAATGCCTTCCATTGCATATCCACCGTCAACCCTTTAAGAATCACTTGCCAGTCTATCTTGGTCAATTCACGTCTCATGCCCTCAAAGTTACCTTTCTTTAAGTTCAGAACCCTTGTTTCTGAATTACCAACGTCACTCTCCATCCTAATGAAGAACTCAACCATATTATGGTCACTCTAGCCCAAGGGGCCACGCACAACAAGACTTCTAACTAACCCTTCCTCATTACTCAATATCAGTCTAGAATATCCTGCTCTCTCGTTGGTTCCTCTACATGTTGGTTTAGAAAACTATCCCGCATACATTCCAAGAAATCTTCTTCCTCAGCACCCCAGCCAATTTGATTCACCCAATCTATATGTAGATTGAAGTCACCCATTATAACTGTTTTACCTTTGTTGCACGCATTTCTAATTTCCTGTTTGATGTCATCCCCAACTCCACTACCCATGTTAGGTAACCTGTACACAACTAGCGTTTTCTGCCCCTTATTGCTTCGCAGCTCTACCCAGCTCTGTCCTTCCTTTCTATTGCGTTAATCTCCTCTCTAACCAGCAACGCTACTCTACTTTCCTTTCTCTCTATCCCTCCTAAATATTGAATTTCCCTGGATGTTAAGCTCCCAGCCTTGGTCCTCCTGGAGCTATGTCTCCGTGATTCCAACTATATCATATTCATTAATACCTATCTGCACATTCAACTCATCCACCTTATTACAAATGCTCCTTGCATTGAGAAACAAAGCCTTCAGGCTTGTTTTTACAAACTCTTACCCCTTATACAATTATTTTGAAAAGTGGGCCATTTTGATTTTTGCCCTGGATTTTTCTGCCTGCATTTTTACTTTTCACCTTGCTCCCTATTGCTTCTATCCTCATTTTATACCCCTCTGTCTCTCTGCTCATGCTCCCATCCCCCTGCCACATTAGTTTAAATCCTCCCTGACAGCAGTAGCAAACACTCAGTGTATGAATCATAACATGAATGACACCGATCTACACATGCTGATTGCGGAAGTACCGCTGACTGTGGAAGCCCCACAGTGGAGAGGCCACGCTCAGCTGTGTGAGTAAATTAAAGAAAGTTTACTGTCATATATATGGTGTGTGAGTCAGTGTGTGTGAGTGTGATTGTGAGTGTGTATGTGAGTGTAGATGAGTGTATGAGTGTGTGTGTGAGCGTGTATGTGTGCGTATGTGAGTGCACAGGTGTGCGTGTGTGTGTGTGTGTGAGTGTGTGTGAGTATATGTGAGTGTATGTGTGTGTGAGTGTATTAGTGTATGTGTGTGTGAGTGTATTTGTGTATGTGTGTGTATGAGTGTGAGTGTGAGTGTGTAAGTGTATGTGTGTGAGTCTGTGTATGTGTGTGTGCAAGTGTATTTGTGTATGTGAGTGTGTGGGTGAGTGTGTGGGTGAGTGTGTGGGTGAGTGTGTGGGTGAGTGTATGTGTGAGTGTGTGTGTGTGAGTGTGTGTGTGAGTGTGTGTGTGAGTGTGTGTGTGAGTGTGTGTGTGAGTGTGTGTGTGAGTGTGTGTGTGAGTGTGTGTGTGAGTGTGTGTGTGTGTGTGAGTGTGTGTGTGAGTGTGTGTGTGAGTGTGTGTGTGTGTGTGTGTGTGTGTGAGTGTGTGTGTGTATGAGGTGGAGGGTGTGTGTGTGAGTGTGTGTGTATATTGGAATTGGTGGAGAGGTGGAATATTACGTTGGTGGACCAGCCCTCCCATGTGAAGCTGGGTAGCAATGGGTCCCACTTAGTCTGGGAAGTATTAATCTTTAAGTGTTAACTTTGAAGTATTCCTGCCATAGATGAATGTGGATGAAACGGCCTGTTCTGTTATCTACTTCTGCACAGTAAATATTGTGCATTGCTCCGTTTTCCAAATCATATGAATTAAAATATTTCAAGGGGCCTGAGACATTTTGTTTGTAAGGAATTATATGTTTTATTCTGAAAAATAAACCTGATAATGGATGTACTCTGAGAATTTTTAGTTAACTTAGGGTGAGAAACATGGCTGCTATGGATTGATCTTTCCATATCAATGGGTATTACCCGACAATCATCAATGATAACAAAGCGGCCACAATTTAGATACAAATGACAGATGGCACGAATACTCAATTATAGTTATACTTTTTTAAAAGTATTTGGATAAATACGTGGATAGCAAAGGCAAGGAGAAATATGCATCCAATGTAGCCAAATTGGGATTAATATAAATAGGGATCATATTTGCCATGGACAAGATGGTTCAAAGGAGTCTGTTTATGTGCTGCCTGTTTAGATGATTATGAGTCTGTTTATCAAGTGTGGCTGTAGAAAGAGGTCCATTGTTCAGTTTTCACCCCAATTTATAATATATGCAGTGATAGGTGATATCGACACCAAATGTGTGAAAGAAATTAAGCTTTTACTACTGAAATAATAAATACTTCCCAGCACTTGTCAATTTATTAGTCACAGTTGTGTGGGAGGTTCAGCAAATGAAATACTAAATTTGAAGTAAATTGCTTTATGTATTCTGAAGATTTGTTTTTCCCAAGTGAGAATTTACATGCAGGCAGGGTAGATGGTATAAAGTGGGTGTAGAATAGTTCCTTCAGTGTTGTTGAGAAGGGAATGCAGACATATTCTCAATTTTAAATCACTATATTGCATCTTTGATATTTGCTTCAACTACTACTTTAGATGGCAAAGTCCACATTTAAACCACTATCCAGTTACAATTCTTCCCACTAGTCTATTGGATGTATTCATATCTATGTTGTATTCGTATCCATTTTTTTATGGTCTTTGGAGGGTGTATAGTGATAAAACACTATACACCCTCCGCCCTTGTGGAGGGTGTATAGTGATAAAAGGCCGAAACACCCAGTGATGCAAGGGTACACTACTGATGATGTGTCCTGTGCCCAGCTGTCCTGAAGGTTACCCAGGCCAAGATATACGTATACGTACCCCCCCCCCCCCCCCCTTGATGTTGAGCGTCGACCACTCTCAGCAATCAATGAATGTCGTGAAATGCTCCCCACCTACTGGCACAAGGGACTTCTTAACATCTAGTCCTGTGTATTTGATTCTGGTATCTGCAAAATGGAAACATTTTTATTTTGTCAACGTCATTGGACACTTTCAACTTTGTCTCAGACGTGTTTTGTCATGCAGCTCTGCTGTTTTAATCTGAAATCCATTCAATTTGATCATTTCAATAAATCTATCATGACTTTTCTGTGCATTTATATAAATGAAATCCCTTACATGATTGGAGACACAAGAATCTGCAGATGCTGGAATCTTGAGCAAAAATCAAATTGCTGGAGGAACTCAGCAGGCCTGGCAGCATCTGTTGAGGGAATAGATATACGGCATTTTGGATTGGGACCCTTTATCAGACTCAATTGCATTTGAGGAGAGAGAGCTGGAAAAGAGAGGTGGGGTTGGGGCAAAGCTTGGCAAGTGATGTGTATAAAAGTGAGGAGGGGGAGATGTGATTGGCAGATGGGAGGAGCAACTGACGTAGGCTAGAGATGAAAAGGAGATAAAAGGTTGTCAGATAAGGAAGAAAGAGGAGATGTAAAGCTGAAGAGAATTATATGGGTAGAAGGGGATCCCCTCTTTCCCATACCTCCGGCCCCATCATTCTTGCACCATAACCCATCACACTAGTCACCTTGCTCCTTTCACCCTGTCCATACCATCATCCAGCTCCATGTCCCATATTTCCCTTTTATTCCCCCCTCGTTCCCCTCCCCGTCCCCTTCCATTCATATCCCTTCCTCCGTCTTTACCTCTCACTCCTACCACAAATCAGAATTAAATCACCCTGAATCCTCTTCAAGGGAACAGAAACCACTGATTGACCCTTTTAGTCGTTGCATTTCTCTTTGACATTACACTGATTGCAAGGCAAGTTATTCTGCCGACAATGAGAGCCACAGGACTGACTTAAATATTCCAGCCCTATAGATCTTTCATCTCCATATACTGTATATCCAAGCCCCTCGAGATAAAGGCTATTAGCCTGCTAAATTTTGCATTTGTTCACATTGTTTTTAAACTTGGATCCTGAAGTACTTTGCTCTGCCTGCTTTCTCGCCACTTAAAAATGCATTGATCTGCCTTTGAAGTGGCTGGCTTTCATTTTTAAAAATCTGCTACTGCCTTTCTACAGAGATCCCCGCCATTGCCTTTAATCGGCATGAATAATTATTACATGAGTACACCATTAATCTTAATATTTGAAAAAAAAAGAAATTTACTCAAATAGATGGAGTTTCTCAATTATAATTAGTAAATAGGTTAATAGGTTAAGTTTGAATAGGTTACAAGACTTCGCCTCCAACTCCTTCCTACACAGAATTTCATTGTTCTGTCTGAGGCGTGTGACAATAAATCAATCTTGTCTCTTGAGAATTTGACATGAGCAAAATTATACTCTAGCCTTGTGTATCTATCAGCAATAGGAATTGGTAAATGATATGAGTTATCATTCAAAATACTCTGAAGAGTTGAGCAGAATGTGATTAAAGTAAAAAATCTGGTGAGGGATTTCGTGAAGACCCCGCCAGCACGCATGCGCAGCATCCTTCAAAGCAGCGGTGTGGAATCACAGAACGCACCATGACTAAAAATAGTAAGATGAAGAACGCAGAACTTCCTAGTTGACCTTATGATAGAGGGTGGGAGCGGGGGGCACGAAATCCCTCACCGTGACTCCTCGTAAAATACAGATCAACCTTCAAACTTGGTAAGTTCTCGTTTAATCTTACTATTTTACTTCGGAGTCACGTGAGAGACAACGTCCATGCTTATCACACTGCCGCAAGTCTGATGGAGGAAGGCTGTTAGTGCAGTTCAGTCGAAACCTGCTGAAAAAGTAACACAATTTATTAATCAAATAAAACAAACAAATAACCCATAATTTGGGGACAGACATTCACTGAGCGGTTCCCAGCACAGCTTCTGCGAAAGTCGCGGGGGCGACCAGTGGCTTATTGTAGAACCGTTGAAATGTTTCTTCACTGGCCCAGCCCGCGGTGGCGAGGATGTGGTCCATGGGCACCTCCATGGCCCTCGCCGCTGATGTGGATGCAGCCCTAGTGGAATGAGACTTTAAAATGTTAGTAGCAACTCCTGCAGCATCCAGCACCACCCTGAGCCACCTGGCGATAGTCTGTACAGTCACCCGATGATGCGGAGGTTTGTGGCTGATGAGGAGCCCCTGTTCCTTCATCCTGATGGCTCCTGTAATCCCGATGTAGTGGTGGAGATGGGTGACTATGCAGAGAGTGGCATCTACAGGGTATGCCCGAAACTAAAACTGCAGCCCATGCGCCCTTGGCCTTTGCTGCTTCAATAAATCCTGGACAAAGAAATTTATTTGACCAGGGGTGGCCACCATGCTGTCCACTTGCAGTTTTTGTTACGTCTGGACTCGTTGGGCTGTAGTCAGTGCCATCAGCATCACCACCTTGAGGGTGAGCTGTTTCAGTGGTAGCTCATTCATTGGAGCCCAGCTCCTCAGTAGGGTCAGCACGATCCCCACATCCCACGTGAAAGTATATCTGGGTCGCAGAGGGTTGGTGTTGAACACTCCCCTCATGAGTTTAGACACCAGGTGGTTGGAGCCTGTACCTATATCCAGGTATGAGGACAGCGCACTCCTGGCGCTGTTGATGGCACTGTAGCTAAGGCCAGCATCGAAATGGAGGCCAGCTAGGAATTCCAGGACATCAGGTATCGTTGCTATGTTGGAAGTCTTGTTGGTACGAGCACAGAATGCCTCCCACTTTCTGATTTGCGTGAGGTACTGCTTCCGAGTTGATTCTCGGCATGATGCTGAGATGAGTTCCATGGCTTGTGGTGAGATGCCCGCCTGGATGAGTGGTCTTTTCAGAACCTGCAGGCCAACAAGTTTAGGTGACCATGGCAAGGATGACTATCTCCCGTAATGGGGTGAGTAATCAATTTGGGGTGTTTCCCAATCGACATCCATGGTTGTTTTAAAATTTTAACGACCATCGGGTACCATGGTTGTGTAGGCCAGTTGGGAATGATCAATATGCCAGTTGCAGAATCCAGTTTAATTTTCTGCAATACCCGACTGATGAGGCAGAATGGGGGAAATGCGTAGCAAAACCATTTCCCCCAATGGATAGAAAATGCATCCATTGCTATTGCCCCAGGGTCTGGTTCCCAAGACACATACGTTGGTATCTGATGGTTCAACCTGGATGCAAAAAGGTCAATATCTGGTGTCCCATAGTGAGCTATAATGTCTCCAAAAATTTGGGGGTTCAACATCCACTCGATGTTGTCATTGAATACTCGTGACCTGGTGTCCGCCACTGTATTAAGCTTCCCTGGCAAATAGGTCACTGTAATCCAAATATTCCTTTCAATGCACCAGTGCCAAATTGTGTTTGCCAATTCATCACAAGATAGCGACCTGATACCTCCCATATGATTGATATAAGCCACCACTGTAGTGTTATCTATTTGGAGGTGGACATGTAAATCCCGTGAGTTAGTACAGTAAGCCCGCAGTCCATGAAATGCCCCCAGCATTTCTATATAATTTATCCCGTGTGACTCCAGGAAGGTAGACTCACGAGAATTCCATCTGCCACCACAACTGGACATCGTATCAGTTGTTCCCCAGCCTTGTGCGCGTGCGTCAGTTTGTAGTACGACGTCTGGGTTGCTTACTATGATGGGTCTGTGACACTCACTAATATTGTCAACCCACCATTGTAGCTCATTTCTAGCCTTTGCTGGTAGCTGGATTGGACGATCAAAGTGCCCAGCATTTGCTTTTAATGCTGTGATCTTTGTTCTTTGTAAATTTCGGTAGTGTAGTGGTCCGAATTGTGCAGCTGGGAATGTAGCTACCAATTTCCCTATTACTTTTGCTGTTTGCCGAATGGACGGTACCCTGGCACAAGTAAGACTGTGGCACTCTTCTTTTATAGCAGTAGCTTTATTGGTTGGGATGGTAATCTTCATTAAGTTGGTGTCTAGGGTGAACCCCAAATAATCCATAACCCGTGCCGGGTGCAACTTTGACTGTCTGGATGGATTACAAATCCCAGCTTCTCGAAGAGAGCCTTAGTTGCAGCCACTGCCCGTGTAGCCAATTGGAGGGTCTGACCCATTATAAGGATATCATCCAAATATGCCATAACCATATAGCTTTGTTGTTGGAGAAGAGCCAATGTAGGTTTTACTAATTTTGAAAACAGCCTAGGGGCTGTGGTGATTCCATTGGGCAATGTCTTGTATTCCCATAATTGATCCTTCCAGACAAACTTTAGAAATTTCCTGTGAGCCTCAGAGATGGGCACTGTATAGTATGCATCTTTTAAATCTATGCATGCCATAAAGTACCCTGGGTAAAGCATCTGCTTGGCTGTTTCAAAAGTATCCATTTTGACGTGGGTATATTGTACAAAAGTGTTCAGCTCAGTTAAGTCTATTATAATCCGACATCCCCCATCTTTTTTAATTCTGGTGAAAATGTTGGACACAAACTCAATAGGTTCATGCGTTGTTTTGCCAATTACCCCTTTTGCTGCTAGCTGTATAATTTCAGCATGTCCTGCCTCCACCTCTTTTTGGGATAGTGTAAATTTCCTATGAGGCAAATGCTGGGTAGGGGGATTTACACCACCAATAAATTCTATAACATAGCCTTGAACACTTTGTAAAATAAACTCATCTGTAGTGACAGTGTTCCATATTTCCAAAAAAGCCCGCAGTCGCCCACCAATTTGTGCAGGAGGGGATGCTACGGCGTGAGAGGAACCAGGCCCCCTTACCTCCATGGTTAGCGATGGTTCCTTACGTATGGTGTTTTGGGTGGACGTTGTGGAGGTTGACGGGATGGCGGCCGCATCTTCCATGCAGGCCGCTGTTGGCCTTGTCCTAAAAAAGGTCGTTGTGTTTGGGGAAGTGGATGTGGATAGGTCCTTTGTGTCCTATCCGGCAGTCGTGGTTTCCAGTTTGTGTTTGGCTGTTGCCGGTGGTATGGGTGAAGTCTGGCCGTTGGAGGTTTCATGAGGCCAGCTGTTTTGGCCTCCTCGTCCAGTTCCTTCACCTGTTTGGACAGGTCTCCAAACAATTGATGATGCGGTGGAGCGGTTGATGGACGGCACAACCCCGCAAATTTGGGGTTGAGTGTGGGCTTAATGGAGCTCTTACGCAGGCAGTTGATCTCATACTGGGTATTGCATAGGAGTGCCAGGGCATCTTGTTGTTCACTGGACACGTTATCCCCGTCCAGGGTCCTAGCAAACGCCGTTATGCCCGTGGAGAGAACCTTTAAGATACGCTGGAGGTGGACATCCTGCATCCTGGTGGCCGTACTCAAGTGTCCCCAGATCTGGGCATTAACCAAGGGCACACTGAGGTTGATGCAGTTCTCGGGCGGTTTTATTTTCTCTATTGTATCATTGAGAACCTGACTCTGGAGTTGGTGAGTAGTCAGGTAATCAATGGTGCCCGCCAGTTTGTGGTGCAAGGGTTCCCCTGTTTGTGTGGTTGTGGCAAACTTGCCCACCACGTCCAGCATATCCTCCTCATGCTCTGGCTCAGCGGTCACTGGCTGTCCCGGGTCATCTTCAAACATAGCGGCTGGGCAACTGCTAGCACTTCTGGCTGGTGACGACGAGATGCTGAGCGGACTCCTTGCACGGCTTGTGGATGCCCGTGAGACCTGCTCTTCCCGTTCCCGGTCCCGCTGGAGGAGTTGCTCCACTAAGAGCTCCAACCGCTCTATGCGACCGTCCCTGCTATGTGCAGTGGACAAGCCAACTTCCCCAGGCCCTGCGAAATCACTGGGGCTTCCACCATCGGACCACACCTCTGTAAGGTGCTGTCTAGGGTCCAATGGCAGGTTGTCGTGACCTACCGCCCGAGTAGGCTCATACGACTCCCGCACGGACTCTCCGCTAGTCTGTCTTCTTCCAGACTGTGGCGGCCCACCTGTCTGATACGAAGGCAGGTGAGTTGGATCGGCGCCGGCCCCCGGAACCTGGCTCCCCGGAGTCCGTGCAGGCTTACCTCCACAATCGCCCAATTTTTGGCGTGGAGGCGCATGGTCGGCCGCTCCCAGAGCTGACTGACCTACTGCTGCCACCTCCGCCCTTGACCGCAACCTGACGGGGTGTTTTGTCGGCGGCACCTGCTCCTGCAGGCCTGCTCGACGCAGCAGTAGAGCTGCCAGACTGCACTATGGCAGATCCCCCTGGCAGTGGTACGTGGTGGAGCACAGCTGTAGGGCTCCCCTGCAGTGCAGCTGTCCCCCGGCCCAGCCCCCTCGGGTCTACTGGAACTCGGAGTGAGGTCGCTTGCCACGAGCGAGGCCCCTCGGCACGTACCTGTTTCCCCCCTCTTTTCTTGGGGGAAGGGGGCTCGAGGTCTGGATCCGTTGCATCCAGCTCCGAGGCGGTAATTCACTCGGGTGATGAGTCGGGCGCTAAAGTAGCGGGAGCGCCCGACTTCCGCATTCTTGCCCCCACATGTCTCGAAGCTACCGGTGGTGCTTGGCAGCTGGTCGATGCAGCTCGGCTCCTAGACAGCGTAACCTTCCTCTTGCCCTTGTCCATCCTGTGGAGTGAAGGTAAGTACTTACCTGCCGGCCTTTATGAAGGAGCCGGAGGAGAGAGCGCACTCCCCCCCCCCCAGCCTGCCGATGCAAATGCGCGCGACGATATGCTGCGCATGCGTGCTGGCGGGGTCTTCACGAAGTCACTCACGTGACTCCGAAGTAAAATACAGTGAATAGTATTCTTCAAACATGACTCAATTTTTGTAGGAAAATTATTTGGAGAAGAATTAGTCTTTAGCTATTAGTATTAAATGATGCTAAAATGTCAGGTTCTGTTATAATCACTATATATTTGATCCATTGATGATAATAGAACTGAATAACTTGGAGGGGAGCACAAACAGCTGAAACTCACAGCTACAGGCATAGCGAAAAGTTAAGGGCCTGTCCCACTTGGGCGTCATTTGCGCATCAGGCAGGTGGCGCGCGAAGATTTTGTGAATCCCAAAATCTGGACCACGACGCGTCACTGCCTATGCCACCACACCTCACCACGCGCCATGCGTGCGTCGTGACGCATAAATTATGTCGCGTAAATGATACGCAAATGACGCCCAAGTGGGACGGGCCCTTTACAGGCAGCCCATCAATTGTTTTGAGCAAATAGCAAGCTGCCGGAGGCAGGCAGCATCTGGGAAGAGACACGGATAGATTACATTTTGGGTTGTGATGCTTCTTCAGATAGTTGAAAACAAATCCCGACTTAAAATATTGTATGTCCTTTTCCCTCCACAGATGCTGGCTGACCAGATAAGTTCCTCTATCAGTTTGTTTATTGCTCAAGAGTCAAGCTTTTGTGTCGCTATTGAATGTTTGGGTAGCCTATGTGCATAAAAGCAATGCGCATAATCCAAAGAAAAACATATTTCCATCATTTTTGCAGTAAGGGCCCAGAATGTAAATGTTTCAATCTTTTGACTTGATGGTAGGTATTGTTATAGACACACTTTATGGAGAGCGACTGTCCAGGGTTCCTTGTCTTGGATTTACAGTTATCACAATTTAACGAGTAACATATGATTCCAGATATTTTTACCTATAAAGACTTCTCAAAGATAAATTCTTGGATGACTGCTGAGTGGATTCTGGAATTGGTTGATAAATGTGGGTTTGGTCTTAACAGATACAGTAGCTGAGCAGGCTTGGGGAGCTGTGAAGCTATTCCTATACTGATTTATGTTATGTTTCCTCCCCTCCTTTATTATAAATGTATCCTGCTGGTGTTGGGAGTTAATTCAATTCATTGTTAATATGCTTAAGTAAAAGTCATTTAAAAATGTCATCTACAATTCTGATCTTTGACAAAATCGAATTCACTGCCTGTCATAACATTATGATTTTCTTTTATAAATTCAGACTGCTTTGGGTTCTGAAGACATCTCACTCTTGTTGTTGAAGAATACAGCTACCCTTCAAATATATTTATCTTTCCTATTTTCAAACAAACTCTAAAACTGCATTGTGTTAAAGAAGAAACTGCAGATGCTGGAAAATCAAGGGTACACAAAAAGCTGGAGAAACTCAGCGGGTGCAGCAGCATCTCAGGAGCGAAGGAGATAGGCAATGTTTCGGGCCGAAACCCTTCTTCAGACTCTGCATTAATCATTTTGGAGTTTGTTGGTTCACTGTTATTAGGTACACAGGCCTATTCATTATATCTCCCAGCATTCACAATTTGTCTTGGTGGAATTAGCATAAGGAGAGCACAGTTATTTTATAGAATCAAATGAAACAAAGGGTAGAAACTGAGCCTCTTTCTGCTGTGATAGAGATTGCTGAAGTATTAGATTTACATAGCAACTTATCATTCTGTCTCAGTGTGCTTTAATTCAAAATCCCAACTGCATCATCAACTGCATCTGAGCCAGCGTATCTTTATTCATTTCAGAGCACAATAAATAACATAACAAATGATCCCAATCTCTGCCTCTGGCCTACTCAGAATTCTTTTGGATTGTGGAGAATTCAGAATGATCGTTCTATGCTGAACCATTGAAGCAAGTACTGACCTTGACAATAAATATGTTTTACAATGCTCAGTTTCCTAGTTTACTTGCTTACTGCAAAGAGACAATAAGATCTGAGAGACTTCATTATCAATAAGACATGCACAGTACAATGAGACATAAAAAAGTGCATAAATACTAGTCTCTTCATCATAGCACCATGATGGATTCCATAAAATACTTCCAAGCATGAGTTCCTTTCTTATCTGTTTTAGCATCACATGCTGTGTAATCTGTGGTATAGTGGCAGCAAAAGCTCTTGTATTTAACTGTGCTTCTGGAAACCTTTAAATGGCTTTACTTGCACCAGTCATTTGCATTTATATCAGGCTCATTTGTCTTGGCACTCATCATATCTGCTCTCTTTAGGCTTCAATGGCTTTTAATATTAATTGTAGTTAATAAACTAAAAATGATTGCATGGTTACGCCTGCACATTTACGCCTGGCTTTTCTTTTCCTGAGTGCATAGAAGCAAGTGTAGGGCAAGCATGTTACAAATACAAAACAGTGCTAATTAAGCTCCAGTGTTTAGTTATGATTTGTTTTTTTCAATAGTCATAATCATTAAAACTGTCTAATGGAGGCATTTGCATTGTTAATGAAAAGACAATAGCAAAAGCAAGTGTTTCATCCAGACAGGTTAATATTATGATATTTCTATGTAACAATAGAATAGTATAATGTAATTTTATAATGATACTCCCGCAATTTAATCAATATATTTACAATGTCTGCATATTTTACGGTCAGAATGAGAGCAGTGTTTAAAACTAAAAATGATTAATTGTAGCAGGGGAATGTCTATAGCACATTGAAGTGTACAATTTTAGCATTTCATATTGCTGTGGAAAATACTAATCTTATGACAAAGGTCCTTAAAAAAGTGACTTTAAACAAGAATGTTATATTTTAAATGCTTTGCAGCTGTATAGAAAGGTTTGAGAGGACCATCGCTACTTTATCCAGGGACTTGGCAAATTGAAAGGAGTCCAAGTGCTTAATTTTAATATGCACTGACAACAGAACAATGAATAAACAATAATCAAAAAAACAATGAATTGATTTTGGCATGGTGGTGCAGCGGTAGAGTTGCTGCCTTACATCCCCAGAGACCTGGGTTCAATCCTGACTACAGGTGCTGTCTGTACGGAGTTTGTACAATTTTCCAGTAACCTGCGTGGATTTTTCTCCGATATTTTGGTTTCCTCCCACACTCCAAAGATGTACAGACTTGTAGGTTAATTGGCTTGGTATAAATGTAAATTGTCCCTAGTGTGTAAAGGATAGTATTAGTGTGCGAGAATCGCTGGTCGATGTGGACTCGGTGGGCCAAAGTTCCTGCTTCCACACTATCTCAAAACTAAACTAAACAAAAATAATTAGCGTAATTCTAGGTAAACATAATCATGCAAAAATGGTAACAGTTACCCACAAAAGTGCAAAACAGATAAAAATTCATAAATAATAATTTATTTATTCCATCGGCCTAGAAATGGAATAGTTACAGAGTGAGGGTAAAGATTACATAAATGAGTGTTGGAAGCAAGTAGCATGTGAGGACCAAGGCATTGTACACTTCTGCGGAGGCTTGCGATGTGGAAAAACATTTCCACTGCACACTACAGGATTGCAGAGCAGCCAAAGGAATAAGGTACATCCAGATGATCTGCAGTGTGGGATGTTGGAGAATGATCAGTGAACAGAGGCTTTGCAGTGAGGGACAGTCTTTGTTGGTGCACTCATAAGATTTTGGTATCGGATTGGAGAGCAGGGTTAGTGCTCATGGTTCAGAATGTGTCAGAACTCATAAAGGTGTTAGAGATCAAAGGTCAGAAGTGGGGCAATGCCTGGAAGCTGAAGATTGGAAGGGAGGGTGCGGGAGTCAACAATCAGTAATTAGAAAATTGAGCTTGGGCTGAAAGGTCCGTGATGGGGATTAGACCAAGAGTTCAAAGGGAAATAGGTTGATGATTAATGGCCCTGTCTCACTGTGCGAGTTGACCCACGAGGTACCCCGAGTGACAGACTTGTGGCTGTGCACGAGACTGCAAGTTTATGATCAAGTGTGTAATACGAGTTCCCACGGGTATGTCATTGCTGCGATGTTCCTAGTTCCTCTCCCGAGTTAGCAAGTTCCTCTCCCGTTACTCTTGAGCCAACCGTGAATGAAGGTATGTTTTAATAAAGCAACAATGTTAAAATACATCTCCATCCTGTGGTTTTGAGTTATTTCAGCGCGGCCGCATCTATTGATATGACCTACAATGGGAAAATGCGCATCCTCCAGTAACCAAGCATTTCTTGTTGTTTTATGTTTTTAAATACTTTTTTTGCAATGGATCTCTATTTTAAATAATTTTAAAAAAAGGAAGCAGCTCGGGTGACTGAGCGGCCGCCGGGACCCGACAGTACCACACACACACACACACACACACACACACACACACACACACACACACACACACACACACACACACAACACACACACACACACACACAGAGAGATACACACAGACAGCAGCTGGCCACCACTTCAGAGGAATGAAGCAGTTCGGGTGACTGAGCGGCCGCCGGGACCCGACAGTACACACACACACACACACACACACATACACATACACATACACATACACATACACATACACACACACACACACACACACACACACACACAGATAGCAGCTGGCCACCACTTCAGAGGAATCAAGCAGCTCGGGTGACTTTGAGCGGCCACCGGGACCCGACAGCAGACACACACACAGATACACACAGATAGACAGAGAGGGAGAGAGAGACACACACACACACACACACACACACACACACACACACACACACACACACACATAGAGAGAGATATACACACAGACAGCAGCTGGCCACCACTTCAGAGGAATCAAGCAGCTTGGGTGACTTTGAGCGGCCACCGGGACCCGACAGCAGACACACACACAGATACACACAGATAGACAGAGAGGGAGAGAGAGAGAGACACACACACACACACACACACACACACACACACATAGAGAGAGATATACACACAGACAGCAGCTGGCCACCACTTCAGAGGAATCAAGCAGCTCGGGTGACTTTGAGCGGCCACCGGGACCCGACAGCAGACACACACACAGATACACACAGATAGACAGAGAGGGAGAGAGAGAGAGACACACACACACATACACACACACACACATAGAGAGAGAGATACACACAGACAGCAGCTGGCCACCACTTCAGAGGAATGAAGCAGCTCGGGTGACTTTGAGCGGCCACCGGGACCCGACAGCAGACACACACACAGATACAAACAGATAGACAGAGAGGGAGAGAGACACACACACACAACTCAGCGGACCAGGCAGCATCTCTGGAGAGAAGGAATAGAGTCGAGACCCTTCTTCAGACTTACCCGAAATGCCACCATTCCTTCGCTCCAGAGATGCAGCCTGTCCCGCCGAGTTACTCCAGCATTGTGTGTGTCTATCTCCGGTGTGAACCAGCATCTGCAGTTCCTTCCCAATCCCACACTCTCGGCCCGGGGGGGTGGATGGAGCATCACACGTGGACACATCCCACCCACCACCCCAGACTTGCCCCTTCGGCAGGTCTTTAAGCCGTTCATTGAGACAGAGTGAAGCCACGGGGCAGGCGCCCTCAGTAATAAAGGACAAGTGGCAGAAAGGCCGAAGATAGACACAAAATGCTGGAGTAACTCGGCGGGGACAGGCTGCATCTCTGAGCGAAGGAATGGGTGCATTTAGGGTAAGTCTGAAGAAGGGTCTCGACTCTATTCCTTCTCTCCAGAGATGCTGCCTGGTCCGTTGAGTTACTCCAGCATTTTGTGTTTATCTTTGGTTCAGTCTTTACTCGAGCAAAAGAACAGATTATTAAAGTTCCACGGTAGACTCACGAGACACTAAGATAAACGCACGGGGCCACTACGTTATTACAACGAGTTTAAATGTTTCCATTTTTAACTTGAACAGTTAATTTGACTCGTGGAAAAAATCAAACATGTTTGATTTTTTTCACGAGTTAACAAGTTTCCCGAGTACCTGCCGTTAGCGCCACGAGTCGATAAGTTGCTCGTGCGAGTTCCGACGTTCCCGCTACGTGATCACCACGAGTGAAAACTCGGGGTCACTCGTGGGCCAACTCGCACAGTGAGACAGGGGTTTAATACATTATTTGGGGCACACTGGAGATGTGGATTGGGGTGTCAGCAGTATGGAGAGTTGCTGAGTGTGGGGTGTGGGGTGTGTTGGTCATGTGGTCATTGTTAGGAAGGTGGAGGGGCCTGTGTAATTAATTAACCAACTTTCCACCTCAAGTGTTTGAAGATCAGCTTCTGTGCAAGTGGATGAAAATTACAAAAATAGCATCCATTGTTATCCATGTCCTGGTCATACACATCTTCTTCATGCAACTTCCAGTAGTTCCATATTTACTTTTACGTCAGATTTGTAATTGAAATGAAATCACTGTACTCAAAAATATGGTATTAATCAATCAAATTTATAGGCCTCTTTAAAATGATATATCCTTTGCAGGAATTAAAATTCAAGTTCCAAAACAAAAAAAAAATTGGGGTGCCTAATGATTTGCTAAACTATAATTATTTTTTAATAGATTATTAAAAGCCAACTTTGACCTTATGTAACAAACTGCGAGGTCCTTGAGGTATTTTACATCTGACTAACTCATAATTATACAAAATTCATGTCAATTCATGTAATTTCCCCAGCAATCCTGTGGAAAAGGCTGAACATAGCTGCGAAGTCTGACAAATTATTGACAGCAGCTTCGGGATTTCTGTGTTAAACTACACATGTCCTGAAATCCCTAAGTTACTATCAGTTTCAGAGTAATGACAACAAATGCTGATTATTTAATGGAGTGATGATGGTGAATGACAATAGTTTCAGAAGCTTTACTACTGCAAGCTCTCGGCCATTGTGTTCTTGTTCCTTCATTTGTCTTGAGTACCCTGGAACACAGAACATTTTTGGTTCATATATTCATTTACAAAGTTGATCTTTCAGATGATCCTTATTACATGTTTTGGGTTCCAATTTAACATGTTCTCAGATACAGTGGCTTGCAAAAGTATTCATACCCCTTGAAATGTTCCACATTTTGTCACGTTACAACCACAAATATAAATGTATTTTATTGGGATTTTAAGTAATAGACCAACACAAAGTGGTGCATAATTGTGAAGTGGAAGGAAAATGATGCATGGTTTCCAAATTTTATTACAAATAAAAAACTGAAAAGTGTGGCGTGCAAAGGTATTCAGCCCCCCTGAGTCAATACTTTGTAGAACCACCTTTTGCTGCAATTACAGCTGCAGTCTTTTGGGGTATGTCTCTACCAGCTTTGCACATCTAGAGACTGAAATTGTTGCCCATTCTTCTTTGCAAAACAGCTCAAGCTCAGTCAGATTGGATGGAGAGCGTCTGTGAACAGCAATTTTCAAGTCTTGCCAGAGATTCTCAATTGGATTTAGATCTGGACTTTGACTGGGCCATTCTAACACATGAATATGCTTTGATCTAAACCATTCCATAGTAGCTCTGACTGTATATTTTGGGTCGTTGTACTGCTGGAAGGTGAACCTCCGCCCCAGTCTCAAGTCTTTTGCAGACTCTAACAGGTTTTCTTCCAAGATTGCCCTGAATTTGGCTCCATCCATCTTCCCATCAACTCTGACCAGCTTCCCTGAACTTGCTGAAGAAAAACATCCCCACAGCATGATGCTGCCACCACCATGTTTCACAGTGGGGATGGTGTGTTCAGGGTGATGTTCAGTGTTAGTTTTCCGCCACACATAGCATTTTGCATTTAGAACAAAAACTTCAGTTTTGGTCTCATCAGACCAGAGCGCCTTCCTCCACATGTTTGCTGTGTCCCCTACATGGCTTGTGGCAAACTGCAAACGGGAATTCTTATGGCTTTGTTTCAACAATGGCTTTCTTCTTGCCACTCTTCCATAAAGGCCCGATTTGTGGAGTGCACAACTAATAGTGGTCCTGTGGACAGATTCTCCCACCTGAGCTGTGGATCCCTGCAGCACCTCCAGAGTTACCATGGGCCTCTTGGCTGCTTCTCTGATCAATGCTCTCCTTGCCCGGCCTGTCAGTTTAGGTGGACAGCCATGCCTTGGTAGGTTTGCAGTTGTGCCATACTCTTTCCATTTTCGGATGATGGATTGAACAGTGCTCCATGAGATGTTCAAAGCTTGGGATATTTTTTTATAACCTAACCCTGCTTTAAACTTCTCCACAACTTTATCCCTGACCTGTCTGGTATGTTCCTTGGGCTTCATGATGCTGTTTGTTCACTAATGTTCTCTAACAAACCTCTGAGGCCTGTCACAGAACAGCTGTATTTATACTGAGATTAGATTACACTCAAGTGGACTCTATTTACTAATTAGGTGACTTCTGAAGGCGATTGATTGCACTGGATTTTATTTAGGGGTATCAGTGCAAAGGGGGCTGAATACTTTTGCACGCCGCATTTTCAGTTTTTTATTTGTAAAAAAATATTAAAACCATGTGTCATTTTCATTCCACTTCACAATTATGCGCCACTTTGTGTTGGTCTATCGCATAAAATCCCAATAAAATACATTTACGTTTGTGGTTGTAACGTGACAAAATGTGGAAAAGTTCAAGGGGTAAGAATACTTTTGCAAGCCACTGTATAGCAACTTTCTTCAGTCCTGCTAAATGCCTAATTCTCCTCTCATAATTCCACCCAATGGTACAAAATATGATCTGAACCCGAATACTTAGTTTAGAGGTACAGCATGGAAACAGACTTATCAGCCCACTGATTCCATGCCAACCGATGATCATCCATTCACACTAGTTCCATGTTATTCCACTTTCTCATCCATTCCCTACATACGTACTAAGGGCAAATTACAGATGCCAATTAACCTACAAGCCACACTTCTTTGGGATGTAGGAGGAAACTGGAGCACCTGGAGGAAATTCCATAAGACAGCACCTGAGGTCAAGGTAAAGATCAAATCCAGTTCTCTGGCTCTGTGAGACAGCAGCTCAAGCATATTTTATTTTTGTTCAACCACAATGTGTCAATTCTTTAAAAATGAATTATGAAATTATTTGGTAAAGACGTGTACAGAAATCATTGAGTTGGTTTATTTCACAGAAAGTTAGCATAAGGAACATCATTTAACATCAGATTGATGAAAATCATCAATATCGTTGCAAACAATGAAATTGTTGTAATTGGCAGAATGGGGAGTGGTTAATTCCTGTGAATATCTCTTAGGTCCTTGCATCCTACCAGCTGCACTATCAACTCAACTCGCTTTCCCTTTATCTATAAACTAAACTAAGTGGGACCCATTGGGTCCCAGCTTCACACGGGAGGGATGGTCCCCAATGCAATATTCCACCTCTCACATTCTCCAATATAACTAAAACACACAACTCTCAACACATTCCAACACACTCACTACACATACACACACCCTCCACCTCACACACACATACACACATACACTCACATTAACATCTAACACATATATCAATACACATAACACTCACAATACACGCACACACGCACACACATATCACTCACACTCATTCACTCAGGTGATGTGTGTGACGTGACTGTGTTGTTGTGGTGGTCTCAGTGACTGAGTGCCAGCCTAAAATCTATTCGACCCACAATGTCCATACTAGCATCTGGAAACGTCCCTTCGACCACAACACCATGCTAACGCTTCAGAAACGCCCCAAACAGGCAACAATATGGGTATTGGGTGGTTGGATAGGTGGTATATTGCGGGTTTTTCTCATTTCACTACCGTTCCTCCTGGCCTGCTATTGCAACATATGTTTGCATTCCGATCGGTTGAATGTCGTAAAAGTTAGAGGTTTAAAAATCTAAAAATAAAACCGCTCATGCCAGCTGTTCGATCCTTTCTCCACTGCCAGTTCGGCGCTGCGTGGTTAGTCTCTCCCCCTGTCACAACACCCACGGGCGGGTCCGCATCTTCTGGCGACTGTAGGGTGATACTGGCAGAGGTTTCCAAACTGGACTTTTGGAGGACCCGTAAGCAGCCCAGCCCTCAGCCCCCCACAAGCAGCCCTGTCAAAGCCCAATCCCAAGCAGCTCACCCACCTCAAAGCAGCAAACCCCGCCCCTATAGCAGCAGCCCTGCCCCGTGTGAGACCCAGCCAGCCTGGAGTCAGAAGATGTCGCATACCACCCCTCACCCCCCCAAACCACCCCTCCGCTCTCCCAACACACCCAAACCCCCAACCCACCTCCCCCCAACTTACCACCCCCAACCCCCCCCCCCCCCCTGCCCCCCACAACACCCCACCCTCCCGCTGCCACATAGAGTGAGTGCGGTGGAATATTGCGTTGGGGAATGGGTTGCATTGGGGGGACTAGGCCTTCCATGTGACTGGGACCCAAAACGGGTTCCCACTTAGTCTAAGTAACAAAGCATTTCCGGCAGTCCGCACTCATAGATTCCATCACCACTAACTCATACTTATCTTTGCCCCAATTTTTCCACATCCTCACAACGTCAACTGCTGTTAGCTGTTAACATGACAGCCAATATCAGCCAACTCCACATTATCTTCCCTTAAGCTGGATCGAATAAGGTTGATAACAACTGGGATGGCATCATTCACAACATCAGGCTCCTATGCAAAGAATGGGCTTGTCATCAATGAGTATGAAATATCCTCGTGACCAATCTTTTCTCAACTATTCTTCATGCTGCATCCCTCATTCTGATTTTAAAGTGCCAGTTAGCCACTTAACTACCCGACTTCCTGTACCATTGCAATGTCTTTCTGTGTTTTTTTTAAATTTCAGATACACAACAATTGGTAGAATTTCCAGATAATCTGTGTGCAAAAGATTCTGGTGTTTTTTGTGGAACATAGAGGAGCCACTCGGATGCATTCTGCAGTAAAAGCTCACTCCTGCCGTGGTAACTATGAATGGGATGTACAGAGTATCATTGCAATCCATCAATCTGCCCTCCAACAATTACCAGGCCCATGGAAGTGTCACTCTGCATTGCACCAGTGACTTTGTAACTTATGTGTGTTATCCTTTCTCAGGAAGACATATTTATCTAACCAGGCTGGTCCTCCACAAGTACGTTGCTGTTGTCTGACAGTCAGCCAGCTAATCGGGACCACTGCTAACCATGCTGAGATGATGCAGACTGTGGCCAGTCTATCTGGATTGGGTTGCTCAGAGTCAAGAGTCATTCTCCAAAGCTATCTATTTCTCTGCTGCTACAGTTCAGGAGCTTACCAATAAACATGATACAGCAGCAAACAGAGATGGAAGCACAGATACAAATAAAGTAAAATAGAAAACTTGCAATTGACATGTGGAATTTGAACATACTGTGACACATTTCATTGATAAAATTGATTTGAAGTGACTTTTAAAAAATATTGCTTTCAATTTTGCATTGCGGTGGAGCAATTGGAGTGCAGGTGATTATGATCAGTGACAGAGGAAGAGTAAAGTGTTGCACTGTTTGTGAATGGGGAACTGCCCTTGGAGGAGCTCATCATGAAAGCCTGAGTAGAGAGTATCTGACAAGTTACTTCCTCTCCTCTTCGTTCACTTCAGCTTGTTAATGCATAGCTAACAACAAGATATATGCCTCATTGATGGCAATGTTGTGCGACATACAATGGATCCCCACAAACCTTGACATCCTCTCTTCTATGTGCCACAAGGCTCTTCCAAAACATTGGAGCTAAAGGAAGCAAGATTTCAGCAAGCTATTGTGCTCTACAGTTAAAAATTAAGTTGTATTATGCTTAATTGTATATAAATCTTTTAGCTGGGTGCATGCGTTACGTGTCAAAGGCATAAAAACATGTAATTAATAGTTTCTGTAGTTTTGAAATAACCCTTTGGTTTGTGTTGGTAGTCTAGGCCTGGCACAGCAAACTGCTGGAGATTAAAAGCATCAAGATAGTGCTAGCATACTGGACATTGATGTAAAGAAAATGTTGCTCATGGTTATGCATTGATTAGATTTTGAAGGAATTGTATTCATTTCAGTTCTAGGATACAGGGTTGACATGCTGCATTGGTGTCTTACACTATGGAAAATCCTGTCAATCTCACAAAATCCTGTTGTTGCTTTCCCTCCTGATGTCTGGCAATATATGTTCTTTGTTCTATTAAAAAATATGAGCGATTCATCCTATATGACAGTGAACTGCATACTACAAGATGTCTTCAAAATATCCCCAATTTGAGTCCAAGAAGCCCAAATGTATAAAAGTTGTTTGTCAGAATCATTTTGATAGCCACTTTCAATGCAATCCCTGCCCTGCTCAGAGGTTGCAATTGGCTACAGCAGGCAGGATGGCTGTTCCCTGCTTATGTTTCAAAGGGAGAATTAATCTGTGCAGAACTTCTGGGTTTACTTCTCTCCAACCCCCTACCGTATATTTTACTCTTCTAGCAGCAATTTTCAGCAGGCAATTATAAAGCCAAGATATCTTGGTCTTTGGTAAGACCTTTAAGGGCCTGTCCCAATGTACGAGGTAATTCAAGAGTTCTCCCGAGTTTCCCCTGATTTGAACTCTGAGAATTACGGTAATAGCCTCTCGTAGGTACTCGGGACTCTCGTGGACATTTTGCAACATGTTGAAAAAACATCACGAGCTTACCGCGTTTCCCCAGTACCTGCCGTTAGCGTTACGAGTCGCTAAGAGACATCCCGAGCTCCGACATACCCGCTACGTACATTCTACGTACTTACCATGAGTTTGATTTTTTTTAAACTCGGGAGAGCTCTTGGGAAAACTCGTATAGTGGGATAGGCCCTTAAATAAGAGGATTTAAGTGTAGAATTAAAATTTGTCTTAATTCAATTATATATGGCGAGAATGCAGCTGGAGTTTTCATCGGCTTATCTAAAAAGGAATACAATAAAGATTAATCAGATTGGTTCTTGTGATAGAGGGTTTTCCATATGAGGAGCAATGAGACATTTCTTCAGACTGAGAGTCAGGGGAGAGGGAAACTAGAGGTATGAAATGGTACAGAATAAATCAGAGCCGGCACCGACGACTGATGTACTAGTTGTCTACAAAAAAAAGCATTGTTCTCAGTAATGTCATGTGTTGTGGATGCCATGAAGGCAAAAAGTAATGGAACCAAGACAGGTTTCTACTCCAGCGACCCTTAACTATCCTTGTGCATTCTTGCTGTAAATCTGGTGCTTGCAAGCATCTTCCATCTAAAAGATTTGAGAGTGAGTCTAAGAATCTCTTTATTTTTGGTTAGTCTTCCTGCATTCGTAATCCCTGGAGAATAGCTTTGCAGCTTAACCTTTGTGTACTTGGATGCTCTCATGGTTAGAGGAACAAATCTCTGCACTTAGCATACAAAACTTGACAGCTGTCATGTATGCAGTCAGCCAGGATATGGGGTAGTTTGCTTGTTTCTGAAAAGAAACAAACATTAATGGCTCACATATTATTTTTGTTAAGTAACAGAAGCTCATCAACGTACTTGACAACTAGATTTAATTTATATTCAATGTTTCTTTTAGATTTATTATTGGTTGCATCAATAGACCTATTTGTCTAATGTCAAAACATGGTCCTCTATGTTGTCTATTTCTAGTGCAGGTGTCATATAAATTACTGGTGTATACTACTGTTCCTTTGAAAACATGATTTAATAGGAAGATAAAATGCATGCAAAGAAGCAGGACAAAGATTTGCCCCCTCATGCCTGCTCTGCCATTCAATTGCCACTTTCTTGTACAATCTCCATATCCTTATTAAATACTATTCATTTTAAAGATCAATTGCCACACTCAGCTTAGAGCCCTGGCCACCCAATATTAGTTCTGCAAAGAACGAGAAAGTGGAAGCAGAGAGGCGACTCAAACAACATTATTACTGAAATAAAACTGTAATTTCTGTGTGCACAGAGTATTTAACTCTGTTCCATGTACTGAAGAAATTGTATCCAAGTAAACACGTTGGTTTGAAAGAAAGCTTTTGGGTCAGTTTCATAAGTTCATAAGTTGAAAGAGCATTATGAGGCCATTTAACTCATCAGGTCTACTCCACCATGGCTGATCTATCTTTCCCTCTCAACCTCATTCTCCTGTATTCACCCCTTTACCCCTGACACCCTTACTAATCAAGAATCTATCTCTGCCTTAAAAATATCCATTGACTTGGCCTCCACTGCCATCTGTTGTAATGAATTCCACATTTACATCACCCTTTTACCAAATGAAGTTCCTGATCATCTCCTTTCTAGAGGTATGTCCTTTTTATTCTTCCCCACGAGTGGAAACCCCCTCTCCACTTCTGCTCTATCCAGGCTTATCCAGGGTTACTGGTTGACCTGGCTTGTTGGCAAAATAACAGATGATTGTCTCAGTTGTCAGGGTGTGGTTTTGCTAAAATTGTATTAGTTGGCCAACATGGAGTGTATTAGCAATGATCACACAGGGGAATTGTTCAAGCTCGGGTGGAGAATCTTGACAGATTGAACCAAGGGAAATAGCTAGAAAATCTGAGGCCCTTTGGCACAGAAAAATATCTGACTATTTTAAAATGTATGCCCGAGATACTAAACAATAGAATGAAGGTAAGTTCAAGGTAAGTTAAGGGGATAGACAAAGGTAAAGATGTTAAGGCATGGGCTCTAAAACATAGCAGATGCCTCGTCTCAAATACATCTTGAATTGCACTGGGTAATTAAAAAAAACTGGCAAGATGTTTTTTTGGCTTTACAGCTAAGATTTTATAATTGTAATCCTTTACATCATCAGGGATAACACGTGGCAGTGAATAGCTTCTGGTGAAACTTGTCTTCCAGCAAGGTCAAAAAGGTTACATATTTAAGGGATTTCTGTAATAGAAATGAGCTGAAAGTGCAATGTGAGCCCTCGAAATCTACTGCTACAGTGGCAGTGCCCATTTTCTGGTAAAATGAGTTGTTACATGGAAAAAATGAGCTTCACACCTGTTAGACCAGATGGATTTAATATTGAATTTCCTGCCACTTCTGTTGCTTTGGTAAATGGGTTGTATTAAAAGCTATCAGAAACTCAATCAGAAACTGCAGACTTCAGACTAGCCTTTTTTGCGGTATTCTGCAGAGCTGTATCGTTCTGTGTTTGTAGGCAACTGTTGTGTAAAGTCTGCTAACAATTTTACATTGGATGTCTGATGGCTTCATAATTATTACTGCTGCTGTACGTGTTTTTATTTTCCACTCCTGGCTCCTTCAAGGATATGGGACAATTTTTCTTTTGACAGAATTGTCATTAATTTTGGTTCTGCAATGTATATTAATTAAAGACATATTTTTGACAACACCATCTCATTTCTTGCAACTGCATGTCAATCAGAATTTGAAATTTTAAAGTATCTTGTTAACCCCTTAAGTTAACTTCTGTCATTTTTACAGTAATAAACATATGGGCCTCCTCCACTGTCAGAGTGAGGCCAAATGCAAATTGGAAAACAGCACCTCATATTTTGCTTGGGCAGCTTACAACCAAATGGTATGAATACTGATTTCTCTAACTTCAAATAACCCTTGCATTCTCTCACTCTCCATCCCTCCCCCACTCTAATTGTCCTACAAGTTTCACTGTCATCCTGCTGAGTTTCATTGTTTGTATTTCATTGTTTGTCCCACTTGGACGACCTAATCCACGAGTTTAGAAGACCCTAGATGAGTTGTAAAAAATGTCAAGGTCGTGTTGACTCGCTGAAGTAAAAGGCCTCCTACGACTGTCTATGACCTCTTACGACCCTCCTCGACCTCAGTCTTCCACACCTAAGACCAACTACAACTAGCTACGAGTGGAAATGATCACATGATAAAATGATGTCACGTTTGCATTTTTTTTTCTCGGGCCAGTTACTGACCTACGACTACCTACGACTACCTACGACTATCTATGACTTCCTATGACTACCATCACGACCTACTACGACCTACCTATGAGTAGAAAGTGTCAATTTTTCCCATGCCAACCTTTTTTTCACTCGTGGACATTTTTTATCAGGTTGGAAAAATCGCCGCAACCTACTTGAGGCCACGAGTGCTCGGAGACCACCCACGAATATGAGGAAGAGTTAAGAAGATCTCCTACAACCTCCTACGACCTTGTGGAGACCATGCTGCAAGTATGAGTCAAAGGCAAACTTGGCAGAGGTCGCCAATTAGGTCGTGAAAGTGGTACAGGGGCTTTACTTGTTATCACCTTCCCCACAGCAAACAATGCACACTGTGGGCTCCACCTTTCCTTGATCATTGTTGCTGGCTTTGATCTGTCTTTTTGCAAATGTTTCATTAATTTGTTCTATGTACCTTATCATATCTCTCGGTTCCCCCTCCCCCGATTCTCAGTCTCGACCTAAACGTCACCTATTCCTTTTCTCTAGAGATGCTGCCTGACCCGCTGAGTCACTCAAGCTTTTAGTGTCTTTTTCTGTGCATGTTTTGATGTCTGTACTTTGTTACTGCAAAAATTACTTTGCCATTTACCTTCAAACACCTCTTACAATATGACTAAAAAACATTTGTTTCCCAGAAGACAAATATTCCAGCAGAAATAACACTCCACCCAGGTACTCAGAGTGAATTATTTCATCCAATTCATACCGAGCAACAACGTTTGGGGAAATCTTAAAGGCTTAAAAAAAAGGTTTTGTTCAAGAAATTCGTTCACCATCAGAAGAGACAGATTCCACTCCTTCTATTGACAGCTTGCACTAGAGCATTGCAATTCCGCATCAGAAAATCCCCTTTGGAATTCTGAAGCCGTTTCTCCATGTAAGATTGTTATGCTATATTTAACCTGAAAGCATTTGCCAATCAAGAGATGCCACTGTCTTCAAATGGAATCAACTAAGTTTCATTTCCCACCTCCTCAATGTAAAACAAAGATACAGAGCCGCTGAATGGCAGGAGCAGTATTTGCTGAAATAATTTACCATTACCACTGCAAGATCCGTACAGTGTGCTACTCCCTGCCAATCCATTTCCGAAGCAAAGAAATTTAAAAGTCATTTTCCCATTTTTCTGACGAATTGATCTCAGAATTTATAATTAACTTTATCAAGATGTTTCAAAAAAGTGAAATACTTCACCTGCTGAAAATCAGAAATAAAGATTATTGACTTGACTAGAAGAATGAGATCGTACAGAATTGAAACGTACAGAATAGTGAAAGGCTTGGATAGAATGGATGTGGAGAGTGTAGATGGTTTTTATGCAACCAATAATATAGTTACCTCACTCCCATTAACCCCGCCCAGTTAACATCAATCATAAAAAACGCCTTCCCCTCAGTAGAAAAATGTAGCCGGTGCCTTGAAGGTGTGTGTAATACCCAGTGCTATCATTAAAAGATGTTGTACACTTAAGAGCTTGTAAAGTTTTCATTTACATGGTGTCAGAAGTGGGATACGAACCCACGCCTCCAGTTGGAGTACAGTCGACCAGGACAAGGGTAGTGGTTACCACGCCACTCTCGAAAATGTCGGCAGCCAGCGAGGACCAGGCCAAAGCAGGGGCGGGCTGTTGCAGCAGGGCTGTCGCTGCTGGTGCGGCGCAAGACTGTTGCACGTGGAGCAGGCAAGAAACTCTGTCTCGGATATATTTGGCCATTCCAGGCCAATAGAATTGGCACTGAGCGTGGGCAAGCGATGCATCGACCCCAGGGTGTCCCGCTGTGGGCTGCACAAAAGTAAGAGTCAAACAGGGAGGACGGGACCACAACTTTATGTCCCTTGACGATAACGCCATCCAGGAGCACCAGTTCGTCGCGGACCAGGAAGAAAAGGCTGTGCTTCAGATGGCGCGGCGGAGCGCTTTGTTGGCCACCCTGCTTTAATCACCGATGCAAGCTGCTGCAAGGCCGGATCGGCAGCGGTGTGCTCGGCCAAAACCTGTAGCTGCTTGGTGGGAATAAAGGTTAACGCCCAGTAAACGAGCAAGTCCTCTGTTTCGTAGGGGTGGCGAGCGCAGGAGGTACGCGGGGCTCGCGACAGGGTGTCCGCAATGTGCATCTCGGTGCCCTTCTTGTAGATTATGTCAAAGTCGAAGCGCTGGAGCTGCAGCATCATACGCTGCAGCCTGGCAGGGGCAGCGTGAAATCGGCTTGTTCAGGATTGTCACCAGTGGCTGGTGGTCGGTTTCGACCGTAAATCTGCTGCCGAACAGGAAGTCTCTGAACTTGGAGCAGGCGAACACCACCGCGAGCAGCTCTTTCTCGATCTTGAGCGTACCGCTGCTCGGTGTCCGTCAATGGTGCGGGAGGCATAGGAGAACAGGATGCAGCGATCCATCGACAGACTGAAGGCAGGCCGCACCCAGACCGAACTTGGAAGCGTCACAGGTGACGGTGATGGGGCGACCCACGTCGAAGAACCGCAACGTCGGAGTGCTAATCAGTTTCGACTTGAGGCGGTCAAAAGCCTGCTGGTGATATGGGAGCCAGGCCCAGGCGATATCCTTTTTTGTCAGCTGCCGCAGGGAGCACTCAGCTCACTGAGGTTTGGTATAAACTTGCCAAGGTAGTTCACCATGCCAAGAATCGTTGCAGACCTGGCACGTCGGTGGGGGCTGCCATTTCGGAGATGGCAGCGGCCTTCAAGGGGTCGGGCTTTAGTCCGTTAGGGGTGAAAACATGTCCAACATACGTGACCTCTGAGACACGAAACCCGGCACTTCTTGGGATTCAGCTTCAGGTTCGCCTGTCGCGCGCGATCCAGGACGCGGCGGAGGTTCAGGTCGTGCTTGGCAAGGTCCTTCCCGTAAACCAGGATATCATCCACGATGATGGCACATGGCAGGTGCGCGAATAATTGCTCCATCGTCTGCTGGAACACCTTCGCTAGCAGAATTGATGCCGAATGGCATTCGCAGGAACTTGAATCTGCCGAACGGTGTGGCGAAGGTCGTCAGGTCAGAAGACCGCTTTGTCCAAACGGGACCTGCCAAAAACGAGTTCTTAGCGTCTAGACCGAAAAGATGGTGGCTTGCCCGACCTTTGCCGCCACATCCTCAACAGACCGCATGGGGTAATGTGGTCGCCTGATGGCAAGGTTTAAGTCCTTCGGGTTGATACACACGCGTATCTCGTTCTTGTCTCTTCTTAATCGTGGCAACCATGGTGGAGACCCAATCGGTGGGCTCGCTAACTGCTACTAGCACCCCCTTTTCGACCATCTCGTTGAGCATCGCCTCGACCTTTGTCCTTCATTGGCGTGAGACACCCTGTGAGGTGCGCGGACCACGGGTTGTATATTTGGGTCAATGAAATATGGTATGACACTGGTACCTTCCCCAGGTCATCGTCGAACAGGTCCTGGTATTCAGCAACCGGGTCAAAACGAAAGTTGCACTTTGTGGACCGTGCGGTCAAAGGAGACCAGGCCAAGATCCTGGCACGCACGGTTGCCCAACAGGGTTACACAGTCAGAGTTCAAAACATAGAAAACCAGGTTTCTTGTGGCCTTTTGCAGCACGCAAGTTAAAGTGGCCCTCCCCGCAGGCCTTAGAATCTCTCCACCATAGGCGTGCAGGGTAGCATCGTCAACAACCAGAGGCTCATTACTCCTTATCTTGTTGAAAAGATTCATGGACAAAACATTGACTCTCGCGCCAGTATCTAATTTGGCAGAGAAGGTTACGCCATTGACAGTCACAGGTACGGAGGGATCATTGCGGTGGGCGGTGTCTGTAGGAGGGTAAACACATGAGAGTCCTCGGCAGAATTAATTGGCTCCGCACCATTGCACTCAACTAAATTGGGCCGTGAGTCGAAACAGAGAATCAGATTGGGCCAGCATGTTTAGACTGGGACTGGAAGCTTGTGCCTGGCTCCCACGGGGAACGGAGTAAGCGACAGGAGGCTGAGAAATGGTTCAGCTTTTTACAAAAGTTACAGGTTTTACAGAGGCGGGACACGTCGACAGTCTATGGTGCATGTAGTTACAGTTCGGGCATCTTTTTCGGGGCACAATCGCCAGGTCCAGGGCGGGCACGCGGCAGAAAAACATTGTTTCCCACCCGAGGCTGTGGGCTCCTAAACCCAGCAGGTTTGACAGATTTATTGCCCAAATCCCAGTGGTCCTCTTGCAAAACAACGACCTCAGACAATCTGCAGGCATGCATTAGCTTTGTCCAACGTTAGATCCGGATCCCTCAAAAGCTCACATCGCAGCTTCTGGTCACGCATGCCAGTTACTAAAATGTCACTAGTGAGCTGGTCTGTCATGTCGCCAAAACGGCACCGCTGGGCGAGATTAACGCGAGATACTTGCGTCTCCTTGTATTATCGGTTTTTTATTTCTTTTTTTTGATTTCTAAGGGGAAGGATGTAGATGGTTTATATGCAACCAATAATATAGTTACCCTCACTCCCATTAACCCCGCCCAGTTAACATCAATCAACGCCTTCCCCTCAGTAGAAAAATGTAGCCGGTGCTTGAAGGTGTGTGTAATACCCAGTGCTATCATTAAAAGAATGTTGTACACTTAAGAGCTTGTAAAGTTTTCATTTACAGAGAGGATATTTCCACAAGTGGCAGAATTTGGGACCAAAGGTCATAGCCTTAGAATTAAAGGATATTCTTTTCGGAAGGAGATGAGGAGGAATTTCTAGGTCAATCAATCAATGTATTCATCACATACACAATAGAGTGCAGTGAAATGAATTTTGCCAGCAGCGGTACAATAAAAAAAGAACACTCAATACATAATAAAAATGTAACACAAACATCCACCACAGCATTCTTCACTGTGGTGGAAGGCACAAAGTACAGTCAGTCCTCCTCCATTGTTCCCCCGTGGTCGGGGCCATAAACCTCCACAGTCGCCGCTGCGGGTGGCCAGATGTACAGGCCCTCTTGTCGGGACGGTAAGTCCCGAATCGGTACTTCCCTACCGGAGATCGTGGCTTCAGGATGTTGTAGGCCACAGGCCGGTGGTCGAAGCTTCTCCGGGGAACCCCGGCGAGGAATGGTAAGCCCACGCCGCACCCACGACTAGAAGCTCCGCAGACCACGGCTTCAGGATGTTTTCGTCCACGGGCCGGTGGTCAGAGCTCTTCTCCAGCGAGGGGTCCCTAGCAAGGGGTCCCAGGCTCCGGACGCCGTGCCCATGGCTAGAAGCTTCGCAGACCACAGCTTCAGGCTGTAACAGTCAGCGGGCCAACCATCGAAGCACTCCCTTCTGGCGACCCCAGAATTCTTTGCTACAGAATGGAGGCCAAAATCAGTGAATATTTTTAAGGCAGAGATAGATAGACTCTTGATTAGTAGGAGTGACAGAAATTATAGAGAGAAGGCAGGAGAATGGGGTTAGGAGGGAGAGATAAATCAGCCATGATTGAATGGCGGAGTAGACTTGATGGTCCGAATGGCCTAATTCTGCTCCTATCACTTATGATCTTATGATCTTGACCTGTTAACTCTTTTTCTCGCATGTATTATCAGCATTTTTAGTTTTATTTCACATGAGAATAAATCTTCCTCATTTACAGAATTCCAGTCTACTAAACATGTCAACAAATCAGTGTATTGAAGTATTTTGAGCGTCACTTGTCTAGTATCCATACCGATATATTCATTGGAAATTGAATTTATATACAGAAAAGGGAAGATTCTAGGGTCACAATATCACACCTTCCTTTTTCATTCATAATACTGATCTTAATCTGCTTTGTATCTGTATGTTAACAATTAGCATGACAGTATTTACATATATTCATATATCAGGATGAGGAATAGGTAAAATAATGTCGTACACAAAGTTTATTTTGTTGACATATGGGTAATGTCATCAAGAAAGCAAAACATTCCCTTTAATTATGCTTAATAAATAAAAATAACATTGGAGATAGACGCAAAGTGCTGGAGTAATTCAACGGTTCAGGCAGCATCTCTGAAGAAAAATGATAGGTGACATTTCGGTTCGGGGCACTTCTTTTAATCTGTAGAAGGGTCCCGACCTGAAACGTTATCTAAACTAGTAGTTTAGGTTATCTATATTACTAAAAGTCTCATCTTGATCACTTCCTCAAATTCTGTATGTTGATTTTAGAAAAAACGTTACGAATTACGACTGTGATTTTTGGCTATCTTACTCAGAGTCCCCCTCTGCTGCGCAAGACAAGAGGATTGTTCCCATCGATGAAAAATAAAATAGTTATTAGTGTTTAAAAAATTGTTGGGATTCTCTCTCCTGAAGGCAACGCCCATTCCACAGAGACTATAAAAACCGGGAGTGTGGAGGTGCCTCAGTTCTCTGCAAGATGGGGGAGCGAGAGGTCGTAATCCTCAGTCTGTGAATAACACTGAGCACATGTCTACTAAACTGTGAATGGTTTTACTGATTTGTCAGTGCCCTTAATGTGGTTTGAAAATGTAGTTTGAAGGTGCTAAAGCTACGTTGCCTTTGGTCTGAAAGTACTAAAGCTGTATTGCCTTTGGTTTGAAGGTGCTAAAGCTGTGTCGCCTTTGGTTTGAAAGTGCTACAGCTGTGTTGCCTTTGCTTTGAAAGTGCTAAAGGTGTGTTGCCTTTGCTTTGAAAGTGCTAAAGCTGTGTTGCCTTTGCTTTGAAAGTGCTGAAGCTGTGTTGCCTTTGCTTTGAAAGTGCTGAAACTGTGTAGTCTTTTGTTTGAAAGTGCTGAAGCTGTGTAGCCTTTGATTTGAAAGTGCTGATGCTGTGTAGCCTTTGGTTTGCTGGTGTAGTCCTTTGTTGAAAGTGCTGAAGTAGCCTGAGTGCAGATGCTGTGTAGCCTTTGGTTAGAAAGTGCTGAAGCTGTGTAGCCTTTGGTTTGAAAGTGCTGAAGCCGCGTTGCCTTTGGTTTGAAAGTGCTAAAGCTGCGTTGCCTTTGGTTTGAAAGTGCTAAAGCTGCGTTGCCTTTGGTTTGAAAGTGCTAAAGCTGCATTGCCTTTGGTTTGAAAGTGTTAAAGCTGCCTTGCCTAATTAAAGCTGCCTTGCCCACTTAAAGCTGCCTTGCCTAATTAAAGCTGCCTTGCCTTCTATATAGAATTAAAAGTTTAATCTTGAACACTTCCAGTTTGCGCTTTATATTGATTTTAGGAAAAACGCTACCACATACGGCTGTGATTTTTGGCCATCTTACTCAGTCCCACTCCGCTCATAAGGTGCTGAGGATTTTTCCCATTGATGAAAAATAAAAGAGTTATTAGTGTTTAGAAAAGTTGAGATTCTCTCTCCTGTCACTCACACCATGAAGACCACGCCCCTTCTGGTGGGAGGGACTATAAAACCCAGAAGTGTGGCCTGGCTCAGTCTCTGCAAGATGGGGATGGAGAGGTCATGACTCTCTTTCTTTAGTGGCCTTGCACCCTGCTTGCAGTGGCATGAAACTGCACCTGAATTTGGTGGCCTTGCACCCTGCTTGAAATGGAATTTCAAGGAATAGCCGTGAGTCAACTGCCAGCTCACCAGTCATGAGTGAGTGAGCTGCCAGCACAACAGGCTTGAGTGACTGAGCCGCCAGCCCAATAATCCATTTGGCCCACAATGTCAATACTAGCCCTCTGGAAACCAGACCCTTCAGCGCACAACACCCAGAGCTCCAGACAGCCCCCCCCCCGCTTGCCACCAATATTGGAATTGGTGGAGAGGTGGAATATTGCGTTGGGGGACCAGCCCTCCCGTGAGATGCTGGGACACAACGGCTCCCACTTAGTCTAGTAATAACTATAAAGCTACTATAAAAAATGTGAAAAACGAATGTACTATTCGGTGTTTTTCAGAAATAGCTTTAATTCTGTCCCCAAATATTTTGTCTTTTTTAACTAAATCTGACTAACAAATAAACCTGGCTCTTTTCTTTCTTTTTCGATCTTTAGTAATCCCCCACAGTGCATTAGCATTTTGTGCGATGAGTAATAACTATCAAATAATAATCTTGACATTTGGCTTCAGACTGCATGTGTCATACGGCAACCATTCCTCATTGGTTAATGAGGTCTACCTTAGCAGATTGTCTTGGAACTGATATCTGTGCTTTTAATCTTCTTTTGTTAACTGTTATTTATTCGATATTACAAATCCCTCATTAATAGTCCATTCGCCTAACAAGATTATATGTGCTGGTAGGTGTACCATCAAAAATAGCTTTGAAGCGTAGGAGATACATTAATTACTCTGCTGAAATAATGGAAATTCTCCTCTGGAAATGGCTTCTCTCACTATCTGGAAGTGACATGTTGTGGCAATGAACTTTCGTGGCACTTGCTGATGGGCGGATGATTTCATTTTTGCATGCATAAATCACCCATAGCATTATCCATGGCTGTTCAAAAATGAGATTGAGGTGAAGAATGGAGTTCCAGAACAAAAAAAATAATGGGGTAAGGTGAAGGAGGCAAGAATAAATATGTAATATTAAAATCTAGTCACAGAAAATTCAAATAATGGTTCATAAATGAGGAATTTACAGGAAATTTCAAGGAAGGGGACGTAATAGAAGTGATGGAACTCACTGGTGTGGTACGAATATTCAAGCTTTAGTAAGTACTATGATTTGAGCAAGGGATACATACATGCAGAGGGTTTTAAATATATCATGGGTTTTAATACATAATGGCTTTTTACAGCTTTCAAGCGTCAGCCTTGCCATTTTACTGTCAGTGTTGTCTCTATAAGGTGGATACTCATACCTAATCCTCTTGCTCACATCCCACTTTCTCAGCCCACACATCCTTCTATTTGCAAGTGGCATGCACCCATGCCCCCTCCAGCATTATAATCATACGCACATTCCATTTTCAGTACAGGTACCCAGGAAACCATAATCAAACCAAACAATGCAGGGAAAAGCTATAAACTAGTGATGAAGGCTTACTTCAGTCTTTCTATCATTAAAAAGATCTTCCTAGTTTTGAGTTTGCTAAATCTTGTCTAAACACTATGATTGCATTCTACTGTTTTATAGCTGCTACTACAGAAATTAATTTACCCTCCACTAGTGTCTTACATTCCTTCTGATTTATTAATTCTACCCATTGATCTTCTTCCTGTTATCCGACTGAAATATTGAAGATAGAAACAGATGTACATTAACTTCTTTTGAAATTTAGTGCTGTTGGCCTTGCCCAAAGTCAAATTTCTAATGTCTTCTCTGCTTTTATTATCCTAATTTGATCATTTAATAGTTGTATTTGAAATCTTCATTGCTCTTTCTCTCTTCCAATGCAGATTTAAATTTATAATCCAGTGCAATTTAGTTCCAAATTATAATTCATTATTCTCTACCAAATGCATCCTCAAAGTTGATATATATTTTCCCTCACCCTCCATACATTTGTATGCAGAGTAATTAATCAGAGCCTAGCAACCTAATCTACTGCTAGAATATTACACTTCCTAATTTCTTCTGATTTAAGACATCCTATATTCCCTTGAAGTACATAATATCTGACTATTCTTACTCTCTTCCTCAGCATCTATTTTAAAATAGTGTATACTATCTTTTCCTACCCTCGTTATTTATCCATTTAACATCATTGAGACGTTATCCAGCTGGGTCTCCGTCAGGGCTGTGTCACATGAACTATTTGTTTTCAATGGAACAGTTCTTTTCTATCCCAGTTTTTTGCTCATACTAGTCCGTCAGCACTATATCGCTATAATATGATGGGGGAGATTTACATGGAGTCCTGCATCTTTATTTCCCAAGTCATGGTAATTTCTGAACATAACCTTTTGCCTACACGTTTCTATGATAGCAGCTGCAAAATGAACCACAAAAACACATTCTGAACGGTCTCCATCTTGAAATGTGAATTCTGTTTTTCTTTTTCCATCAATCCTGCCTGATATGCTGAGTGTTTTCTGCATTTCTTTTTTTTTAATTTAACTGGATATTTTTGCTTTCACTCCAATATAGGTGAACTGCTATTGTGATAAAATCAAATTCAATGTCAAGCAGTACAGTGGCACATCAATAGATTTGATGTCTTACAGCGCCAGAGACCTGTATGTGATGTCTGCAAAGAGTTTGTACGTTCTCCCTGTGAGCATGTGAATTTTCTCTGGGCGCCTCCCATATCCCAAAGAATACCGGATTAATTTGTTTGTGGATTAATTTGCTCTTATAAATTTTCCCTAATGTGTAGGATAGAACTGGTATATGGGTGATCATTGGTCGGCACAGACTCTGTGGGCTGAATGGCCTGTTTCCATGCTGTATCTCTAAACTAAACTAAGCATCAGTACCAGATCAAAAATATCACACTCATTTAGGCATAATTACGGAAAGATTTGCAGCAAGATAGCCAAGATAAAATAGAAGGAAGCAGTATCTCATGCACACAGCAGGAGAACATCAATGGAATATTTTATTAAAAATCATGAAGGTACAAATTGTGTGATGGTTAAATTACCAGATTAGCAGAGAGAATCTGGGTCTTTGAGCCAGAGACAATGTTAATATCACCACAGTAACTGGGCGTGAAAATTCAACTAATTGGATATTTAGTTACTTTACCAAAATGAAGGATGTCGAAGTGAAAGGGGTATCTGAAGTGATCAAGAGTGTGATGAATTAAAAAGAGAAAATGCTGGAAAAATTCAGCAGGTCAGGCAGCATGTGCCTGACCTGCATAGGTAGGTCGTAGCAGGTCATGATGCCAATCGTAGGTGCTCATGGCATCAAGTATGTCGCAGTGTTTTTTCTAGCCTGATAAAAAATGTCCACGAGTAAAGGCCCTGTCCCACTTTTCCGAGTTACTCACGAACTCTTCCGAATTTTCCCCTTGATTCGAACTCGGAGAATTACGATAAAAGCCATTCGTAGGTACTTGGGGCTTTTTTTTTAACTCGTGGACATTTTTCAACATGTTGAAAAAACGTCCCGACTTACCTGATGCCCCGAGTTTCTACGGCTGGCATAACGAGCCACTACGAAACATCTACGGACTCCTACGGGCTCGTTATCGACATTACCCGACATCCCCGAGTTCGAATCAAGGGGAAAACTCGGGAGAGTTGGTGAGTAACTCGGGAAAGTGGGAAAGGGCCTTTAAAAAATGGTCGGCATGGAAAAAATCGATACTTTTTACTCATAGGTAGGTTGTAGGTAGATCGTAGGTAGGTCGTAGTAGATTGTGATGCTAGTCGTAGGTAGTCGTATGTAGTCGTAGGTGGTCGGAGGCAGTCGAAGGTAATAGTTCTGGGGTGAAAAAAAGGTCAATAGAAAAAAAAAAGTTATTTAAACAGCAGAACGTCACCTCTGTCACTCCAAGGCATGTTCATTCATAGCTGGAGAGTTTTTTGGAGAGGAGACTTGTGTTTTAGAGATGGCACCAAAAAGGCAGCAGCGCAGGGGGAGGGCACAACCCTAAAAAAAATGGCCATGCAGGAGTTGCCCACCCAAGAGGAGGAGTGGCAGGAGGTGATGCCACAGGAGGTGATAGTGCAGGAGGAGTTAGCCCTGCATGAGAGACCATTGTAGGGGGAGACCAGGGTGGTAGTATATGTCCCCACCACCACCCCATCCTTCACTGCCTCATTTGAAGGCAGCAAAGCAGCCCTTTCTCCTGTGTCTGACACAGCATCAGTGGCGAGGGAGGGCTGGAGGAAGGTTATGCACTACACCTTCACCAGGCAGCAGGAGGGGGATCTTGAGGAATCGTTCCAGCAGCCTGTACAAAAAGGAAAATGAGGAGTACAGGGACAGGGAGAAGAATGGCATGCTTGCCATCCACTGCCCCACATGTGTGCTTAAAGTTCCATCTTTTGTCAAAGCCCAGCGGCACTCACTTCCAGTCATATGGTGTACTGGGACAGTCCATCGCATCATCTCCATTCACCCATTGAGTCCTCTTCTTCTGCATCCTCTTCACCCTTGCTCGTCCCCTTCTGCCTTTCTTAAAAGACTGCTGAATCATAGAAACATAGAAAATAGGTGAAGGAGTAGGCCTTTCGGCCCTTCGACCCTGCACCGCCATTCAATATGATCATGGCTGATCATCTAACTCAGTATCCTGTACCTGCCTTCTCTCCATACCCCCTGATCCCTTTAGCCACAAGGGCCACATCTAATTCCCTGTTAAATATAGCCAATGAACTGGCCTCAACTACCTTCTGTGGCAGAGAATTCCACAAATTCACTACTCTCAGTGTGAAAAATTATTTTCTCATCTCGGCCCTAAAAGACTTCCCCCTTATCCTTAAACTGTGACCCCTTGTTCTGGACTTCCCCAACATCGGGAACAATCTTCCTGCATCGAGCCTGTCCAACCTCTTAAGAATTTTGTAAGTCTCTATAAGATCCCCCCTCAATCTTCTAAATTCCAGCGAGGGCTACTGCAAACAGCAGTAAAACGTACATGGTTGAAGCCAGTCTTCAACATAGTCGAAGGAAGTCGAAGGAGGTCTTCTTCAGAGTCGTGGGAGGTCTTCAACATAGTTGTGCGAGGCCGTAGACATAGTCGTGAAAGGTCGTAGAAGGTCTTATACATAGTCGTGGAAGGTCATAGGAGGTCGTAGGTTTCCGCGACCTTGATTTTTTTTAAGGTCGTCAGAGGTCACGAATTAGTTCGTGAAAGTGAGACAGGAGCTTAACTCTCTCTTGAAAGCATCCAGAGAATTGGCCACTACTGCCTTCTGAGGCAGAGAATTCCACAGATTCACAACACTCTGGGAGAAAAGGTTTTTCCTCATCTCTGTTCAAATGACCTACCCCTTATTCTTATACTGTGGCCCCTGGTTCTTGACTCTCCCAACATCAGGAACATGTTTCCTGCCTCTAGCGAGTCCAATCCCTTAATAATTTTATTTGTTTCTATAAGATTCACTCTCATCCTTCTAAATTCCAGTGTATACAAGCCCAGTCACTCCATTCTCAACATATAACAGTCCCGCCATCCCTGGAATTAACCTTGTGAACCTGCACTCCCTCAATAGCAAGAATGTCCTTCCTCAAATTTGGAGACCAAAACTGCACACAATACTCCAGGTGAGGTCTCACTAGGTGTTTAAGAAGGAACTGCAGATGTTGGAAAATGGAAGGTACACAAAAATGCTGGAGAAACTCAGCGGGTGCAGCAGCATCTATGGAGCGAAGGAAATAGGACCTCCTTCGACCTCCCTATTCGCTCCATTGATGCTGGTGCACCCGTTGAGTTTCTCCAGCATTTTTGTGTACCTGTGGTCTCACTAGGGCCCTGTACAACTGTAGAAGGACCTCTTTGCTCCTATACTCAACTCCTCTTGTTATGAAGGTCAATGTGCCATTAGTTTTCTTCGCTGCCTGCTGTACCTGCATGCTTACTTTCAGTGACTGATGAACACCCAGATCTCATTGTACCTCCCTTTTCCTAACTTGACACCATTCAGATAATAATATGTCTTCCAGTTCTTGCAATCAAAGTGGATAACCACACATTTATCCACATTAAACTGCATTTGCCATGCTTCTGTCCACTCACCCAACCTGTCCAAGTCACCCTGCATCCTCATAGCATCCTCCTCACAGTTCACACTGCCACCAATCTTCGTGTCATCTGCAAATTAGCTAAAGTTACTTTTAATCTCTTCATCTAAATCATTAATATATATTGTAAATAGCTGCGGTCCCAGCACCGAGCCTTGCGGTACCCCACTAGTTACTGCCTGCCATTCTGAAAGGGACCCGTTCATCCCTTCTCTTTATTTCCTGTCTGCCAACCAATTTTCTATCCGTGTCAGTACCCTACCCCTAATACCATTTTTCCCACTTATCTCCTATGTGGGATCTTAGCAAAGGCTTTGATAAAGGGGCTGTCCCACTTGGGCAACGTTATTGGTGAGGTTAGAGGAGTTTAGGAGAGTTTGAAAAAATGTCTTGATGAAGACCTCCTTAGACTATGTAGAAGACCTCCTTCGACTTCCTTCGACTAGCTTCAACTAGCCATGACTAGCTACGACTAACTTCGGGAAAATTGGACACCGAATAATGGACAGTGAAGATGACATCTTTCGATCTCCTTCGATCTCCCTTCGACCTCCCTTCGACTATGATGAAGACTATCTATGACTACCTTTGACTACCTTTGACTACCTTCGACTACCCTCGATTACCTGCGACTAACATGCCGACCTACTACAACTAAACCTACGAGTTAAAAAGTATCGATTTTTTCCATGGCAGCCTTTTTTTACTCACTGGCATTTTTCATCATGTTGAAAAATACGCCGCGACCTAGCTGAGGCCTTGAGTACACGGGGACTAATCTCGAGCATGAAGGAGAGTTACAAAGACCTCCTACGACCTCATGTCGACCATGCTGCGAGTTTGAGTCAAGGGCAGACTTGTCAGTACTCGCGGATTAGGTCGCCCAAGTGGGACAGCCCCTTAAGGCCTCTTCACCCAAAAACATTTTGTGAAAAACCTTCATCAGAATGGAAATGAGAGATTTTATCAAGTAAAAAGAAAACAAGCAACCCAGCTTGATTGATCCATCATAGGATGGAGATGGAGATAGACAAAAAAAATTGATATGGAATTATTTTTCAGAACTCTGTTTAACATATATTTATGTATAAAATAACCATCTGCCTCTGAGATGAAATCACACTAAAACAGCATAGAGCTGCAAATTAAATTATTGGTAATGCAATTAAACTTTGAACTGGTAGAAGGACATCTTGCATACCTTCACGTGTACTTTAAGTGGGGCATGAACAGCAGTTTTCTGAACCCTTAAAAAACTCACAGAATTATACATAACATAAAAGTCGTTGGATTATGTGGAGAATTGCAAACTGGATTTTTTTTAAAGGTTGCCGAAATAAACTATTGACTTATCATGGACTGAAATATGTTTATTAGCTTCCATTACCGTACTCTTATCAAAATAATGTATGTTGTTATTGTACACAGCGGCAGTTTGTACTGCAGAAACTTTCATTATCTCTTTCTGCAGCCATTAGGCAGACAGTGCTGCAGTATGAAAAAAAACAGCCTGAAGGAAAGATTAGCCTATTATAAACTGGTAAATGTCCTTTGTTATAGCTTAATATGAATGCCAACATTAGGCCCATTTACCTCCATGCCATAGGTCACCTTAAGGCAGCATGCAGAAGGGTTTTTAAATTAAAAATGAAATGGCAGCAGCTGTAAAAAAACCCTCAAAATCCCATTGCTGCAGTACAAGCTATTAACATTCATGGGCTGAATTGTGCTTTGTGTGGGTGTGAAGAGTGTTTTGACAGAAGTATGTGCACACCACGTAGCTACTTCCAGGCTGAAGCAATTTTATCCTTCATATTATTGTATCGTTTCTTGCCACTGACCAAATCATAACTTATTTAATCATGCACTGAGTGATTTACCTTCTGCCTCTCCTGAGTCTTTTCGCCATCCATTGGAGGCGTCAGTAGCGCGATGAAACTCTTCATTTTGCTGGATGAATGTCCACTTTACAGCAGGTTTGGGACGACACAGGGAAAAGCAGCAGCTCCTTAACCATTCACTCCATAACTACAGTATCTGTGGCTGCACTGGGTATCATCCACAAAATTCAATGCAGTCATTCACAAAGGCCACTTCAACGGTGCTGTGAACTCTGATGTTTTAGCCCATACATTAGTAATTAGTTTTAAGGTTTCACCACTGAACAAGAGAATTATGGTGCCTCAAAACCTCCCAATGCTGCATTTAACACACTTATTTATTTTGAAACTTGCGAAAATCTCTTTAAAGCAGCATTATTTGCATTATGTTTTTTATGCTAAAATGGATGCTGGGCTGTCCCCTTCAAGAGCTGGATGAAGGCTTCTCAATTCTGCATTATTACCACACTTGTTTGCGGGAAATTAGACCACAGCAACCATAGAACCACGGTAGAAAAGGATGCCATGAAGAGAAGGAAATGGGCCACACAGCAACTGATGGTTCAACGGTATTTTATTGTCATGTGTACTGTTCAATGGCAATTCTACAAAATATTGGGCACAATCATACTAAGTGTAAGAGTGTAGGGTAGTAGATCACATTAAGCAGTACACAACAGACGCCTTGTTTTAAGGTACCTAAGGTACTGAAAGTGAGAAAGTGGGTGACGGTGAGAAAGGGAGGGAACCTTGGAATGCAAAGGTCCCCGGGTGTTGTACCTCTTGTGAACAGGTTCACCCAATTAGAAGCTGTCGGGACAGAAGACGTTAAAACACTGAGCGGCGGACCGACTTGCGAAGCAAAAAGGGCTGTTGAGCCAAATCCAAAGAGGCCAACGTCAGGCAATGCCATTGTAGTTGGAGACTCCATTGTGAGAGGTATGGACAGGGGTTTCTGCGGCAACAGACGAGATTCGAGGATGGTGTGCTGCCTTCCTGGTGCCAGGATCCAGGATGTCACGGACAGAGTGCAGAAAATCCTCAAGGGCGAAGGTGAACAGCCGGAAGTGATAGTGCACGTCGGCACAAATGATGTCGGAAAGAAGGGGATGAATATTCTGCAGCGTGACATTAGAGAGCTCGGAAAAATGCTGAAAAGCATGACCTCCAGGGTTGACATCTCCGGTTTGCTTCTAGTTCCTCGTGCTGGTGAGAGCAGGAATAGGGAGATATGGGACCAGAATGTGTGGCTGAGTAACTGGTGCAGGGGGCAGGGATTTAGATTCTTAGATCACTGGGATCTGTTTTGGAGTAAGGGGGAACTGTACAAAAGGGACGGATTGCATCTTAACTGGTGGGGGACCAGCATTCAGGCAGGCAGGTTTGCCACTGCTACACGGGTAGTTTTAAACTGAATAAGGGGCGTGGGGTGTCAAATGAGATAGTCGACGATGGAGTTAAAGGGAAAGAGAGTAAAGGGATGGTTAATGACCCCAGAATTAAACGGGAAAGGAAGTTCACAAAGGGATAGGAGAGTATGGCCAAGTTTATCGATGTGAAGCTTGAGGCTCAGTTAGCGGTTGGTGGATATGACATTGTGGGGATTTCAAGAGACGTGGCTGCAGGAGGATCGGGCCTGGGAACTTAATATTCAGGGTTATACATCCTATAGAAAGGACAGGCAGGTGGGCAGAGGAGGGGGGGTAGCTCTGCAGGTGAGGGATGGAATTCAGTCCCTTGCGAGAGAAGACATACGGACTGACGAGGTAGAGTCACTGTGGAATTGTAAAGGCAAGAAGACACTAATTGGGGTTATTTACAGACCCCCAAATAGTATCCCGGATGTAGGGTGTAAGTTGCAGCAGGAGTTAAAACTGGCATGTAACAATGGTAATGCCACTGTGGTGATGGGGGATTTCAATATGCAGGTAGACTGGGAAAATCAGGTTGATCCAGGACCCCAAGAAAGAGAGTTTGTAGAATGCCTCCGAGATGGATTCTTAGAGCAGCTTGTAATGGAGCCGACCAGAGAAAAGGCAATTCTGGGTTTAGTGTTGTCCAATGAACCAGATAGGATAAGAAAACTCAAGGTGAAGGAATCGCTTGGAGGTAGTGATTATAATATGATTAGTTTTAATCTGCAATTTGAGAAGGAGAATGTTAAATCGAAGTGGCAGTGATGCAGTTGAACAAAGGGGACTATAAAGGCATGAGAGGGGAGCTGGCGATAGTAGACTGGAAAGGGATCCTAGCAGGAATGACGGTGGAACAGCAATGGCAGGAATCTCTGGGCATATTCCGTAAGATGCAGGATCATTTCATTCCAAAAAGAAAGAAAGATTCTAAGGGGAGTAGGAGGCAACCGTGGCTGACAAGAGAAGTTAGGGATAGAGTAAAACTAAAATAAAAGATGTATAACACAGCAAAGAGTAGCCAGAAGCCAGAGGATTGGGAAACTTTCATAGGACAACAGAAGGAAACAAAACGGGCAATACGGGCTGAAAAGATGAAGTATGAGGGGAAGCTGGCCAGGAATATAAAGAAGGAGAGTAAAAGCTTCTTTAGATATGTTAAGGGAAAAAGAGTAGCAATGTCGAATGTGGGTCCCTTGAAGGCAGACACGGGTGAAATAATTACGGGCAACAAGGAAATGGTAGAAGAGTTGAATAGGTACTTCGGATCTGTCTTCACTAAGGAGGACACAAACAATCTCCAGGATCTGGAGGACAGAAGATCTAAGGGGGTAGAGGAACTGAAATAAATTTTCATTAGGCGAGAAATAGTATTGGGTAGGCTAATGGGACTGAAGGATGATAAATCCCCTGGGCCTGATGGTCTGCATCCCAAGTTCTTCAGGGAGGTGGCTCTAGAAATAGTGGATACATTGGTGATCATTTTCCAATGTTCAATAGATTCAGGATCAGTTCCTGTGGATTGGAGGATAGCTAATGTTATCCCACTTTTCAAGAAAGGAGCGAGAGAGAAAACGGGGAATTACAGACCAATTAGCCTGACTTCGGTGGTGGGAAAGATGCTGGAGTCAATTATTAAAGAGGTAATAATAGTCCAGAACCAGGGGCCATAGTCTTAGAATAAAGGGGAGGTCATTTAAGATTGAGGTGAGAAAAAAACTTTTTTACCCAGAGAGTTGTGAATTTATGGAATTCCCTGCCACAGAGGGCAGTGGAGGCCAAATCACTGGATGGATTTAAGAGAGAGTTGGATAGAGCTCTAGGGGCTAATGGAGTCAAGGGATATGGGGAGAAGGCAGGCACGGGTTATTGATAGCGGACGATCAGCCATGATCACAATGAATGGCGGTGTTGGCTCGAAGGGCCGAATGGCCTCCTCTTGCACCTAGTTTCTATGATTCTATGTTGTACCCTTCAAGTCCTAAGTTTTTTTGAAAACGTCAGAGTCTTAACTTGGCCATAAAGGCCGATTGTCCTGGTGTTGGCATTGGGACAGAGTTGTAGGGGTCAGCCTGTCCGGGCACATGTCTGGGCAACAAGCTTGATATTTTGCCTGGAGCGTCTCCTGTAACTGGCCTTGCACTATGAATTATTCAAGGACCCAACATGAATGCAATACAAGTGAGGGGACAACTTCTGAATCATTTCTCATAATCCCAAGTATTTGGGACAATGTCCCATGGGTGGCACAGAGGTGTAGTGGTAGAGTCGCTGCCTTACAGTGCCAGAGACCTGTGTTTGATCATGCCTACCAATGCTGTCTGTACAGAGTTTGTACATTCTCCCTGTGACTGTATACGTTTTCTTTGGGTGCTCCTGTTTCTTCCCATGCTCCAATGACGTACAGGTTTGTAGATTAATTCTCTTCTGTGTATTGTACCTAGTGTTTATGTATAGTGTTAATTTATGGGGTGATTGTTGCACGGCATGGATTCTGTAGGCAGAAGATCCAGTTTCCATACTATCTCTAAAGTCTTAAAGTCTAAAGTTTACTGAAAACTGAGATTGGCGGATGCTGTGTGCAACACTGATATTCCACTGGAGACATTCTCAATGTAGAATCTCCAGTCCCCGCATGGTGGGCTCCTCAATTTCAGCGAATAATCAATGTAACAGAGAGATCACATGTAAAAGCTCCATTTTAAGCCAGTATTAGAGAAAACGTGAAGTGAATGACCCATAACAGCCCAAAGTATGTGACTGATGCTGGAAAAATGTCCACCATGCTCAGATATGCTGAACACAGAAGTATCCAGGCGTTTTCATAGGGTGGAATTTAGGTATGAAATTATTGTTACTGTGATCCAACTCAACAAGTTGAGGTAAAAAAAAACAATAAAAGTGCAATAAAGGAGAAAATTGGGCTGAAGGAAAGAAAACACAATGTAAGGACAAGGAAAGAGGAAAAAAGAAAGATGACAGATCAATATATAACAATAAATTAATTAAAAATTATTTTTTGATAAGGGGAACATACTGTGTTTGAGCCACAAACAAACAATACAAAAACATTGTTTGTTCTATACCGCCAAGGTTTATGGTGCTGCTGTTAGATCACAAGGAAAAAACGTGACTAATTCAATAACTTCCAACGTGTTCCAGTTTGTTCTCATGGTAAGTATGAAAACAAGTGATTTGAATGAAGTTAAATAGATTCAATTATTAATAAAAAAGTATTAACAACTCTTCTATCAAAATAACCTGGCAGGATTCTTAACAATGTATAATACTGACACCAGGCTTATCTTTAGTTATAATAAAGCCAAGCTCACCTTTGGTTATAATAAAGGAAAACAATGACAAAAATATTCAGCGGGTACCACCTGAGAAGAAACAAATTTCAAATTATTGACTTTTCATCAGAACTATTCTCTCTCCACTGATGCAGTCTGACCAAACTGAGCATATCATTTTTTTCTGTTAGTTTTCAGATTTCCAGCAATTGCAGTATTTGGCTTTTGGATCACCTTTCATTGTGCTAGGATGGCTGAAATGCTACTTTGGTAAAAGAAGATATAGAAGCCCGTTTCAGAAAAGCATGTTTGTACTTCCAAATCCTCATGGAATCAACATCCATTTATTTACGTTAATGCACTTCAGCAGGCCCTTTTCTGGCCCTTCTGCTGAAGATAGACACAAAAAAGTGGAGTAACTCAGTGGGACAGGCAGCATCTCTGGAGAGAAGGAATGGGTGACATTTCTGGTCGAGACCCTTCTTCAGACTGAAAGTCACCCATGAGTTACTCCAGCTTTCTGTGTCTATCTTCAGTTTAAACCAGCATCTGCAATTCCTTTCTGCACATTTAATTTGTTGCTGGCCTGGCATGGGCATGCTTCACGATGTCAAGATCAGGCACTGATAATATTTTCACATTACCGTCTGCAGATTTAAACCAGTATCTTAATATTATCGCAAGTTATCACCTTGATTTTCACTGCTACCTTGGTTTCCTCAGGGTGGAAAAAACTCAATGTTTTTCCCTCTAATGAATATAAACAATTCATTGCCTACAGCTTTGGCAAAGTTTGCCAAAGAGAAATGTCACTGAGAAGAAAAAGGTTCAAGGCATCATGACTTAAAGAAAATAATAAGACCTCAGGTTATTCTTTCTCTCTATAAATCAATCTGTATCCTCCAAAGTAACAAATAATATATTGGGCAATTCATATCAAATAACCATTCATTTTGCTCATTTATGGTAATTATACTGATTTTTGTTTTGTAAGAACAATAATTCTGGAAATTCAAAACTATGATATTATTATAAATTTTGTTTTCCAAATGAACTGAAATATGCACTCAGGACTTCAACAAATCCATCATATTTGATTCACCCAACTAGAGCTGATTCATGGAATTCCCTCCATTACGCCTGAAATGAGCATGTTTGCTGCTGAATGCATCATTCCACATTCAAACCCCTTAATTGGTCAACAAATGTTTCTTGCCTAACAATAGGAGATTGGATGTCCATTGAGAATGTTTCTCACCCATTCACTATTTTATTCTGCTGAACCACTTAGCTCAAGACATAAATACAAGCTTGTGTAGGAAGGGACTGCAGATGCTGGATTAAAGCAAAGATAGATACAAAATGCGGCTGTAACTCAGCAGGACAGGCAGCATCTCTCGAGAGAAGGAATGGGTGATGTTTTGGGTCGAGACCCTTCTCTATACAAGCTTTATTCAGACATGTGTGCAATGGCTGACTTTTGCCTGAAAAAAAACAGAACTTTGAATCAAGACAGCATTGAGCTGCATATGCATCAAGGGCATCATTCAGAGGGAGGCACAGTGGCACAACGCAGAGTTGGAGTTGCTGCCTTATGGCACCAGAGACCCAGGTTCGATCCTGACTACAGGTGCTGTCGGTACGGAGTTTGCACCCTCTCCCTATGACTGCATGGATTTTCTCTGTGTGGCCCGATTTCCTCCCACATTCCAGAGATATGCAGGTTTGTAGGTTAATTGGCTTCTGTAAAATGGACCCTATTATTTAATATGCAAAGCTGGGATAACATTGAACTAGTGTATGGGTGATTGTTAGTTGGCAGAGACTCAGTGGGCCGAAAGTCTGTGTGTCTAAACTAACTAAACTAAACTAAACATGAAACTATCTGTCCTATAAACATCAAGATTTACCCAACAATCAGGAAATGATCATATCTATTAAGTAAAAAAAGTGTCTAATCATTTCCTTCAACATTCATGGCACTGCCTTAATTGATTCTCCAACAATAACCATCCTGGAAATTACCAATGACCAGATTGTTACACACACCTGCCATATAATTAAAAGTAAAGTGGATAGGTATATGGACGGGAAGGGAATGGAGGGATATGGTCTGAGTGCAGGTAGATGGGACTAGGGGAAAACAAATGGTCAGCACGGACTGGAGGAGCCGAGAGGGCCTGTTTCCGTGCTATAATTTTTATATGGTTATATATAAATATGGTGATTACAAGATCACTTCAGAGGCTGGGTGTCTTCTGGTGGCTAATTCACCTCCTGACACTCCAGAGTGTTTCCACCATATACAAGGTATAAATTCAAATGAAAGTTAAATACTATCCACTTGCCTGAGTAAGTGTGCCTCCAACAGTACTCGAGATGCTTGGCACTATTCAAATCAAACTATTCTTCCTGAAAAATACTCCATCCATCAACTTAATTTCAGTTTAGTTTATTGTCATGTGTACTGAGGTACAGTGAAAAGCTTTTGTTGCGTGCTAACCGGTCAGCGGAAAGACAATGCATGATTACACATGCATTCATACTCTCCACATCTGTGCACTGTGGCCACAATATACAATGTTTGTGAAATACACTGCAGAAATTTGCCAAAGCTTTTTCAGCAGGACCCTCTCAAATCCCTGTCTCTACTGTATAGATGATGGAAGCCACCACCACCACTTGCATGTTCCACTCCAAGTCACACATCAATCTAACATTGAGATAGATTATCATTCCTTTATTGGTTAGGTTGGACTTCTGAATGTCCTTGCCACAAAACACTGTATGTTTCCATCACCATGGCAGCACCTCCCCACCATCTTCTCAAGGACATTTAGGGAACTCTAATAATTACCATGGCTACACTGCCCACGTCTCTTGAATGAATAATAATAAATACTAGTGGAAAAGTACAAACATTTTATTTTGGTGACATTATTTAGATTTTTTTGGCTTGCTGTTTGTGAAAGTACAGTACGTTTCAGATTGTACAAACAATAAAAGGAATGAGTTCGATGTGGATGAGCTGCCTGCTGTGTTATCCCACTGTAATGCGATTACCAGCAGCATCCTCTGCAGGAAATACTGATTGGCAAACATTTTTAAAGGAAACAAACTGCAGTAGGTTTCATTACCAACATATAATTTTATATTTGAATTTAATACTTTTTTACGTGTGCATGAAATAAAGATTTGAAATTACAGTAAGAAAATAGCTACGTGGAATTACTGAAATGTTGAAATTCACTACAAAGTAGGGGGGTGATTGCTCCTTCTTGCCCATTCTGATGAAAAATAAACTAAAAATAAACCCACACCATCCAGGCCACACACTCATCTCTCCGTTGCCATTGGCAAGAGGGTACAGGAGCCTGAAATCTGTAACATCCAGGTTCAAGAACAGCCTATTCCCCACAGCCATCAGGCTATTAAACATGACATCAAATAAACCTTGAACAATAACAGTCTATGATTACTATTGCACTTTATCTGTTTATTTATTGTGTATATATGGTCTATGGTCTATAGACACACTAAACTTTATCTCCTGTTCTGTATTATGTTTACATATTCTGTTGTGCTGCAGCAAGTAGGAATTTCATTGTCCTATCTGGGACACATGATAATAAAACTCTCTTGACTCTTGACTATTAAGGCTAATTCCACTTTTTCCCAATTCATTTTTTCTTTATTTTGAGGTTTGTATTGTCGGATAAAATATCTGTTTTTCGGAAGGAACAGATGAATGATCCAGGAGTGTTATGACAGGCAACTAACAATGCCAACCACATTCACATAACATGTCTGACTCCAACCATCGACTCTCATTGACTTGCTTGAGCAATGTCCTTGATGCAAATTCAGTTCAATGCTGTCTTAATGCCAAGTTCAGTTTTTTTAAGGCAGTAGTCAGCCATTGCACACATGTCTGGGTCAAGCTTGTATTTGTGCCTGGAGCTGAGTGGTTCCAGCAGAAAATAAAACAGAGAATGGGTGAGATTCATTGTTTTAGTTCATTTTGATGAGGGATATGACATGGAAACAGGCCCTTCCATGCCGACCAGCGATCCCCATACACCAGCACTATCCTACACGCTAGGGACAAATCACAACTTTTTTTTACCAAAGCCAATTAACCTACAAACGTGTAAGTGTTTTGGAGTGTGGGAGAAAACTGATGCACCCAGGGAAACCCACACGGTTAAAGGGAGAACGTAAGAACTCCGTACAGACAGCAGCCATAGTCAGGATCGAACCTGGGTCTCTGGCACTGCAAGGCAGCAACTCTATCACTGCGCCACCATGCTGTTTGATGAGAAAAATATGAAAGACAGATGCAGGGGGACATAAAAATATACTTGGGGTGGTGTTCCTGCTCTACTCCAGGTGAGTTGAAATTCTCAAAAAGATAGGAGATTTTAATAAGGGGTCTATAATTATATAACCCCAATGCAAACCTAATGACATTCTTCAAGCCTATACACCCACATTCTTAATCAATAATCAGCCGAGGGAGACCAGATAACTCAAACTCTCCTCACACACTGCTGTGCCGGTTCACTTGCATTGCATATTATTTTCAAATGATTGAATCCTCTTCTGAGCACTTAAAATGCCCCAGTGTTTCCAGGAACACCTTGCTCCTTATCAAATACATCATTCTGTAACAATCTCCATACTGCTGGCGTAAACAGCGATGAGCAGATCACCCAATGCCAAACTCTTCATCCGATGATAGTTGCCACTCTCCTGATGATGAGAATGGTCTTTACTGCTGGCATGCATCTATTTGACCAGGACTTGCATGCTTCTTTGACTGATTCGGGGAGGTCTCCTTCTCTCTCTTCCACAGTCAAGTTGTTTCTCCATGTCTCTCCTGTAGAGATTAGGCCTTTAAGGACAGATGTAATTCCTTCATTGACATGTGGTAAAATGCCAGCAAAATTTGCTTTGTCAGAAATGTCAAAGCATCATTTCAAACGTTTTATGGGCCTGATTGAGTATTAGCACTAAAAGTAGCCATAGATGCAAACCAATTTTTAGGCACAATTTCCTACCAGGATATCTGTCACTATCTGTCTAACAAAACAGGATTTATTGTTACAAGTGAAGAACATAGGTTTGAGGTGTAAGTGATAGTAACGCCTTTGTTGAGTTGGGGAATTACACATCAAAGTGGAAATATCAAAGCTTAATATGACAGCACCTCTAAATCCCACTGCATCTGCCTCTGGGTGATTATGGGCTAAACTTCTGAGAGTCAGATTGCCAAATGGGCTGACTGCCCAATTTTGCAACTGATTCAGAAGCCAGATTGGCCTTCAAACGTTAATGAAGCCTGGGAGTTAAAATAAGTTTTGAGCCAACAATATGGGTGGATCTCTCATCTGATCTTTGTGTTTCACTATTGTTTCTTAGATACTGGACTTGAAAAAGGTGTACATTAAAAAAAGCGCATAAGCTCGAAAGAAGGGTTAGTTGGACATAACATGGAGATAAACCATCGCCATGGATAGATTTAATATTCTGCTCGATTTATAGCAATAATTCATGATTTTTTTGTCCAATTATGCAAGTAAATTAAAAGAAAAAATGTTACCTGTAATGTAGGGACTAATTAATGTACAATTCTATATGCATGATAGTTAAATATGTTAAGAGCGCCTGAGATGCTTGGTTGAATTTTTTTCAATTTGCAGAAAGTATTTCTGTCATTTCTTTTTTTTTGCAATGCATCTCCGTAAATGGCAAAACCTTTCAGTGAGATTTTTTACATTACATCATGAACCAATATATCATGTTCATTTCATGGCCTGTTGACATCTTTTCTACTTTCTCATATTAAGGCAATAATTGCATAATTGCTCCATTAGTTCTTCTGGCAAAGACAATCATCTTTTTCTTAATTTTCTTCTGAAGTAAAAATATATTCCCCTTTGGCCTCTAGGTATTATTTTGGCAAGAAGTAAATTGTCTCAGAAATATGTCTGGCATATATCAGAAACTTGAATTTCTGTAGCTTGAAAAAACAAATTGCTCAATTAGCTTTTCTCATTATATCTGAAATATTAAGTGCATTTTTTAAACTCATGCAGAAATTATTTTCATCACAGCCATTCAAAATAGAGATATAAATATATTCACAGAACAACTATAAGTATGAAGCTGCAATTTTCTATAGATTTTATATTGTATGTGATCCAGTGGCATTTCTGTAAGTAATGACTGCCTTTGGGGTATAAGAAAATTAAACTTAAGTGAAGAACTGAAAATGCAGGAAACACACAATGGGTCAGGCTGGATCTGTGGAAAGAGAATGAGAAAGAGAAAAACAAATTAGTCAAGGTAGAGAGGGTAATAAAGACAATTTCACTGACAGGATGAAACAATGGGACAGTAAAGATAATGTTAAACTTCTTTGGCTGAGTAATCTATACATAACTAAAACTCTGACTTTGTGCTCTTCCAGTTTGCACAGTTTTTCTATTTACGCAAAAACGGTACAGGATAGCGCTACGATTTTTATCAGCTCACTCACCATTCCCCTGTGCTGTGAGTGCAACAAGTTTTGTTCCGATCGATAGTATATTGTAAAAGTTAGCAAGGTTTACAAATCATAAAAATCGCGCGTGCGTAGATCGATCTCCTCTCCTGCCATTCAGCGCCACGTGGATTGGTCTCTTCTCCTGTCACTCCCTGAGACGGTCCGCCCCTTCTTGTGGCATCACATCTTTACTGGAGCTGAAGGACGCTGCGGGGGGGGGGGGGGGGCGGAGGTCTCCAATCGGACACAATTTTCGGAGAGACTAGAAGCGGCCTGGCCCAGCCTGGCCCATCCTGAGTTGGATATGTCGCCAAATGGAAAGCGGAGAGTTTGATCCCGGTGGAGGAGAGTGTCCAGCACCCGCTGTGAGTCCCAAGCGCACCACCATCGCAACGTCCTGCAGCTCCAGCCCCTTCCCCTCTGGTTCCCCTCGCTGGCTCCTGCCCTCTTTCCCGTGATACCCCCCTCTTCCCCATGGCTCTTCCTCCGTCTTTTCTCCAAGCTTTCACACCCCCCCTCCACCCCCTAGCTCACACGCCGGCACGGCCGTAGCTGCTGGTGCTTCAGGGGCGAGCCGGGGATCCGAGGCCTGGCTCTAAGGACGCCGACGGCTGATGCTCCTCCGGGGCACGCAAAAAGGGAGAGGAGCTGCAACCTCGCGATTCTGGGGAGGTGAGGAGGGAGTGCGGGGGAGGAGAGGGGATAGAGGGAGAGGGCAGTAGGGAAGGGAGAGGAGTTATGGAGGGAGGGAGTTACTGAGGGTAAGGAAAAGGAGAGGTGAGGGAGTGATTGGAGGAGGGTATGAGGAGAGGGAAAAGGAGGAGGTGAGGAGAGTGGGGTTGGAGGGGGAATAGAGGGAGAGGAGGGGTGGAGTAGATGGGGGGAGTGGAGGAGTAGGGAGTGGGGAATAGAGGAGAAGGAGGGCAGTGCAGGAGGTGAGAAGGAATAGTGGGGGGGGATAGGGAGAAGTGAGCAGTAGGGGAGGTGTGGGATAGAGAGTTTGTAGGGGATAGGGAGGGGAGAGGAGTTAGGGAGGGAGGGAGAGAGGGAGTGACTGAGGGTAGGGGAAAGGAGATGGACAGAGAGAGGTGAGGGAGGGATTGGGGTGGGGAGCAGGAGAGGGGAAAGAAGAGGGAGGGTGTATCTGTAGGGTTGTATCATCTGAACATAACAAAAATGTCAGACGAAAATGGCCAGTTCTCATATAGGCAGAAAGAAGGAGCGAGTTACCTAGAAATGGAGAATTCAGCATTGAGTTCTGTAATATTACCACATGAGGATGAGATGTTCGTTGGGGTTGTATTGGATCTTGCAAGAGGCCAGAGACAGATATTGCAATGTTTCTCTTTTTTATCAGTACTTCTTTTCTTTCTTTTGTAATTAGCCGGCAGGCAGGAGGTAATGTGATTAATATTTCCCAACAAATTTTCCTCAACAAACATGCAGGCAACTTAATTAGAGCAAGTTTTTCTTTCTAGTGACCAGACAAACATCATTATTACATCTGATCATGTAGTATGCCGTGGGATTTGAGGTGTGACGGTGGCAATTATTGGAGAGAGCATGAGCTTTGCCTTTTCCGTCAAACAAGTAAACAAAATGATAGCTGATGATTCCCCGATGAGACTGCACCTGTCTTTTTTTCTGTGGACTGTGGCCTCTATGGACCTTATTTGATCTTTCTTGATCACCAGTGTATCAGTCGTTTCCTGTTTTTCTTTCTATTGAGCAGTACATTTCCCCTGAGCTGTTTGAGTGCAAGAAATGGATGGAAACCTTAAGGGTTGATTTTGTTAAGGCAGCACTGGACATAAGAAGAGAAGTTTTTTTTTATTTTGGTCCTGTTTTGATCTAAAATGTGCTACTTGAAAGCAAGTAGATTCCAGAGTAACAGATTATATTTTTGTAAAAGGGAGTAAATACAGCACCACTGGAAAAGAGAACAGGAGAGCTTCTAATTACATAGCTCTTTAAAAAGATGGCAAAGAGTCAACTGGCTGAACAATTATATACTTATACTGTCCAAGATGTTCAACAATCACGGCGTTTTCTTGTTTTTGAAGTTTGACATATAAGATGAAGTCCCTGTTCTATTCCATTACAATCTTTGTATGTTCTATTCAATTTATGAGAGTTATTACCCAATTTAATTCAGTTCCTTTTGTAGGATTCGGACTTCATTTGGACTGTCACTTACATCAGGTACCCCATAATTTGGTTGAAAAGCAAAGGAACGAGATACAAGAAATAATGGACTTGAGATGCCATTGCAACCACATTGTGGGCTTTTCCACGGAAACAATGGGGCAATAACTGAGATTAAAGCAATGAAGTGACAGTCCTATTGTTCTTAGATAAATGGATTCAGGAAACCAAAGCACTGCATTCACAAAGCCTAAAAGGTGTCCAAAGAATACTTTGCAGCTACCATCCGCATCCTACCGTTAGTTGTAGAAATATGAAACTGCAGACGCTTGCTCACAAAAATGACAGAAAATCCTGAAGTAACTCAGCGGGTGAGGCAGCATCTCTGGAGAACATGGTTAAGTGATGTTTCAGGTCACTTAAGACTAATTGTTTGTGATGGGATGGGGAAATAGAAAGAAAGCTGGAAGAGCTCCAGCACTTTGTGTTGTCTTTTTGTTGGTTTATATTTTGGGCACTTGCTTTATCAGCTACAACCTTGGAAACTGAGATCCTGGGGAATGAGTAATGGAGAATGGGAAGGGGGTCCCTGCTGGACTTTAGTTACCTGCGGGATGACTGTGGACTTGGGAATGAATTTATAAGAATTAGGTTTTGAAAATTGCACTTTGTTGATGGAGTCTGTTTAGGGTTACAGTGGCTGGTGATTTTTTTTTTATTTAAGAGCATCTTTTATAAAATGAATATCTTAAAGACTGTTTTGAAAAATATGCATTATGTTGGCATTACTTCTAGCATTATAAGATGCCTCTGAGGTATTTTGTAAATTATGCATATCTTAAAAAAACAGCTGTTGTAAACACATGAATATTCCGAAACAGAACCCACATCAGTAACTCACTGTGCCTTTAAATTACATAATTATAAGGTCCATAGTAGAGGTCTGTTTTCAACAGTCAAAATAGGAACGATAAGGAGGAGATAGAAGGAGGAGGATAAGGAGGAGGAGAAAATAGGAGGAGATTTATTAATAATAGAATAATTTTCCAATCAAATATGACTTAATTTTCCATTAAGTTTCTACTTCAAGCATATCTCAAATATGAGGTTGGCAATGTTCTCCTGGTGTAGCTGCTCTAAGCGCCAGTTGCAGAGGTTTACGGCATCCAATCTGTGCAGCAACTCAATATGAAAGGTTAAAGAAGAATCACGTATCTTTTGAGAGATTCAATTCTTTTTTTCTTTCTCTAATGGACATTTTACACACAGCACCTATTAAATTTGCAAAGCTTTATTTCAGGAAAGTCTCATATAAAATATCAACTTTGTGTCAAACAGATTAGCCCTTTACATTTCTTAATTCTCATCATTATTACAAATCATTTGCGGAATGTGCAAAGAAAGTTAAAGAGGCTGGTCGTTAGCGGATTGATAATTACGAAGGGTAGCTGGGGAATGAGCTTAATGGTCTGGGTGGCAGTTAGCACAGGGGAGGCATTTGTAGTTGGAGTGTGCCAGCAAATAGTAATGGTGAAGGACAAATATTGTGGAGTGAGGTAGAGGCCCAGTGTTGGGAGGTGTTCATAGTTTTGCAGTAATTGGTTTGGGATATTGGGTTATGGTGGGGACCTAATAGAAAGTGACTATATATCTACCTTAAAGAATATTGGCCTGGGGATGTTGCTCAGGTTTCACAGGTGTTGATAGAGCATCAATAATACACAGTTAGTAGAAGATACACATTCTGATTGAGAATTATGGATCTGGTGTTCGTCCGTGTGGATTGCATGAAGATCACACAACTGAAATTGCTGAGTTTTTTCAAATGTGAATAGTTTGCTTTAGTTTAGAGATACAGCATGGAAACAGGCCCTTAAGTCCACCCATACACTGAATACACTGAGTGTATACAACCATACACTGAGTCTGAAGAAGGGTCTTGACCTGAAATGTCACCCATTCCTTCTCTCCAGTGATGCTGTCTGTCCCTGCGAGTTACTCCAGCATTTTGTGTCTATCATCCATATTCTACTTCTATCCTAAACACTGGGGAAAATTTACAGACATCAATTAAACTACAATCCTGCACTTCTTTGGAATGTGGGAGGAAACCGGAGCACACTGAGAAAACCCATATAGTCACAGGGAGAATGTACAAACGCTGTACAGATAGCACTCACAGTTAGGATCGAACCTGGGTCTCTGGTGCTGTAAGGCAGCAATTCTACCGCTGCGCCATTGTGCCGCCCATATAATGATCTCATCAATATTCACTTTTCTTTGAATTGGATTGCAAAATTCCCAAAATGTGATGTATTTATTCAAAGCTTATCTGCAGAATTATTTTGAGGCTTTATAGTACCAATTATTTTTTTTTAAACGGGCAGATGTGTGAATAATACATTTTTGCATTTTTAATCTATTTTGTTTGTTATGCAAATATATTTAATATGTTAAATAGGGTGAACATTAACGGTTAAATAAATTATTTATGAAAGAATATATAACATAAATTGGCTCTCAGGTGAGCAGTGAGGTGACTGTGAATGCCGATAATTGAGCAGTCAGACGATAAAGGTGGCGGGTAAAATTGCAGCCAACTTAGAGGTGTGATGTTTTCAAATTAGTTTAAGAGAGTTTCCCTGTTATTCTACGAGCTAGCCTCACTCATCTTATCATTCAACTTTTAGCAATAAATCTGATTGCCAATTCTGCCATCCACAAACCTTCCAAGGCTCTGCCGTTCCAAATCAGTTGCCAAGTATTCCAATTTCCAGTCTCACACCCACATTGACTTTTCTGCTTAATTTACAGTTCCTCCTTAATAAAAGATGGCCCAATGCTGGAAGAACTTCACTTTCAATACTTTTATAATCCAGGACCTGTCCAAGTGCCCCACTGACCCACTTCTACAATGCTCAAAGTCTGGTTGTTCCTTAAAAGTAATTTTAGATTTCATCAATCAATCCACTGACAGGCTTTGGATTGCCTCCAGTTCTGATGTTCATTGTTCTAGATCGTATTGGAAATTCCTCCCCACCCCCCCAACAGATATTGGAAATCTGAAAAAAACAGACAGAAACTGCTGCTGACATTCAACAGGTTGTACAGCATAAATGGAAATAAAAAACGAGTTTATGTCTGATGTCTGGGACCCTTCATCAGAAGTCCCCTTTTCCACAGATACCGCCTGACCTGCTGGGTGTTAGCAGCATTTTCTGCTTTTAGTCTTAATGATGTTACTTGTCAATAAATTCTTATGATTACCACTGCTGTTATTCTCTGACATTGTAAATATAGATTTTGTATTACATTACTGCCCATCTTTCTAATCAACAGGACCAATGCTACTCTAGATCGACCAATTTAATATTGAAGACAGTTCTCTTAAATGGGGTTTTCCATATGGTGTACAGACTCCTAGCAAACAAAACTTGTTAATAGGGCAGTCACGGTGGCGCAGGGGTAGAGTTGCTACCTTACAGCGAATGCAGCGACGGAGACCAAGGTTCGATCCTGACTACAGGTGCTGTCTGTACGGAGTTTGTATGTTCTCCCCGTGACCTGGGTGGGTTTTCTCAGAGATCTTTGGTTTTCTCCCACACTCCAAAGACGTACAGGTTTGTAGGTTAATTGGCTTGGTAAATGTAAAAATAGTCCCTAGTGGGTGTAGGATAGTGTTAATGTGCAGAGATCGCTGGTCGGCATGGACCTGGTGGGCTGAAGGACTTGTTTAAGCGCTGTATCTCTAAACAAATTTAAACTAAACTAGCCATAAGCTGTAGAATTCAATGCTGAGTTAACGTGAAGGAAACATTGTGCTTCTGTGGATGGCCCATTCATTAGCATCCAAATCGAGTAAAGTACACTACATAGGTTCACAGCTATCCACTTGGCAGTCCTGTAGATAATAAAACTATCAGCTTTATTTTCTCAGCACACAACTTGGATTTATAACATGTAAAATATCCCAAGGCAATTCAAATGAGCATTATCTAACAAAATGTGTTGTTGAGGCACTTGAGGGGATATTTGGACAGATGACAAAAAACCTGGTAATAGATACAAGTTTTAATGGTCACATTGAAGGTTCATCGTTCAAATGGTTTTGTCACTGTCTTTGGCTGTAATGGTAAAGATTGTGTAAATCCTGGCTAAAACAGAGCAGTAATAGCACCAAAATTTAGTAAAAAGGGCTCACGCATTGTTAGGCCATTTTGGTCAAGTCTGTGTCTTGGCAGATATAAGACAATAAGCTGCTGAATGGTGCCAGTAAGTCTAGGGCCCAGATCAGTGTTGCAGATAGGAAATGTATGAGTACCTCTTCAATTGACAGAATGAATGATATTTCTGCAGAGGACCTCCAAGGAAGTGATTGCATTACTGCAACAGCATTGTAAATATTGTAAATAATGTTGCTAGACTGTTACTCTGCTGTTTGTTGATTGGCCAAAGTGTTAAGCCATGGCAGGTTTGTTTGAATTCCAGGATAAATGTTGCATTATTCAAGTTAAGTTAGCGTCTTCTAGAAGCTTCTCCTGAAACAATGTATGGGAGACTCAGTTATTGGTTTGGGGAGTATGGCATGGGCAACTGTCTATAATGTACTGATGTAATTAATATGTTTGATTGGATTGTAAAGAGACCACCCCTATGTAGTTCAGCCCCTCAAGGTCCGGGGACCTATAAAAGGCGTGACCTTTTGGAGTATTTCTGCTTGCACGAGGCTGAAGGGTGGTTTAGGTATTGTGTAGGGGAATTTGTTGTGCAATCCAAAAATAAAAATTTGTCGTTCCAGTGCTTGACTCAGTGGTTTTTGACTGAACTAGACTGGGGGGGGGTGTAAGCTTGAGAAGAGCGTATTTACAATCGCATACGCAGAGAAACCAAATAAGATGACCAGATTGTTGTAGCAATGTATAAAAATGTATTCCCTTCATCTTCTAGCTATGTGGCAGGAAACAGGTGACTGGCCAATTAGACTGTAGGTCAAGATACCTGCGTTCAGTGTCTCACTGGGGTGGGAGATTGCAACCTTCATGCGGTCTGCTCTGTTCCAACGAATGCAATCAACCTAACGTGCACAATCAAATAAGATCAAATATAACAAGTTGCCCTACAACTTTAGGCTGTGCACGCCATATGCAAGAAGAAGAAGAGTGTCTCACTGAGCTGGAGAAAACAATCCTCCTCCTGGTGGGACTGGGGCTACCCAAGCTCAAGCTATTGGTGCTGCTGAGAAGATGCTGAGGGCACCTGATATACAATGATCTTTAGATCAAGGGTTCCCAAACTTTTTCATCCCGTTTACCCCTGGCAACTTTAATAGTACATAACAATGTTATTTAACATTTATGAACAACTAATGATGAACAGATACCGGTATACCAGAACCTTCTCATAGTCACTCAATGAGAAAAAATATTAACAAATACAGAATCAACAAATTTACCCCCTGGGTAGGCGAGATTTACCACAGGTTGGGAACCCTTGCTTTAGATAGATACAAAGTGCTAGATTAAATTAGTGGGTCAGGCAGCATCTCTGGAGAAAAAGAATGGTGACGTTTCATGCTAAATACATTGACACTGTAGCAGACATGGAGTTGTCCGTTAAAGAAGGCAGACACGAAATTTGTCCGAAAATACTGTCCTTTATTGCTACACTAATTCTCCTCACTCACCAACCCCGTGCGCCCACGATTAAGCCCTTAAATACTCCCCAGGGGCACCTGTGACCACACCGTGACCCCTACCTCTTGTCACCGGGACACGTGACCCTCCCCCCCCCAAGAGTTGAAGGTTATGTAAAGTGCATGGCCACCACCCGGTGCCGCCACAACACATCTATTTATCAGTGGCCTAACATTTTTAGGATGATAATAAATAGATGTGTCACTGTATTTAGCCTTCACAGCACAGTGTTTGTTTCAGTGTGCACTATTAAGGCCTTCAATAAACTAACTTATTCGATAGACTCAACACTGATCTACGAGCTGTTTTATTTTGTATGTGTGCCTATCCGAGTAAAGCCAGATACAGGGTATGGCACAAAATTCCCTCCTACATGGTTGTTTTGTATTTCAAGTAAGTCTTATTGATTCTGCAGGCCAGAGATGTTGCCTGACCTGCAGTTAATTCAGCACTTTCTATCTATCTTTGGTATATACCAGCATCTGCAGTTTCTTCCTACATTTATAATGATCTTTCAATCCTTCGCTATCTATTCTACACTTCTGACAATGTTTGCTGCTTATCTGCTCGATACTTCAATCAGCTCACCATGGGTGTGGATGTTTCAATGCCTTTATCATTGCATATTTTGTAAAGACACGATGGACGATTTTGACTCTTCGAAGTATGCTGCCTCACAATGGTTCTTCGGGAGTGGCTATTAAATTGGAATAATGCAGCAGTTTACTATTAATATTCAGGTCTGATGTTATTCCATGCGTATTCTGCACAACAAATATATGATTTGTGCAAGCATTCTTTGAGACCGGTCTAATTTCCAGCTTGGCATATTTCACCCAGAAAAACTATACTATTACAGTCCCCCTCCAGATAAGCCAATCGTCAGTCATATTAGTGTCAAGGGTCAAGGGTCAAGAATGTTTTTGTTATGTCAATTTTATCATAAAATAATTTCAGAGCATTGGGGTACAGTATATTACATTATTTAACATTCAATATAAATCAAAAGTAATTACATTATTTTGCCAGCATTAAGTTTAATATCAGCCTTCAGTGATTAAGATGTAAATTATTGTTGGAATTGTAACCAATGCTATAAAACTCACTGATTAACTTAATAACATACGTGCTTCAAATGGCCATGCAATTAATGATCCCAGTACAAATGTGTTGGTTTTTCAGGCATTTTGAAAACTATGCTGGACTGTATTTAAATCAAAATGTCCTATTTGATTGTTATCTTTTGAAAACGAATTTAAAGTTTAAAAGTTATTCCTAGTAAAATCATGTGAAACCTCATGTTAGAAAACCATGCTGAGGAAAAGGTGTAGGTGGAAATATTTATTAGTAAGCTTTAGCTTTTTATAACTGCTATAAATAACATAAATGTATTCCCTACCACTAATGAAATCCATTCTAATAATCAATACATTACGCTCTTTGATAACATTACACCTTGGGCTATTTGACTGAAAAATTATTTGACACTATTATTTAATTTCTAAATGTTCTCTTGTGCAGCTGGAGCACCGCTCCAGCAGCGGCGGCCCAGCTCAGAGCTGCGGTGCTCCAGCGGCGGCGGCGGCCTGGATCGACTCAGCGCAGAGGGAGAACTAGGAGGGAGGAAGACAGGGACTTAAGACTTTTGCCTTCCACCACAGTGAGGAGGTGCCTGATGAACTCATTGTGTTGGATGCTGGATATGTGTTTATTGTGTGTTTTGTTTTTATTATATGTATGACTGTATGGTAACAATTTCGTTCAGACCGTAAGGTCTGAATGACAATAAAGGAATCTAATCTAATCTAATCTAATCTTGTGCAGTACAATCGTATATTCCAGGGAAGGTTGGTCATACAGCATGGAAACAGGTCCTTTGGCCCACTGAGTCCAATTGCTCATCTATTTACACAAATCCACACTAAAATATTTGTTCCCCCACATTTCCATCAACTCCCCACCGATTCTATCCATCATCCACACATTAGAGATAATTTAGTGGCCAATTAGACTACCAGCCTGCATCTCTTTGAGACATGGAAGTGCAGTGGAAATCCAGTCACAGAGAGAACATGCAGACTCCACACAGACAGCACATGAGGTCGGGATTGAATCCAGTTCGTTGGAGCTATGAGGCAGCAGTGTTAAAAGCTCTGCCTCTATGCTACAAAATCTGAGAGAAAAACTGAAAACAGATTTGGTGTGCACAATCTCTAAAGCTAGCTGTGTTACTACTTACTTTTATTTTTCTCTTTGTGAAAGCACACAAAAGTGACAATATTCATGTTTAAGTTTAACAACATTTATATCCTCTTATAAATACTTGTACATTCTATTCAAATATTTGTAAAAATAATTAGTGAGAATTGAACAATTACAAATGAATCATACTTAATTTATTTGAGGATATGTTATAGACACGTATATTGTGTGTCACTTTGAAACACCATGATAAACGTGACTTAGAAAGCAAAATCACAGGATCCCTATTGGAAATGACAATGAAAGTAATATCTTACCCATGATAGTGGGATAGTTGTGCTTAGCTGCGACCAACAATTGCATATAGAGCTGTTGGCTACATCCTGCTCTGCAGATCAGTTTGTCTCTGACCTCTGTGCCTATGCATTGCAAATCAGACATGAGTGAGGTCAGCACATCCAAGATTCAAGATTCAAGATTCAATTTAATTGTCACATGTACCAATTAGGACACAGTTGAATTTGAGTTACCATATAGCCATACCAAGTAAAAAAACAAAATTACACACAGCACAAAGAATAAAGTTTAACATAAACATCCACCACAGTCCTCACTGAAGATAATACATTTCAGTCATCTACCTCCTTTGTTCACCAGTGGTCGGGGCCTTGAACCCTCTGCACTTGCCGTTGCCGACGGTCTGTTGTTCAAGCCCTCTCATTGGGATGATCGAAACTCCGGCGGCGGGACGGATTGGAACACTCCACTGCATGGAGCTCCCGAGTCGGCCGCTTCTTACCGGAAACCGCTGCTTCACGATGTAAAAGTCCACATCCTGGCGATCCTCGGCAAAAGATCCCAGGTTCCGCGATGGTAATTCCGCGCCACACCTGTGGCTTGAAGCTCTGGGCCGGACTCCAGGAAAAGCCGCACCACTCCAGATTGTAGGCTGCAGGGGGGGACGGAGATGAGACTCAGAGAAAAATCACATCTCAGTCGAGGTAAGTGACTGGAAAACGTTTCCCCCGACCCCCCCCCCCCCCCACCCCCCCCCCCCCCCCACACCCCTCACATAAAACATACCAAGAGACATTAAAACAAACATTCAAGACATACTTAAAATAATAAAAAGGGAGATGGGACAAGACAGACTGCTGGCGAGGTGGCCATTACGGGCCTACTCAGATTCCTATACTACCACTGGAATCAGTTCTATGCCCAGGAGGGCTTCACTGAGGCAGTTAGTTGCTTTGCATCTGACCCTATAAGGGGCTGGCATAAATATAGTGGCATAATTTGCTCGAATGAGGCTGGTAATCTTGAATAACAAGTGCAAGTAAGTAGATAACTATCAGGGACATTTAAAATTGTTGACACTAGCTTGCCCAAATGCAATTGGTACTGTAGACGTGCAAATGTTAAGCACAGGAGACAAACGTGAGTGGCAGGCTGCATCAAGCATGATTCTGCCCAGTTAGTCACACGAACGAAAGAAAAATTGTAAGGTTATGTAATAGGTGACCAATCCCTTCTTCCTTGTTGGCCAAATGACTGTGCTGATGTTGACAATGATCTTCATGGTCATTGGTAATTCTGTACAGTCTTCTTCTTGTGTATGGCGTGCACAGCCTAACGTTGTAGGACAACTTGTTCTATTTGATCTTATCTGATTGTGCATGCCAGGTTGATTGCATTCGTCGAAACAGGGCGGTCCACGTGAAGGTTGCAATCTCCCACCCCTTCTGTACAGTGAATTGCAAGGCCAAATTTAAAATGGCCAAAATTTTGGCTTCAACATATGACATAAAGCCATACTTAAGCAATAGGTTCTTGGATATTCTAATATACTGTCGTTATACAGTAGAAATGTGGAAATGCCAAATTAAAAGCTATTTTTTAAATATCTCATTCAATAATGATAATTGCTTCCCCCCTCCACTTTTTGTTCTTGTTGGCACTATTTTGTGGTAATATTGTATTACTGGGTGTGTATAGTCGAAGGCAAAAAAGCTCCTGGTGCTTTAGATGCATGTCTTGTTTTGTTCTTTGTCATATACCATTTTGGTTGATCCCTGTAAGGGGTATGTATGCTTAGCATGAGTAGAAACTAGGAACTGCAGATGCTGGTTTACACAAAAGGACAAACAGTGCATGAGTAACTCAGCGGATCAGTATCTCTGGAGTAATGTGGATATGTGACGTTTTGTGTCTGAAGAAGGATCTTGATCCAAACCATTACCTATACATGTCACTCCAGAGATGCCGCCTGCCCTGCTGAGTTATTCCAACATGTTGTGTCCTTGTGTGCTTAGCAGGTTTGAGGAAAATAAATAAATGTTGAAAGGAAGGAAATGCAGCCTCCATCTTTTTTGTTAAGATATAATGCCTTCCTTCATGGATGCTCTTCTTATTTTCCCATTTCCATCAATGTCTGTACCCTTCCCACACAACCTGAGGAACTGCAATCCTGTCATTCACCCTCTCACCCCTCCCTTTACTGGGCTCCAAACACTTACCTCCTGAAGGAGAGATTCACCAGTATTTTTGCTTAAGGACAAATTAAGAAGAGTACAACAGATGAAATGTCACTGGGTAAATTTAATTTTGCTTTCCAAACATTCACCCACTGGAGGGCAATTTGACAAATTCTCATTGTTTCATAGTTTTTTTAAATAATACTGAAAAATGGCCACTCTCATTATTTCTGAAGATAATTTGGAAGGTAATTAAACAATGAGAAGAATCTCTCTTCAACTCTTTTCTTATGTGGATAGAATCACTCTAAAATGTCGTGACACAATTTTCACTGACAGTGATAAAAATACTTGCATTATATTTAGGATTGAGAAGGCAAAAGGATTTAGGCAAAAGGATTTTGATGATAAAATGACCTATCCTGCTTTCAAGCAACTATATTACAGCTTGTTTCATGGTACAACACAAATAATCTGAATCAGATTGAATAAAAACTTGCGGTATGCCTTGCATATGCTATTTTTGTTCCCCATTACATTAATGTACTGTAAGTTGGAGATAAAGTTTAACTGATTCTTAGCTACAAAAAGTTTTTTTTTCACAGTACAATGGAACAGTCAGTTCTTTTTAGAAGCTGGGTTGCAATAAACTGCACAAGTAATTTATATTTCTCCACTGCACTTCATGAGGTGAAAAGTCTTAAATATTTCACAAAAATCCCTTTTCAATCAATAAGGCTTGCAGATACTTATCTTTCAGATAAAGTCACCTTGCTCTTTACAGCTACTCACAGTTTGAGATAGAGGTGTCCTTTCTGTGGAATTCACACTAGCTTGAAAGACATGATGCTCAGAGAAAAAATCAATAGAAAATATATCTTTTCCTCAATTCATTTTATTTATTTATTTACTTTTATTAATTTTTCCAAGCGAACAATTTTCATAAGATTTCCTATTGGGTTTTTTTTCTAAGAAATATTTGATAATCCGATCAGCACGTTCAATGTAGTTTTGAATTAAACGGCTCGGACTCATGACAAACAATAACTTGAGCAATATTTCTGTTGTTAAAATACATATACTGTACATTTGTGCTAAGCTTTTAGATCTTGGTTAGCTTGTCCACATGTTGCTAATTGTTAATTCTGTGGAACACATTTGGATCCAAATAGACCATCTTAGTGAAGATATTTCTGAATTGCTTTTTCTAAGCTTTTTGCAGTATTATTTGCAAAGCCATCATGCTTTTGAAATGAAAAGCAGAAAAAGCTGTTAAAATAGAAACAACGATTAGAGCTGTTTTTGATGCTTCGTGATTTGATGCTTAATGCAAACATTTTGTGCAATCAACTGTTTTAATAATTTTACTGTTAAAGTGAATGAGTGTTTCATTAATGTTTGTTGTTTTTCAAGAATTCTTCAGCGCACTTCAGGGAAATAGATGATGATAATATGAACAGAGTAGTGTTAGGGGGCTGCAGTGTAGAGATGGATTTAATAGAGAAAGAAATGACAGCTGGACTATTGAATCTACAGAAAGGAGCTTTTTATTAAGCAAAGTGCCAAGGTATTTATTTTGCTCTGTAGTCAGACCTGGTTACTGCAGGTTTCTTCAATAACTTATATTCAGATAACCTATTTGGACAAAGATTTTTCAAAATAAAATCTTGGATAATTCTTCAGAAGCTAAGGCAATGGAATCAATGACAAGGAGACCAACATTTGTAAGCTGTTTTACAAATTTATTCTGCACCTGTAATAATAAATGAGGAGCTGAAATAAATCTGCTAAAATGATCCATTCTGATGGAAAGTATTTTCAATGTCCAAATTGTAATTAATAGGCAGAACTTAACAATTTACAGGATGGACTCATTCTTTCAAAAATATCATGAATTAGTGAACTTTACATTAGGAGGTCCTCCAGATAGCAATCTGAGAAAGCTCAGCAGCCAAAATAAATTACTACCTTCCCACATTTCCCGCATAACATATAACTGCTTCAACCACAGTGACCTTTTCAGCTGAAATGCATCCAGACTACTAATGGATATTCTGATGGGGAGGACATTCATAAAAAAACAGTGGAAGGCTTTGCAATTTAAATTGAACAGCCACATATGAGCATTCAGAATGTCAAAGATTATAAATTATGCCCAAATGGCAACATGGCAATTTTCATTAGGAACCTGACATAAAATAATTTCCCTGAGAGATAGACAAATGTCTGAAAATATCTAATACAGGGACATGTTGTTTTTATCCCCTACATACGTGCTGTCAGATTTAGGATTTGCATTATTATGTGCGCATGAACTTGAATACTATGAACTTTCTGAAAGCTGCCTGCCACTAATTTGATCACCCAATCTATCTGAACTATGTTGAAGCTGGTGGAGGGAGCTCTCTTCCATTGACATATATAAAGCTAAATGGTAGTGAGGGATTAAAGTACAAAGTTTCCTTAACCAGTACTTTTTTTTTTCTAGTTTTTGAATATTTAGTTGTTTCAGATTTTTGAATATACAATTTGTTTTTTTTTGGATGTAATTCCCTTAACGTTCCTCGATATCAGAAACTTTATTGATTTTGATAGTTGACTGGATCCATAATGATTCAGTTGGCAATCAATCTTTTCTTAGTCATATAGAGCTTCATTGCTGAAAATCATTCCCTGAAAGAATGGCTTCTTTAGAGTGGCAACACGGGTGGACAAGGTGATGAGGAAGACACACTAAGTACTAGGGTTAGGACAACTGTTCAAGATGTTGATGAGACCGCACATGGTATATTGTGAGCACTTCTGATCAAGATGTGATTAACCTACCAAAGGTGCAGAAATAAATCACAAGGATATTGCAGGGAACAGAAGGGGTTGTGTTATAAGGAGAGACTGGCTCTGCTTTTCTTGGAGTGAAGTAGGCTGAGGCAAAATTAACAGAGGTTTATTAAATCATGTGATTCACCTTCACCAAGTAAATGGTCGCAGACTTTTTTTTTCAGGATAGAGGAGTTAACTTTAAATTAAGAGGGAAAAAAATTAAAGAGGACATATAGTTTGTTGGGTTTCTGGAATTAATTGTTGGAGGAGCCAACTGGTAAAAGTGGGTAAAATTAAAATGTTTAAAGAACATTTGGACAGTTACATGAATAAGAGAGGTTTAGAGAGATATGTATACAAATGGAATTATGCAGGCATTAGCTGAGGAAGATATCTTGGTGGGTGCAAATGAGTAGGCCCCTTTAGAGAAGTAGTGTTTGATATAACAGAGGAAATGCAGCAGAAACAAGATATAAATACTTTGTTTAAAGCAGAATTGTACCCTCTAAATTGTATTGCCTCTTTTTTTTTCTTTACTCCCAAAATGTATTATTTCAGGCTTCCTGGTGTTAAATGTCATACAACTGCCCCTTTCATCATGGTGTTTACGGTCTTTGTTGAGTCTATTGCTGTCTCCGTTGTGGACCTAAGTCCAAGTCAATAAGACATGTCAGGAATAGCAGTGTGCCTGACTGCCTAAACCACAAACTTTAGAGTGCACCACTGTAATGTAAGGGTTAAACAGACTATGTTAGCTAAAATGGAGTTGTCAACAAAATTAGCAGCACCACATTTCAAACCCTGCTTATGAAAATAATTATTTGTGTTGGAAGAATGCTTAGGCTAACTTAGAGGGACCAGTAAATCATGACACAACCTTTGAGGTCACTAAGATAAGCATTTGCCTTCCCCGAGAATATTGAATTTTACTGCAACCAATGAGAAAAGTATTTTGATCAGCACAAAGAAATCTTTGAAACAATATTTCAGAAAGAATGTCCATCCTTTCATGTTTTGAAGGTGTTCTTTGATGTTTTATTTGTATGCTCGTCGCTGCATCCTTTGGGTGAAGACTTGATCTTCACTCGCTCTTCGTTCATTTTCCCATCTGATACTGCAGAAGATATAGAATATAGAAGAAAAGAGTCAGAGATTTGGGTCTCGACCCGAAACGTCAGCCATCATTTCTCCAGAGATACTGCCTGTACCTTCGACTTAAACCAGCATCTGCAGTTCTTTCCTACACAAAGATTTTCCATATCGGGACCTCATTCACCAGTTCAGAATCGTGGTTGCTTTAATTTGACACTTTTTTTTGTGATAGGAGCAGATTAGGCCATTTGGCCCATCAAGTCTAGTCTGCCATGGCTGATCTATCTTTGCCTCTTAACTCCATTCTCCTGCCTTCTCACCATAAGCCCTGACACCTGTACTAATCAAGAATCTATCTATCTCTGCCTTAAAACTATTAGTTAATTCCACAAATTCACCACCCTCTGACTAAAGAAAATCCTCCTCATCTCGTTCTGAAAGGAATGTCCTTTAAATTCTGAGGCTATGATCTCTGGTCCTAGACTCTCCCTCTCGTGGAAGCATTCTCTCCACATCCACTCTGTCCAGGCCTTTCACTATTCTTGTTGTGTTTTCACACATTGATTCACATCCTACGTGAGCATGGTCAGATGCAGAAGATGGGGGACAGTTACTGGAGGGTTGCCATCTGCCTAATGTCTGAAGAAGGTGATTGCAAAGGGATTAGTGAACTTGCTGTTTACATGCCATAGCAGTGGAAAATGAGCACACATGATTAGATTTGTTTATTTACATTAATCCAGAGAGAACTTAAGTTTCCCCTTCTCTCTGTGAAAGCAGTAAAACCAAGTAGACTAAAATAACTTCCCTCTGAGACTTATGTCATTATTCAATTTTGTTTTAAAATAAAATTCAACTTCACTTTGCAACAGTCCTCCGAGTGCTTTTTGGGATGGGACTAATAGAAGATTGAGTTACAGGAGCTACCTACAATGGCGGAGGGTGTGGCGATGGTAAATTAGAATAGGAATGGGTCGGCAGCACTGGAGTTTGCAAGATTGCCTCTCTGCAATGGACAAGCTGATGACTCTTGCGGCTGTCCAGGGCATTGCATTTTTTTAATGATTTTGGCTCTCACTTTTGCCCTAATCAATAACATCAAGATCACGACAAGAGGTGCTTTGCTTCACACCTGGTTTTGCTCCAAGATGGTAAATAATTTTTAGTAGAATAGAGAACAACCTGAAATTTAAAAAATCACAACCCAATCCACACTTTATTTGTCTTTTACAAAGGCTCTTAAATCCTCACAATGTACATGTCAACCCCTCATGTTGCACAGATTGCATAGTGGGAAACCTTTGTCAGAGCTGTGGCTTTTTGCAAAAGGTAGTTAATTTTCACGGCAGGGAGCAAAGCAATACGAGACTGTAGAGATGAATTTCACTGCAAGTGAAGGATCATGTAGTTGGAAGCTTTAAGTTTTAGAATATTTTGTGAAACTGCAGAAATAAAAAGACTGGGGCTTGAGATATATGGAAAATGTTAAATATTTAAATATTGGAGGCAGACGAGAAGCCAAAAGCTGGTCAAACCACAATCAATTTTTCTTCTGGCTGTGTTTGAGGGGATTGCGGATACCTGGAGTTTATTTTAATAAAATTTAGCTTTATTTTGGTGGAAAATAGGGAAAACAACATGAGCCACAAATCCAAAGCAATATTTTTTGTTTTTTCAGATTGTAGTGTGAATTATTTTGTGTTATATTTTGATGGCTTTCTTTTCAGTTGGTTAACTAGGACAAAGACTGTCTCTGTCAAATTCAAGGCAGCCGACAGATTCTGGCAGGTTCATAAGCCTTCGGCTGCACAGATGCTGTGCATGTGAGAAGAAATAATCACAAAGACCAATGGGAAGGATGTTAAAAGAGAATTAAAAATTATGATACTTTTCATTTTCTATATTAGTCTATTGTCTCCTAGAAATAATTAATTAGGCACATGCATGCTACAGCACCAACCTTTTAGCCAGTTACAGAAATTATAATAGGATGTTAACATTCTGTAAGTAGTTCATAGAAGGACTATTGGATTAATACCTGGAGTGGATGGATTGTCCAAGGAGAAAAGGTTGGATATGTTCAACTTTTATCTTTTGGTATTTAGAAAAGCCAGAGATAAAGTTAGACACAAAATGCTGGAGTAACTCAGCAGGGCAGGCAGCGTCTCTGGAGAGAAGGAATGGGTGACGTTTTGGGTTGAGACCCTTCAGTTTTTGTGATGTGGTAACATAGGAGAATGTTGAAGGTAGGGCAGTGGATGTTGTATACATGGGTTTTAGTAAGGCCTTTGATGAGGTCCCTCATGGTAAACCAAACCAAGAAGATTAAGATGTACATGATTCATAATGACTTGGTTGTTTGGATTCTGAACTGGCTTAGTCATAGCAGACAGAGGGTTGTGGTTGAAGATAGATATTTTGGCTGGAGGTTTGTGACCAGTGGAGGGATCTGTGCTGGGACTTCTCTGTTTGTGATACATATAAATGACCTAGACGTAAATGTAGATGGGTTGATGAGTAAGGGCCCTGTCCCACTTTCCCGAGTTACTCACAAATTCTCCCGCGTTTTCCCCTTGATTCAAACTCAGAGAATTACGGTAATAGCCAGCCGTAGGTACTTGGGGCGATTTTTGTTACTCATGGACATTTTTCAACATACTGAAAAGACACCCCGACTTACCTGATGCCCCGAGTACCTACGGCTGGCATTACAAGCCGCTATGATATATCTACGGAGTACTACGGCCTCCTACAGACTCACTACGGACTCCTATGGACTCGCTATGGACATTCTCTGAGTTTGAATCAAGGAGAAAACTCGGGAGAATTTGTGAGTAACTCAGGAAAGTGGGACAGGCCCTTAAATCTGCTAATGACACCAAAATTGGAGGAATTGCAGACAGTGAGGAAGGATGTCAGAATATAAAGCGGGATACAGATCTGCCACTGAATTGGGAAGAGAAATGGCAGATGGAGTTTTATCCAAGCAAGTACACTTTGGGTGGTTGAATATAAGGAAAGAGTGTACAGTTAATCGCAAGACCTTTAACAGCATTGAAATGCAGAGGGACTTTGGAGTCCAAGTTCACAGCTCACTGAAGGTGGCAATACAAATAGATGGGGTGGTAAAGAAGGCATATGGTATGCTTGCCTTCACTGCTGAGGGCATTGAGCAAAAGAAGCAGTAAGTCATGATGCAACTTTATTGGACTTTGGTTATGCCGTATTGGGAATATTACATGTACTTCTGGTCGCCCCGTAACAGAAAAGATGTGGAAGATTTGAAGAGGGTGAAGAGGAGGTTTATCAGAATGCTGCCTGGATCGGAAATTTAAGCTGCAGGGAGAGGTTGAATAGACGGATTGTTTTCTTTGGCAGATGGGAGGTTGAAGGGAGACTCAACAGAAGTATATAAAATTATATTAGATATGGTGGACAGTCAGAACCATTTATTCAGGGTCGAAATGTCTAACACTAGGAGGCATAATTATAAGGGGAGAAGGGAAAGTTTATGGAGATGTGCAGGGCAATTATAATATGCAGAGGGTGGGAGGCTAGTACTCAATGCTAGGGGGGATGTGGAGGCAGATATGATGATGGCATTTAAGAGGCTTTTGGACAGGAATATAAAATCATGAGAGGAATAGCTCAGGTAGATGCACAGAATCTCTTGCTTAGAGTAGAGGAATCGAGGACCAGAGGACATAGGTTGAAGATGAAGGGGAAAATATATAAAAGGAATCTGAGGGGTAACTTTTTCACACAAAGGGTGCTGGGTGTATGGAACAAGCTGCCAGAGGAGGTAATTGAGGCTGGGACAATCCCAACGTTTAAGAAGCAGATAAACAGGTACATGGATAGGACAGGTTTGGAGGGATATGGACCAAGCACAGGCAGGTGGGACTAGTGTAGCTAGGACATGTTGGCCAGTGTGGGCAAGTTGGGTCAAAGGGCCTGTTTCCACACTGTATCACTCTATGACTCTATGAACATGGAAGTGCAGGGAATAGAGGGATATGCATCATGTGCAGGCAGATGAGATCAGTTCAGCTAGGCATCATGTTCGACACAAACATTGTGGGCTGAAGGGTTCATTCTTGTGCTGTACTGTTTTATTTTCTATGAAATACATAAGCACCCGAGGGGTCTTACTGGGTGAATGCAAAGATGTTTCATCTGGTAGCAGTCCAAATACGAATGATTTTATTCAATAGGATAGTCTAGAATAGGCTTGAGGGAATAATTCATATGTTACTAAAAGTGAACACTCATAGAATACATGTCTCACAATGGTGTCTATTACACATTATAATTTTTCTGCTCCACACTGCAATTAGCCCAATCTAGCTTCCCAATGAGCTATTTTGGCTAATCTATAATGACAATACAGCCCCACAGCCAAGTCATTGATATCATGCAGGTTAATTAACAAAATCCTGCAAAATACAGTGGGATAAAATAAATCCCTTGTGTTTTTTTTAAAAAGGAAAACCATTGGTCAGGGCAACAAAAGAGTACTTTTTTTCCCCTTCAAACAATTGCAAAGGATCTTTTATGTTTGCAAAGGCATACCATTTTCTTTTATTCTTGTTTGGAAAAACATCTGCAGCAGTTTGAGACTTCTTTATGTTTGCACTTAATTTATGATCATTTTGAGCCAGTTTAATCAATTGCTTGTGGACCAAAAGGTGCAAGTTGTATTGACTGAACTAAACTGGCACTTAAAGGAGACAATGAGAAAGTGGTATGGTGGGAGAGCAGGGATTTCTAAATATAACAATCATCATTTTGAGAAAAATGAGTGTAATACAGCTAAACCGAAAAGAAAAATAGGTTAGAAGTAAAGTCGCACCTAGGCTTGCAGAATAGAGATATAATGTGATTGAGTAATTCAACTTTTCAGCCAGCATTTCTTCAGACTGAAGAAGGGTTCCAACCTGAAAAGTCACCCATCCTTTTTCTCCAGAGATGCTGCCTGACAATAAACCAACATCTGCAGTTCCTTTCTATACCCAGGTTTGCAAGACTAGTTGCGAGAAACTTGTTGGGAGATGTAGTTACCATTGAAAGGAATTTGCTGGCCTGATGGTGCATTTATCAGTCCAGAAATAGTGGGCCATTCTCACATTCGGTCAGGAATTGGAATCAAGATGTGTGACTTCCAGCAGTGGAATTCCTAAATGGCTTTCATGGCTGACAAATACTCTCCCAGATCATGACTGATGGTGAAAACTGCAAATGATTTGAAGCTTTTGTTTTGGTCATGCAGGGTCATTCAAAGAGTGTTGAAATCAAAGTGCATCATTAAAAAAAAACACAAATACTTTAAAGATAACATTATTATTGAAAATACTTGCTAAACAAAACAATGGTCACTGTGCAGTTGCATTTGTGACAAATAAAGCACCATTGGACCATTGATAAAAAGTAACTTATCATCGCTTCCAAAGCCTTTGTTTTATATTCCTCGTTGAAGTAATTCAGATCTCAGAGACTGCACCCAAGAGACACCTTTATTATTGTCTGCTGGATTTCAGTATTTAGCAGCATGTGCACTGAATAGCAAGGCTACTGAAATAGCTAAATACTATGGTTCTTTTGGAACAGCTCATGAGCTCCAAAGGTCTGCTGCATAAAACTGTTCACCCAGAATAATGATTCTGTGCACATAAATAGCTTAGATTGTAAATTGTTATTATAACCACATTGCCACAAGCTAGTGAGAGAAAATATGCATCTAAGATATTAATAATACATAGGTGCTAATGGATCTAATATTACAATGTAAAATCAAAGAAACTCTGGTCTAAAGCAACTTTGTTTGCTAACATCTAGCTCTATGCAAAGTAAACAACAAATTTTATTCACAAACATTTATTTATTTGAACTAATTAAACTTTCTTTACTATTGAATGATATTTTAGGTATTTTGACCTGTCTTTCAGAGATTAAATTATATAACTGTAAAATTCCCCATTTCATGGCTTGAATTAACATTTATTTCTTTATGATAGGTAGTCAGTTTTTATTATTTATTGTGCACTAAAATTTAGGACACATGTTACAATGTTTGGCAAGATCTACCAGGTTTTTGATTGCAAAGCACAGACTAGGAAGATATAAGGAGGTTTGGAATTTGGAACAGGTAAAATTGAGGGTAAAATCTGGGTTTGAGAACTCAAACTGGATGTGGCTGAAAGTTGACTACATTTCTCAGTCAGAGGGTGGTGAATTTGTGGAATTCCTTTGCCACAGAAGACTGTGGAGGTCGTCAATAGATATTTTTAAGGCAGAGATAGATAGATTCTTGATTAGTACGGGTGTCAGGGGTTATGGGGAGAAGGCAGGAGAATGGGGTTTGGAGGGAGAGTTAGATCAGCCATGATTGAATGGTGGAATAGACTTGATGGGCCGAATGACCTAATTCTGCTCCAATCACATGACCTTATGAAGAAGGGGTGATATGCATGAGCTACTAATTCAATAACTTGGCAAAAAAAAAGAAACTGTGAAGTGTTCTCTCCAAAGACTCTGACTTCCTCATTTAAAGATAACGCAAAAGTATTCCGATAATCTCCATCACTGTCCCCATTTCTTCAACTCCCTTTTTGACTGCACCATCTCAAACTTCTTTCTGAACTTAATAAAAAAAAAGAGAATAGTTTCTCCTTCCCACTTCTCCAACTAAAAAAAACATGATTTGAAGAGCACGTTGTAGCTTACTTGGGGGGGAAAAAAAGTGATAGCGTTGTTTAAGGAAAGATATACTTTGAGTTGTTGCACTGAGGTATGGAACTTGCTGTGTGATTCAATCTCTTCACACACTGTATGCTGCAGCTCTGGCAACCTGGGGATTTCAGGCACAGATATAAATTTCAATGTTTATCAGTTGACAGTGATGGGTGCAGGAAAAACATCCAATCTGTTTTTTTTTTTGCATTGGTTGAGGCAAGTGAGCAAAACATTAAAACACTCAATGGCATTTGTAGAATAGCTGTTAAAAGCCTTATTTATGAAATAAAAATTTCCTTACTGAAGGGAAATCAATTTCTTCCAGAATTTTAAATAATTCCTTTGTGATATAATCGGTTCATTTTTTATGTTGGTATATTCTTACAGTCAAAGGGCACAACTGTGATGCTGCAGGTGGTTTAGCTGTCTTGTGGCAACATTGGCCTAGGCTTGATTTCAATTTCTATCTGTGATTTGCATGTTCTCCCTGTGACCTTGTGGGTTTTCCCAGGATGTTGTGTGTCTTCCCACATTCTAAAAAGATGTTTATTTGCTACCCAGGGTTGGTGAGGTGCTGATGGCGGTGGGGACGGGGGAGGGGGAAGAGATGCAGTATTAATGGGTAAATGAGAGATAATATGTTTATGTGAAATAAATGAGGTGATTGGATACTCCGAGAACCAGCAATGTCTTGACAGGCTGAATGGCTTCCTCTTTCAAGAGGAAATATATATGTGTATATATATATATGTGCATATGTGCATATATGTATATATATGTGTGTGTATATATGTATATATATATGCGTATATGTATATGTATACGTATATATGTATATGTATATATATATATATATATATGTGTGTGTGTGTGTGTATATATACGGATATATGTGTGTGTATATGTGTGTATGTATGTGTATGTATATATATATGTGTATATGTGTGTGTGTGTTATATGAGTATATATGTATATATATGTATATATATGTGTGTAGCTATATACACATATATGTGTATATGTACAGTGGCTTGCAAAAGTATTCATACCCCTTGAACTTTTCCACATTTTGTCACGTTACAACCACAAACATAAATGTATTGTATTGGGATTTTATGTGATAGACCAACACAAAGTGGCGCATAATTGTGAAGTGGAAGGAAAATGATACATGGTTTTCAATTTTTTTACAAATAAAAAACTGAAAAGTGTGGCGTGCAAAAGTATTCAGCCCCCTTTACTCTGATACCCCTAAATAAAATCCAGTGCAACCAATTGCCTTCAGAAGTCACCTAATTAGTAAATAGAGTCCACTTGTGTGTAATCTAATCTCAGTATAAATACAGCTGTTCTGTGAAGGCCTCAGAGGTTTGTTAGAGAACATTAGTGAACGAACAATGTTCCTTGGGCATCATGAAGCCCAAGGAACACACCAGACAGGTCAGGGATAAAGTTATGGAGAAGTTTAAAGCAGGGTTAGGTTATAAAAAAATATCCCAAGCCTTGAACATCTCACGGAGCACTGTTCAATCCATCATCCGAAAATGGAAAGAGTATGGCAGAACTGCAAATGTACCAAGACATGGCTGTCCACCTAAACTGACAGGCCGGGCAAGGAGAGCATTGATCAGAAAAGCAGCCAAGAGACCCATGGTAACTCTGGAGGAGCTGCAAAGATCCACAGCTCAGGTAGGAGAATCTGTCCACAGGACAACTATTAGCCGTGCACTCCACAAATCGGGCCTTTATGGAAGAATGGCAAGAAGAAAGCCATTGTTGAAACAAAGCCATAAGAAGTCCCGTTTGCAGTTTGCCACAAACCATGTGGGGGACACAGCAAATATGTGGAGGAAGGTGCTCTGGTCTGATGAGACAAAATTGAAGTTTTTGGCCTAAATGCAAAATGCTATGTGTGGCGGCAAAATAAAACTGCACATCACCCTGAACACACCATCCCCACTTTGAAACATGGTGGTGGCAGCATCATGCTGCGGGGATGCTTTTCTTCAGCAGGGACAGGGAAGCTGGTCAGAGTTGATGGGAAGATGGATGGAGCCAAATACAGGGCATCTTGGAAGAAAACCTGTTGGAATCTGCAAAAGACTTGAGACTGGGGCGGAGGTTCACCTTCCAGCAGGACAACGACCCTAAACATACAGCCAGAGCTAAAATGGAATGGTTTACATCAAAGCATATTCATGTGTTAGAATGGCCCAGTCAAAGTCCAGTCCTAAATCCAATTGAGAATCTCTGGCAAGACTTGAAATTTGCTGTTCACAGATGCTCTCCATCCAATCTGACTGAGGTTGAGCTATTTTGCAAAGAAGAATGGGCAAAAATTTCAGTCTCTAGATGTGCAAAGCTGGTAGAGACATACCCCAAAAGACTTGCAGTTGTAATTGCAGCGAAAGGTGGTTCTACAAAGTATTGACTCAGGGGGGCTGAATACTTTTGCATGCCACACTTTTCAGTTTTTTATTTGTAATAAAATTTGGAAACCATGTATCATTTTCCTTCCACTTCACAATTATGCACCACTTTGTGTTGGTCGATCACATAAAATCCCAATAAAATAAATTTACGTTTGTGGTTGTAACGTGACACAATGTGGAAAAGTTCAAGGGGTATGAATACTTTTGCAAGCCACTGTATATATGTATATATGTATATGTATATGTATATATATGTTTGTAGATATATATGTATGTATGTGTGTGTATATGTATATGTATATGTATATGTATATGTATATGTATATGTATATATATATGTGTGTGTATATATATGTATGTATATATATATATATATATATATGTGTATATATATATATGTATATATATGTGTATATATATATATATATAATTAATTATCTGGTTGATAGAATATGAACAGGTATGTGTTCAAATGAACAGAACAGATTGTTTCATATAAAGAGAAATAAAAAGGTAAACATTTCATGTGATTATTCCTTGACTAAACTGCATGGGTTTATCCCTTTGAGGCTACAATATATAATTAAAATTTAATCTGAAGTTAACCTGAAGGTGCAATGGTAAATATATATACTGGAACTAATTTTTGCATGCTGGAAAAATAAGGAGACCTTTTAATAACAAAATGCCCATGGTCATAAATACATGTGGTTTAAATTGTGGTCCAACTTATAAACTGAGAGAATGATGCTCATTTTCCAAAATGAAATAGAAATGATTAATTTATCAAAGAGGACCATAATACTTTGAAAAGCATTTGTTGCACATGTATTGGAAATCAACACAAAAAGACATCACTTAGATCGTGTCCTTGGATAAAGGATATACACATAAACACACATACTCAATAAATAAACTAATATAGAGCAATAATAGTAATAGTCTATTGAATAATACGTTTTGGTAGGAAGAATAAGGCCAAATGGTTTAGATTAGAAAATAATTACAATTATTTCTGATTATTGATGGGTACATCAAGCAATGGTCACAATACTCAAACAATTATTAATAATAAAAGAAACCCAGTTCCACATAATGACACAGTTCCTACGTTGCTACCACTGCATTACTAGTCGTCATTTGTATGAACCATGAAATCCTGAGCCATACACGTCAACATGCGAACTAACATACATCCAACCTAGCACAAAACTATGCAATCACCAAATGTTATTGATTTCCTTGGTGCCTTTTTTCCATGTGTCTTTTCCTGTCTAATATTGTTAAGCCATGCATCCCCTATTAATGCAGCCATTGCTGTAAAAAAACACCAGATTATGTGAGTTCACTATTCTATGTCGGTCAGAGTGGTCTCTGTGGATTGTCACTTTGTCGTGGTGGAGAAGCTTGTGTGGACCTGAGATCCTGAGAGCGATGCCATCTGGAGCTATGCTCCTGGTAGGGCCATCTACCAGGAGCATAGCAGTAAGGTTGAGGGGGTGGTCTCTGACAAAGAGCAATCCAACCAAGACCCCAACAGTGGATCAGGTGGAGGATGATGGCTGGCCTTAGTGGAGCGTCACAATGGCTGGGAAGGCGGATGAAGGCTGCAGCAGGAAAGGGTCTCCGGTCGTCTTGGACTCCATGCCACTGAATCCTGACCCAGATCTGCCAAGGACCTGGGGTGGCTGTCTGTGCACCAGTCTCCCCACGTTAAACAAAGTTACACACAGGCATCCTCCATATAGGGAATAGCACCCTGGAGATACCCATGGTCAGCCATGACCGAAGGGGGCCAAAGAAGAAGTGTGGTAAATTGCAGAACCTGCTGTTATCCCTGATGCCATGCCTTTTCTAAATCTTTACTATCCATGCACCTGTCTAAGTGTTTTTTAAATGTTATTATAGTATCTGCCTCAACTGCCCCCTGTGGCAACTCATTCCACATACCTACCACCCACTGAGTGAAAATGTTGCTAATCGGGTTCCTATTAATTATTGCCCCCTTTCGTCTTATACATATGTCCTCTGTTCTTTGATTGCTTTACCCTCAGTAACAGACTCTGTGAATTCACTATGTCTATTCCCCTCATGATCTTATGCACCTCTATAAGATCACTCCTCGTCCTCCTGCGCTCCAAGAAATTGGGTCCTAGCCTGCCCAGCCTCCCCTTATAGCTCAGGCTCTCAAGTCCTTCTATTCCATTCATGATTTTCTCCCTTTCATATAAATCTTCAAATGCACATGGGCAAAAAAGATTGGACCAGTCAACATAAACATTTTACCTCATAACATACGAACGCTCTAAAAATGTTGATGCAACTAATTTTATATTAAATTTATACCAGTGATTACAACAGCCACTGCAGAGTGGATGATAAATGAAACATTGGATTGTGCTTGATCTAAAGACATTAAGCAATAGATATAATGCACGATTGTTGCTGTAGCTATACTAAGGTGGTTAGGAGAACGTTGTTTGGATTGGCATGATCAGTGCTCCCAAGGCATATTTTGCCTTGTTACGCCTCTAACAATTACAAATTCACGTGGCTTAATAAGCATTAAAAATTGATGTTATATTCTACAATAAAGCTCATTTATGTTAATTCAAATAGACCCTTACCAGGAGATTTGTAAATATTTCAAACCAGACGGGAATAACAATATACATTTAAATTACTTCTCTAAGTATGCAAATGTCAGAACATTTTAGAAGGAGCCAAGGAAGATAAATGGACAGTAAGAAAATAAAATATTGAGTAGAAGAATGGTCTGAGAAACCACTAAGTATTTTTTAAGGATATCTTTATTTATGAATTTGACACTTTTTTTCTGCATTCAGGAATAACATTGCATCTTGAAAGGTACAATTATACTAGTAAGATTAAACGAGAACTTACCAAGTTCGAAGGTTGATCTTTATTTTATGAGGAGTTGCGGTGAGGGATTTCGTGAAGACCCTGCCAGCACGCATGCGCGACATTCTTCAAAGCAGAGGTGTGGAATCACAGAACGCACCATGACTGGAAATTGTAAGATTAAGAATGTAGAACATACCAGTTGACCTTATGATAGAGGGTGGGAGCGGAGGGCAATCTTACTATTTTACTTCGGAGTCACGTGAGTGACTTCGTGAAGATTTCAAAGCTCTGTCATTTCACGCCCTGGACATCGTCCATGCTATCACACTGCCGCAATACTGATGGAAGAAGGTAGTTAATGCATTCCAGACTGAACAGGCTGAAAAATAATGCACAGTCACTAACACAAATAATAACAAAGCAAAAGACCCCTAATTCGGGGACAAATCATTGACGGAGCGGCTCCCAGCACGGCTTCCGCGAACGTTGCGGGGGCAACCAGCGGCTTATTGCAGAACCGCTGGAAGGTTGCTTCACTTGCCCAGCCCACGGTGGCGAGGATGTGGTCCATGGGCACCTCCATGGCCCTCGCCGCTGATTTGGATGCAGCCCTGGTACAGTGAGATTTAAAAATGTTAGTACCGATTCCTGCTATACCCAACACCGCCCTGAGCCACCTTGCGATAGTCTGCACAGTCACCCGGTGATGTGGAGAGTTGTGGCTGATGAGGTGCCCCTGCTCCATCTTCCAGATGGTGCGGATGTAGAGGCGGAGATGGGTGACTATGCAGAGGGTGGCATCAGTGGGGTATGCCCGAAACTCCAACTGCAGCCCACGATCCCCAGGTCTGTGCTGCTTCAATAGGTCCTGGAAAAATAAATTCACCTTTGCACGGGTGGAGACAATGCGATCCAGCCGCAGCTTTTGTAATGCCTGGACTCGTTGAGCTGTAGGCAGTGCCATCAACATCACCACTTTGAGGGTGAGCTTTTTGAGTGGTAACTCTGTCATAGGAGACCAGCTCCTCAGTAGGGTCAGAATGATCCCTACGTCCCAGGTGATGTTGTATCTGGGCCGTGGAGGGTTGGTGTTAAACACTCCCCTCACGAATTTAGACACCAGGTGGATGGAGCCTATACCGATGTCTAGGTATGAGGACAGTGCACTCCTGGCGCTGTTGATGGCACTGTAGCTAAGGCCCGCATCGAAATGAAGGCCCGCTAGGAATTCCAGGACATCAGGGATCGTAGCCGAGTTGTAGGTCGTGTTGGTACGGGAGCAGAATGCCTCCCACTTCCTGACCTGGGTGAGGTACTGCCTCCTGGTTGATGCTCGACATGACGCTGAGATGAGATCCATGGCTCTTGGAGATATGCCGGTCTTGACGAGCGGCCTCTTTAGAATCTGCAGGTCAACATGTTTAGGTGACCAAGGCACGGGTGACTGTCCCCCGTAATGGGGTTTGTAATCAATGTGGAATTTTTACCAAACTGAATCCACGGAGGTTGCAAGATTTGGAGGGCCATCGGGTACCATGGCTGAGTAGGCCAGTCGGGTATGATCAATGCCAGTTGCAGAATCCAGTTGAATTTTCTGCAATGCCCGACTGATGAGGCAGAACGGGGGAAATACGTAGTAAAACCATTTCCCCCCCCCCCCCCCCCCCCCCCCCCAATGGAGAGAAAAAGCATCCATAGCTACTGCCCCAGGGTCTGGTTCCCAAGACACATATGGTGGTATCTGATGGTTCAACCTGGACGCAAAGAGGTCAAAATCTGGCGTACCAAAGTGAGCTATAATTTCAGCAAAATTTTTGGTGATTCAACATCTACTCGATGTTATCATTGAACACTCATGACCTGGTGTCCGTCACTGTATTGAACTTCCCTGGTAAATAGGTCGCTGTGATCCAAATATTTCTCTCAATGCACCAGTGCCAGATTGTATTTGCCAATTCGTCCCAAGATAACGACCTGATACCACCCATATGATTGATATAAGCCACCACCGTTGTGTTATCTGTTTGGAGGCGGACATATAAGTGCCGTGAATTAGCAGTAAGCCCGCAGTCCCTGGAAAACCCCTAACATCTCCAGATAATTTATCCCTGGTGTCTGGGGGAGGGGAGACTCATGAGGGTCCCATCTGCCACCACAACTGGACATGGTGTAAGTTGTACCCCAACCTTGTGAGCTTGCGTCAGTCTGGAGCACGACGGATGGGTTGCTAACAATGATGGGTCTGTGACCTCAGTAATAATGTCAATCCACCATTGTAGCTCAGCTCTAGCCGGATTTGGCAACCATATTGGTCTATCAAAGTGCCCAGCATTTGCTTTTAATGCTGCTTTCTTTCCTCTTTGTAAATTTTTGTAATGTAACGGTCCGAATTACGCAGCTAAGAATGTAGCTACCATGTTCCCAATTTCTTTTGCCGTTTGTCGGATAGTCGGTACCCTGGTGCAAGCAAGGCTGTAGCACGCTTCTTTTATGTCTAAATCTTTGCTGGTCGGGATAGTGATCATCAGTAAGTTTGTGTCAATGGTGAACCCTGGATATCCATTACTTGAGAGGGGTTCAGGTTGGATTTGTCTGGATGGGATACAAACCCTAACGTCTCAAATAAAGATTTGGTCGCTGGAACGGCCAGCGTAGCCAATTGGAGGGTTTGTCCCACGATAAGGATATTCCATTGGGTAAGGCTTTGTATTGCCACAACTGTCCCTTCCAGACAAAGTTCAGGAACTTCCTGTGAGATTCTGTGATGGAACTGTATAGTATGCATCTTTTAAATTGATGCAAGCCATAAAGCACCCGGATAAAGCAGCTGCTTAGCTGTTTCGAAGGTAACTATGTGAAGATGGGTATATGGTACAAAAGTGTTCAACAGGGTTAGGTCTATGATAATCCATCTCCCCCCATCTTTTTTGGTTTTTGTAAAGATGTTAGACACAAACTCAAGGGGTTCGTGTTTCGTTTTGCCAATCACCCCTTTGGCTGCTAGCCGTAAGATTTCAGCATGTCCCTCCTTTATCTCAGTCTGAGAGAGCGTAAAAATGTGCCGAGGTTCATGCTGTGTAGGGGAAAGTTTACCATCAATAAATGCTATGACATAACCGTGAACACTTTGTAGAATAAACGCGGCTGTGGTGATTGCACCCCAAACACCACAAAATGCTCGCAACCGACCCCCGACTTGTGTGGGTAGAATTGCTACTGCCTTAGAGGAACCAGACCCCTTTACCTCCATGGTTAACGGCAGGTCTTGGCGTATGGCGTTTTGGGGGAATGTTGCGGTGGTGTCGTGGCAGTGGCCACATCGTCTGATATGGGTGAACTTTAGCCGGTGGAGGTTGCATAAGGCCCACGGTCTTGGCCTCCTCGTCGAGTTCTGTGACTTGCTTGGAGAGATCTTCCCCAAACAGCTGATGAGGTGGTGGAGTGGTGGAGGGACGCACAACCCTGCAAATTACGGGTTGAGTGTCGGCCGGATGGAGCTCTTACGAAGGCAGTTAATTTTGAACTGCACATTGCTTAGAAGTGCCAGGGCATCCTGCGGCTCGCTGGGCACATCATCCCCATCGAGGGTGCAGGCAAATGCTGTAATGCCCTTCGATAGAAGTTTGAGGATGCGCTGTAGGCGGACGTGCTGCATCTTGGTGGTAGTACTCAATTCCCCCCAAATGTGAGCTTTCCGCGTGGGCACACTTAAAATGATGCAGTTGTCGGGCGGTTTGAATGTGTCCATGGTGTCAGTGACTACCTGACCCAGGGCTGGTGAGTGGTCAGATAGTCAATGGTTCCCGCCAGTTTGGGGTGCAGTGGCTCCCCATTGTGGGTAGCTGTGGCAAGTTTTCCCCACGACATCCAGCAGGTCCGCACCTAGGACTGGCGCTACGACCTCCGGCATCCCTGGTTCGTCATCGAAGTCAGCATCCAGCAACTTCTGGTACGTCTGGCTGAAGAAGACGATATGCTGGGCGGTCTCCCGGCGTGGCTTGTGGAGGCCCGAGACTCCCGTTCATCCCAGTCCATATCCCGTTGGACTAGTTGATCCACCAAGAGCTCCAACCTGGCAATGCAACCGTCCCCACTACTCGCGGCGGACAAGCCGACTTCCCCAGGCTCTGCAATTTCTCTGGGGCTTCTACCAGCGGACCACACTTCCATAAGATGCAGACTAGGGTCCGAAGGTAGGTTGTCGTGGGCTACCGCTCCTGCAGGCCCATACGACTCCCGCACAGACTTTCCGTTAGTCGGCCTTCGAGCGGACTGTGGCGGTCCAGCTGCCTGGTAGGAAGGCAGTGGAGATGAGTCGGCGCCGGTCCCCGGTACCTGGCTCCCCGGAGTCTGTGCAGGCTTACCTCCGCTATCGCCCAATCTTCTGCATGGAGGCGCATGGTCGGCAGCTGCCAGAGCTAAGCTAACCGACCGTCTACTGCTGCCACCGGCGCCCTTGACCGCAGCCTGACGAGGTGTTGTGCCGGCAGCACCTGCTCCTGCAGGGCTGTTCGATGCAGCAGTAGTTCTGCCAGACTGCCCTATGGCAGATATCCCCTGCAGCTATACGTGGCGTGCTGCAGCTGCGGGGTTCCCCTGTAGCGCAGCCGTTCCTCAGCCCGGCCCCCGTGGATCCACAGCAACACGGGGTGATGCCGCTGTCGGGGGGCGAGGCACTCTTCCACGTACCTGGTTTCTCCCCCGCTTCCTGGGGAATGGGGGCACAAAGTCTGGGGCTGGCATTCCCAGCTCCCGTGCGGACATCCAGTCGGGAGAGAATTCGGGCGCTGGTGTAACTGAAGCGCCCGACTTCCGCACATTTACCCCCGGCCGTCCGGATGCTGCCGGCTGGTCTCGTAGCTCCGGGGAAAGTGGCCGCTGGCCTGTCGGTGACCCACGGCTCTTGGGAAGTCTGCCTTCCCTCCCGTTGCTTTCACCCTGCAACCAACAAAAGGTTAGTATACTTATCTTTGCCGGTCTTGTTGAAGGAGCTGGTGGAGAGAGCCCACTCCCCCCCTAGCTTGTCGATGCAAATGCGCGCGACGATATGTCGCGCATGCGTGCTGGCGGGGTCTTCACGAAGTCACTAACGTGACTCCGAAGTAAAATTCAATATTGGTTGCAGATCAGCCATGTATTGCCAGTGTAGTTGGACTGCATTGCTTGGGTTTAGTTGCAAAGCAGCTATCTCGTGCATGTTTAGACATTCATTCTTCAGCTAAATTTTTTTTATTCTTTCCTTAGCAGCTAAAATCCGGGAAATCTAATGGATTATCTGCAGGATTCTTAGATGGTTCATCACACAGGGTGGAGCTACACTGCATGCAGTCCACATTTCCTAGGTTTGGGATAACCTATGGAAACTGCTACATTTCAAGTATCAAATTACTGCCTTCTCGGTTTGTGCAGTCAATATATTTACTGTGTAAATGTAAAAGTAACAAAACCAATTGCACATTTACTTTCCATATTTGCTGGTTAGAAAGCCTTGATATGATAGGACAATAGGGTGGCACAGTGGCACAGCTTGTAAAGCCACTTCCTCACAGTGCCAGAGACCTGGGTTCGATCCTGACCTTGGATGCTTTCTGTGTGGAGTTTGCTTGTGCTCTCTGATGCTGCATAGGTTTCCTCCAGATGCTCTGGTTTCCCCCACATCCGAAAGACGGTGAGTTAGTAGGCTGATTGGTCGCTATAAATTGTGTTGAATGGAAGAATCGGGAGGTATTGATGACAATATGGAGAGAATTAAATTGGATTACATTGGTGTAAACAGGTGGTTGATGGTCAGTGTGGACTCGATGGGGCAAAGGTTTTGTTTCCAGACTGTATCTCTCTCGCTCCACCTGATGAAGCCAATTGTTTCAACTTATTAAAATAATAATTCTGAGTGCAAAATATTCAGAATAAGCCAGTGAAATAAAATAATTAGTTGAGATTTTTTTTATCTTCTATGGCCAAAAAGGGTGTTGGCACATTGGCCCACAGTCTGAGTGAGTATCAAGTATAAAAGTTGGGAAGTCATGTTGCAGTTATAAAAGTCATTGGTGAGGCCCTATTTAGAGTATTGTGTTCACTTCTAGGCACTGTGTACAGGAAAGCTGTTGTCAAGATGGAAAGGGTACAGAGAATATTCATGAGGATGTTACCAAGACTCGGTGGTCTGAGCTTTCGGGAGAGGTTGAACATCTGGGACTCTATTTCTTGGAGCAGAGGAGGATGAAGTTTGTATAGAATCATGAGAGGAATAGATCAGGTAGACGCACAATCTTTTGCCCAGATTAGGGTAATCGAGGAACAGAAGACATAGCTTTACGGTGAAGGGGGAAAGATTCAACAGGAATATGAGGGGTAACTTTTTCACACAAAGTGTGTAGGTGTATGGAACGAGCTGCCAGAAGAGGTAGTTGAGGCAGGTACTATGGCAACGTTTAGGAAACATTTGGACATGTACTTGCAGAGGATCGGTTTAGAAGGGTATGGGTCAAACACAGGCAGGCGGAGCTAGTGTGGATGGGCCACGTTAGTCGGCGTGGGAAAGTTGAGCTGAAGGACCTGTTTCCACATTGTATGACTCTATGACTCTATGCAACAACACTTCCTTCTCGATGATCATCAATATAGGATTACATCAAGGCTGTGTGCTTAGTCCTCTGCTCACTCTCTCTATACCCATGACTGAGTAGTTATCTTTAAATGTGTCAATGATCCCACCATTTCTGGACAAATAATCAATAACTATGAGTCAGAATACAGGATGGAGATATTTAATCTGGTGGATGGTGCCAGAATAATAATCTTGTTAATCAATGTTAATAAGACCGAGAAATTGGTTGTTGATTTCGTGAAGAGAAAACGAAGGATCCATGATCCTGTCTTCATCAATGGGACGACAATGGGCAATGGGTCAACAGTTTCAAGTTAGTGGGCGTGCACATCTCTGAAGATCTGTCCTCGGCTCAGCACACAGATGCAACCACAAACAAAACTCATTAATATCTCAACTTCCTTAGAAGGTTGAGGAGAGTCAGTATGTCACCATATACTCTCTTCAGCTTCTACTGGTGTACTATAGAGAGCATTCTGACTTGTTGCATCATGGTTTAGTTTGGAGAGTCAAATGCCCAAGAACTAAGGAGGCTGCAGAAAGTGGTAGACATTGCCTGGTCCATCATGGATACCAATGACAGTACATTGAAATAACTGGAAGCATTGCCAACAACTGTGGTATAAAAAAAGGTGCATTGTTTTATTTCAGTGAAATAATTTGGAAATAACGCCTTTTTTGAAAAATGGTAAATAATTTTAATTAGAAAGATACATAAATAAATGTGGTTGAATTAAATACCATCCTGGTAAAGCAACAAGCACTTTCCACATTCAAAACTTTCTCAAGAATGTGTTCCTGCAGTAATGACTAGTCCTCAGTCTAGCCATGTATCTGTTGTTTGCTGTATCTATGTGCTTTGCATTTTTATGTTTTGTGAGCAATTAATATGCATAGTGCACTAAGGATAACGTACATTTAAAGATAAAAAAGCACGCTCGCTTGTCAAAACACAGAAACATTTCCGCAATAATCTATGGTCTCTAAGCTACTGTATTTAGTCATGAGTATAAAAATTTACATATGCTTAACTAGTCTGTCAGCATTTGATTGCACAACATTTCATTCTTTAACTCATGTATTTTCCTACTCATTTGCTGTTCAACACTATAAATCTCAACTGTTCGGATTTATCATCAATCCAAAATACTTCCACTCTTGTTGCCAGGGCTCCCTAAAGCAATGCAAAATTCTAACCTTTTTTGATGCAGCACCAATCACACATCACAAAATATTCTGAGGAGGTTCATGGAATGTTAATGGACAAAACTCTGATTCTGACCACATAGTGAGTTTTAAAAGAAAATAGAAAGTGTTGGAAGCACTCTGCAGGTCAGGCAACCTCTATGGAAAGTGAAAAAGGGAAAACCCACATGGTCATGAGGAGAACGTACAAACTCCGTACAGACAGCACCCATAGTCAGGATCAAACCCAGGTCTCTGGCGCTGTAAGACAGTAATACTGCTGCATCACGGGTTCAGCAGGGGCTAAAGGATATGACAGAAAATGGAGGGAAGAAGACCTTGAAATGACTGGAAAACATGAATGAGAGTATTAAGATTAAGATGGGATATGGAACAAGTTAGGGCATGATCCGATTTCTGATCATATTGATGGAAATTAAAATATTCAATATGATCAGAAATCGGATCATGCCCTAACTTGTTCCATATCCCATCTTAATGGAAATTAAAATGTTAGATGACAACAGGGTCTGTTTTTGAATACCTAAGTCTAAAGCATCAATGGCATAGAAGACAAAATCATTACAGAAACGATTGAGATCAAACAATGGAATTAAAGAGGGGTGGTCGATTCATAAACAGGGAGATAGGTTTTCCAGAGAAAGATTGCTTGATGCCAATTTCCATGTAAAGAGTTCCAAATGGATGAAGAAAAAAAGGTTTTGTATCTTCTGAAGAAGGGTTTCGACCCAAAACGTTGCCTGTTTCCTTCGCTCCATAGATGCTGCCTCACCCGCTGAGTTTTTCCAGCATTTTTGTCTACCTTCAGTTTTCCAGCATCTGCAGTTCCTTCTTAAACACTTCATATCTAACTCATGATTTTTGGCATGTTTTCAAGTGTCTGTACCCATTTGCTGTTTAAGTTCCAGTTAGGAGATTGGACTTAGCACTTTTTGTTCCAGTTGATCCTCATGCTAATATTATTTTCTCATTGGATTTGGCAAATGTGGTGATGTACACAACACCTATTCATTGCCCCCACTGACTGAAATCGAATCAGAAGGGAAGACTTACGACCTTTACAATTGCGTGTAAGTTCAACATGGAACCTTCACGTTAAAAGATGTGAACTATGTGCGATATAAAATGACATTCTTGTGCGAGTTAAAACAGAAATAATACCCTGTAATTTTTATTTAATAAATGGCCTTAAGAGCACAGATCCATTTCCCAATAGGTCTGCCTGTGAACAATGACCAATGCCTGTCCAGCAAGCAGCAGCAACTAAGAAATGTATAGATCACGTTTTAACATCTCTGAAAGAGAGTAAACTAGGATAAAAATTGCTTGCAGCAAAGATATCTTATTTCATAATTATTTTGGGTGAGTTCCAATTTGATATTGACACAGTACATAATGCCGCAAAGCACAGCAAATGTGTCTGTGTCTGTGTGTGTGTATGTGCTAAGAATATCCAATTTCTTAGCAACAGGCTGTGAAGCCTAATGGTTGATGAGTGGCCAAAAGAAAAATAGCATCAACATTATATGGTAAATGATGAGAAAAAATTATGACATTTACCAACATGGTAAATTATGACAGAAGAGTCAGAAGAAGCAGGTGGTGGTTATGAACATAAGACACTTGAGGCTGCAATGTGATTTGTTCAGGGGAAAAGAGGTTATACCTGTGTACAGGGAGCGAAGGGAGGCTGACGAGCCCAGAATTATAGGAGTGAGATGGAACTGAGATGGAACAAAGGAAGCCAAAGGGTCAAACTGGTGGGTTTGAACATTTGGACTGCATATATCAAAAACAAAGGTGAGAATCTGTGGCAAATTAGGAAGAAATAAAATAACTGGAAATGAATATAACAAGGTGGCATGGTTGCACAGCAGTAGAGTTGCTGCCTTCAGGGCCTGTCCCACTTAGCAGACCGAAACAGCAACCTCAGGTGACCTTGCCCGCCACCCAAGGTTTTCATAAGGTCACAGGAGGTTTTGGTCACTCTCCCTAATGGTCGAAAGTGGTTTCCGTTTGGTCGAGGCTTCATCTAGGTTGCTGCTATTTTTTCATCATGATTAAAACCAGTCTCGACTAAAAATAGGTTGCCGTTTTTAAAAAACATAATTTTTTTGTCGCAGGTCTAGTCGAAGTCAGTTGTGATGCTAGTCAAAGGTAGTCAAGGGAGGTCGAAGGTAGTCGAAGGTAATACATCCAGGGTGGAAAAAAATTGGTTGAAAAAAAGGTAAATGTAAACATAAGCATGTGACCTCTGTCACTCCTGGGCATGCTCAATCATAGTTGGAGAGGTCTTTAAGCAGAGGAAACTTGAACAAGTGAAGACTCCCAAAAGGCAGATGCGCAGGGGTAGGGCACAACCCTCCAAAAAGCATGCCATGCATGTGTTGCTCACCCAGGAGGAGGAGTGGCAGGAGGACATGCTACAGGAGTTGATAGCCCTGCATGAGTGACCCCTGGAAGAGGAGAACAGGGAGCTAGTCAATGTCCCCATACCACCCCTTCCTCACTGCCACATTTGAAGGCAGCAAACGTGTAAAGTTTTAAAATGCAGACAAACCCTCCTCTTACAGCACATTCATCGGGTTATCATACTGTCCAAGCCTCAATCTTCTTTGCAAGAGGAGCTTCACCCACTGACACCTCTTCTTGTGCTTCCTATTCACCCTTGTGCTTTTCCTTCTGCCTTTCTTGAAAGGATGATGAAGCAAAAGGGCTGCTGCTGACAGCCGCAGATGTACTTTTTGTAACATCCACCTAACTAGTTCCTTCCCTGCTTGCATGGTTCAGAATTATTAAAAAAAAACCTGGGAGGCTTTTATTGTAAGAAAAAAAATCCATTCATGACATCTTTTTATCACGTGATCATCCGAGCTGTAACCAGTCGATGCTGGTCGTTGTTGGTTTTCAGTTTGGTTGTTTAAGGTCGGAGGGAGTGTTGTTCAATCGCAGACCAATTTAACAGAGAACATCCTCGAGTAAAATGTGTATAGTCGAAGCCAGTTTTCAACATAGTCGAAGGAGGTCGCTGTAGGTCAAAGGAGGTTTTCTTCATAGTCGAGGAAGATTTTCAACATATGCGTGGGAGGTGGTAGGAGGTTGCAGGTCACCTCGACCTTGATTTTTTTTTGGGTGCCGGGCAAGGTCACCAGAGGTTGCTGTTTAAGTCTCCTAAGTGGGACAGGCCCTTTACAGTGCCAGAGACCCCAGTTCAATCTTGGCTACGGGTGCTGCCTGTACGGATTTTGTACGTGTTCTCTGTGACCACATGGGTTTTCTCCGGAGCTCCGGTTTCCTCCCACACTTCAAAGACATGCGAGTTTGTAATTCAATTGGCTATGGTAAAATCATAAATTGTCCCTAGCATGTGTGTGTGGGATAGCGTTAGTGTGTGGGGATTGCTGGTTGGCGTGGACTCAGTGGGCAAAGGGCCTGTTTCCATCCTGTATCTCTAAACTAAACTAAAGGAATCGAAATAGACATTTTTTTTATTATCAAGACAATATCTGGTTTGAATCTACTGCAGAAGTTGACAAGATTTATACCCGTGATATTTGTAAGAAGAAATCCTGCAAGGGCTTGCACTCACAATCAACAGAATAATTGCATATACCAGCAAAGATTATAATATGGGAATGTATCTTTATGTATTAAATTAATTTCCTCATTTTTGCGAACTGCAAATTGGGAATAACTTAGCAAGCTGTATTGTCAACTTAGGCAGTCTCACTAAATATTCAAATCCTGCACTGGGGTCTGGTTCTTTGAAAGTAATATTTTCTATCTTGGTTTTTATTTGCAAAAGTGTTAAACATTTACTGCTGGATGGGCCAATGAGCATGGTATCTGTGGGCACCATGTTAGAATATTCTGTAGAATCGTAGAGTCAAACAGCACGTAAACAGGCCCACCTGCCCGCGTTCGGCCCATATTGCTCTAAATTTTTCCTATCCATGTACCTGTCCAAATGTCTTTTAAATGTTGTTATAATATCTGTGTTTACAATAGTCTAAATGAGGCCTCGCCAATGTTTGGCACAACTGTAACATAACATCCCAACTTCTATACTCAGTACCTTGACTGAAGAAGATTGATGTATCAAAATCCTTCTTGACCACCCTATCTTCCTGTGACGCCACTTGCAAGGAACAATGTACTTGTACTCCTAGATCTCTTTGCTTTACAACACTCCCCCAGGGCTTTGCCATTCACCGTGAAAGTCCTTCCCTGGTTTGACTTCCCAAAAACCAACACCTCACATTTATATGCATTGAACTCCATGAACAATTTCTCATCCCATTTGAACCAACATATCAAGATCTGCTGCAAACTTTGATAACCATATTCACTGGAAATGACTATTTTACTTCAGAGTCACGTGAGTGATTCCGTGAAGAAGCCCACCAGCCCCCATACGCGTCAATTATGTCTAACGCAATGCGCAACGACTGGCTGGCAGGCCGTCGCTCCTCCAGCGGTAAGTTTTAAAATTCCTCTGGTAAGTGTTTGAAACTGATTCTGAGGTTGTTTCTTTTGGATCGATAATTCTTGGTGACAGAACAAGTACGAACTTCTATGGAGAAAATGTCCAAGGTGAACTCCAGGTGGGCCGCGGGGAAAGTAGCAACGGAAAACCGCGGGAGTGCGGGTAGCGGGCGGCCGTCTATTTTGCCTTCCGAGTCGCTGGCGGTGCTGGTCGAGGGCACCTTGGCAACTCCGCTGGGACGGAAAGCCACAAAGAAGTCTGTGAAGCCCGTTGACTCGGACGAGTCGGGCCAGAAGGATTCCCCTCCTACAATGGATAGTGTCTTCGAACGTTTATCCCGGATGGAGCTCCTGTTGGAGAGGATGCTCCATCATGATATGCTCCAACAAACTGTCAAATCAGCGCGGGTCTCCTCGGGGGCCTGCAGCAGCGGCACCTGTTTCAAGGCTGCACAATGTCTCTCTCTCTGAGGGGAGCATTCAGGGTCAGTTTTGGTCTGACTCGGAGTTCGGAAGTATAGCCGGGGAGCATACCACGAGGCACGTAGGGCATGAAGCAGATGTGTCTGCTATGGCATCAAAATTTGCAATTCCATCACAAACAGGTGAACCACTGGATGATGACGTGGCTAGGAGCATCAATTACCTGGCCTCACACCAGCTCCAAGAACAAGCAATGGAAGGAAACTTCCACAAAGTATCACATACCTGCTAACTGTGTTTCGTTAAACATGCCGACTGTTAACCACTCCATCTGGGGTTACATCAGAGGGGCATCAGAGCCCAGGAGGTGACGCTCCAGAAAATTCTAAAGTTGCTCGCCTCAGGCATCACGGCTTTTGCCAGGTCGGTGGATGGGGGTCCCCTGTCTGATGTGCAGCAGGATGCCCTGGCATTAATGTGCAACGCACATTTTGAAATAAACTGCTTATGCAAAAATGCCATCCGTCCTACCCTGAACCCCAAATTGTGCAAGGCCAGCAACGTACAACCACCGAATTTCTTGTTCGGTGAAGATCTGTCGAAGCAGGTCAGGGAGCTGGACGATGAAGCAAAAATGGTCGGACTAATGAAAGTCCCGTCAACTAGCAAAGCTTCATTACTCCGGCAGCAACACCCCTATGCTCCATTCAACAACAAACAGTTCACTGAAACTGGTGCGAAGGCCGAACACTCTGGGCAGAGGTCTTTTTTAGCTCAAGGTCCAAGCCGACCCACGTCAAAAATGCGCAGTTAGTGCACTCCATCGGTCCTACCCCCCAAACCTCGGGGGCAGAAATAAACACCATTCATCCACTGGTAACCATGGAAGTAGGTGGGTCTGGTTCTTTCCGGAACATATTGCGTATGGATCAGTTATAAGTTGGTGGGAGATTGCACTTGTTTTTGAATGAATGGCGTTCGATAACATCAGATCCATTTATACTGCACAGTATACAAGGGTTCCAAATCAAATTCCTTCTCAATTCATTTCCACTCACACAGCATACACCGAAACGGACATTTGTTCTTTCACAACAGGAATGTTTGGATGTACTAGCTGAAATTGAAGTATTATACAAAAAAGGGGTAATTGAGAAGTTGTGTCATGAACCTCACCAATTTGTGTCTAATATATTTACAAGGCAAAAGAAGGATGGAGGATGCCGACTCATCCTTGATTTGACTCGACTCAACTCCTTTGAGCAGTATAAATATTTAAAAATGGAAAACTTTGTTACTGCCAAACAATTGGTTTCCAAAGGAGGTTATATGGCATGCATCGATCTTAAAGATGCATACTATTCAGTACCCATTCATTGGGCTCACTGGAGATATTTGAAGTTTAGCTGGATGGGGCAACTGTGGCAGTTTAAAGCATTGCCTAATGGTTAACTTTAGCCCCCAGATTATTTACAAAATTATTAAAACCAGTGCTGGGGCTACTTCGGTCTCAGAATCATATTGTAATGGCATACTTAGATGATATCCTAATCATAGGGGAAACTGAAATTAGCCGAATTATCTGTTTCAGCTACTAAACTCATGTTTGAGAGATTGGGGTTTCTCATCCATCCAATTAAATCCAAGTTGAATACAGCTAAAGTTATTGATTATTTGGGATTTACCATTAACTCAATTCACATGCCTGTGACTCTGCCTTGGGGCAAGAGATTAGAATTAATAGAAGCCTGTAACAATCTCATTGTTAAGGAGCAACCTTCTATTCAACATGTAGCTAGTATAATTGGCAAATTAGTGGCTGCTTTTTCAGCTGCACAGTTTGGGCTTTTGCATTAACAAAATTTACAATGTGCAAAGGAGCAGGCACTCAAATTCCATGCAGATCACTTCAGGAGACCCATGCGGTTGCCAGCTGAAGCCATTGCTGAGTTACAATGGTGGATAACAAATATTCGGCATTGCTCCAGTAAAATTTTGGTCGATGAACCTTCAGTTATTTTACAAACTGATGCTAGTGCTCTTGGATGGGGAGCTACTAATAACATCTCTAGCTGAGGTGGCAGATGGAATGTGCATGAGTCATTAATTCTTCAGTCACATGGTATTAACTACTTAGAGTTGTTGGGAGCACTCTATGGGCTGAAGGCTTATTGTGGCAATATGCATCATTTGCATGTTCAACTTCAGATTGACAACACTACAGCGGTGGCATACGTTAATCACATGGGTGGATCAAGTCAGTATCCTGTGATAAATTGGCTAACCTTATTTGGCACTGGTGTATTACAAGAAACATTTGGGTTTCAGCTATCTACTTACCAGGTAGATTCAACATGGTGGTGGACACCAGGTCACGGAAATTAAATGACAACACAGAATGGATGTTGAATCATGAAGTGTTTAACGACATTGTCGCTCGTTATGGCGTACCAGATATTGATTTGTTTGCATCCAGACTCAATCACCAGTTACCAAAATATGTTTCATGAGAACCAGACCCAGGGACAGTGGCAGTAGTTGCATTCTCGATACACTGGGGTGGAATTTTTTGTATGCATTCCCCCCATTTTGCCTCATTAGTCAGTGTTTGCTTAAGATCCAGCAAGAATCCGCTTCAGGCATTTTGGTAGTACCTGACAGGCCTACACAGCCATGGTTCCCACTCGTTCTGGGAATGATAACACAGCCTTTTATGGCTGTCCCCAAACACAGAAATCCGCTGGTTCACCCTGTGACTGGGGAGAACCATCCACTACATGACCAAATTAATTTATTGGTTTCCAGATTCTGAGGAGACTGTTCCTTGGGCTCGGACTATCAGATCATATGGTGGACGTGATCACTGCGGCCTGGAGGGATAGTACCAAGAAACAGTACATCTCTCATATCAAGAAATGGGAGGTGTTCAGTCGAACATATCGTATGACACGGCACACATAACGGATGTGTTGGAGTGCCTTATCGTCGTATTTATTGCTCGGATCGGGACACCACTCTGTTGGGTCTCACCCTTTGATATCCAGGTTAATGAAGGGTATTTTAACTAATCCCCCCAGGCCCAAGTACTCGGAGATATGGGATGTGAGTGTGCTGCTCATGCTGCTTCGCCAGTGGGCTCCAGCTGCATCCCTGTCTTTGCCCAAACTCACTTACAAAGTGGTCATGCTCATGGCGCTGGTATCAGCGCAACGGGGCCAGGTGTTGAATAAGCTGCGACTGGACAGGATGGTTTCATCTGTAAATAACATAGCATTTTATGTTTATGATTTAATCAAGTAGAGCAGACCAGGGGCATCAGGGCTCAAACTAGATTTCATGGCATACCCCATGGGCCTTCGGTTGTGTGTAGTTACACATTTACAACAGTACATCAAGGTCACCAAGAGCCTCAGAGGCTCCGAATTGACTATGTTCATTAGTTACAAAAAAACTCATTATAAGGTATCAGTACAGACCATTGGTGGTTAAAACAGGTTCTGGCTTGTGCAGGGGTGGACACTGACATTTTTAACTCTCACTCCACAATAATTGAATTATTGTCAAAGACCATTTAAGAATGAACTGGAAGACGTCCGTAATCTGTACCATATTAAATGTAACATTAACATTAAACAAACCGCTTCCGATCCCCTCAATAGGAATGTACTGCTTTTTTGGTTCTATCCCTGCACTCTGCAGTGAGCACATCCATGGATTGATGAGCCATAAGGCAGTCCATTCAGAATGTGTAAGTCAATAATTGTTTTACCATGCAGAGGCCGGTTTCCTGAACCACAGTTTGAACCAGCAAAGTTTTTGTTTTTTAGAATAACCGTATACAGTTGTATTAATATGCCTGACGAAAGCAGGAAACATGGCTGCATAGCCAGTCAGACAGTACGAAAACTAAAGCAAGATCTTGCTGACTCATTTCAAGACCCGACTAATGAGGCAAAATGGAGGAAGACATAAAAGAACATTCCTCCTTCTTGTAGCAAGAATGTATCTCTCCGCACTGTTATGCCACATATTTTTAAATCATTGAATAAGCATGAAACCAACATGTCGATATTCGATGTACCATTGAACCATACTTTCATAATATTTTGAGATCCAATACCTATTCTGTGTTGTCATCGATCTGAACTTGATGATACACCAGTGGCAAAGGAGATTAGCTAAATTATTATAGGAAACCTTTACTTGATTGCCACGTGTCTAACATATGCCACCACCACAGTGTAGCAACTTGAAGTTGAGCATGTAGATGATGTATATTTGCCCAATAGCCCTTTACCCATGGGGTGCATCTAGTGTATATATTTAGTTGATACCAACAACTGAAGAATTGGCAACGCATGCAAATCTCTTTCACCTCCAACTAGAGATGATATTCACAATTTCCCGACTTAGAGCTCTTAGCATCAGTTTTTAAATAACTGAAATTAAACTGACCAAACTACTGGAGCAACGCTGAATACTGTTTGTTCATCATTGTGACTTAGGTAGCTTCAGCTGGCAATAGCATAAGGTTGTTAACAATTATCTACATGTCCTTTGAGAGGTTGCTACTTTGCACAATGTCTGTTCCCGGACTTGCACAGCGGGTCACAGCTACTATATTGCCAATTACTCTTGTTGAATAGAAGTCAGTTTTATAACAGGTTGCTATTAACTCCAATCTCTTGACACAGGGTGGAGTCATTGGCTAATTAATAGTTAAAGGTAAATCCCAATGACCAACAAAAATACAGCGTTAGAATATCATCCAGACACGACATAACACCGATTTAATTAATTAGTTAAATAACCTGGGTAAATAGTTTATCCCATTTAGCAATGTTTTACTGTTGTTAGTACAGTTATCATCGCCTTTTGATAACCTCTGTAATGGGAACTGCATAGAATGGATCCTTATGAATCTGTTGTTAATCAGTAAAGATGTTTCCTATTGGAAAAGTTCATATGCGAGTTAACCATTTTTCATAATGAACAGGCCACTCCTGCCATCATTCCATGGGTGCTTTGCACGATAACTCTGGCCCGATTTCCAAGCCTGTCTTAAAAGACAATCCTGGCCATAATTCCAACTTGCTTGGAATGCAAGTATTGTGCAGTTTTACATGGTTAAATGCCTCTAAGCAGTTTCAGAAGTGCCAGACCCACCTTGTTGAGTACGACTGGTAGGGTGCGTGGAACGTCTGCGCAGCTTTCATGCTGCCACCGGTTTCAGTGAACCGCTTACTGCCGATGAGCACCTGGGATGCGTTCTGAAACGATGAACCTTTGCCCACCGTTGGCCTTGATTGATCCATCAGCCAGGTTTTTCCTGTTGAATAGGCCTTACCTGAATAGAAGATTAGGCGGCTGGCTCTCATATCCCCCTGTTAGCGCTGTTCACTGCCGGCACGCATGTGCTCCAGTATGTTCCACCGACATCTTTAGAATCTGGAGTCAGTTACATCTGACCTTTCGCACACCCCTCCTAAGAGAGGGCGATTCGTAGGCAGCCCTAAACAGGTGCTGCTGCAGATCCCTGAGGATACCTGCACTGATACGGCCCCCAATGGACCTATACCAGGATGGAACATTCTGTTGGGATGGCAAACTTAGTTGTCAGGAATGGTAGCTCTGTCATGTGCCCTTTTTCCCTTGGGGTATGCTCCACAGCTATACCCTCAGCCTCGGCGTCAGAATTACACTGACCAAGAGGGAGACATGAAGCAGCCCTGTCACAGGCGCTGCTGGCGCGGCCTTCTCCACAGGCTGGCGCTGTCACACAAATTCGGTATAATTTATCGTGGAGGCCAGCTCTTCTACCAGTGGCTCTCCTGACTCTGACGGGACAGCGTATCATGCTGCCAGAGATGGGACATCTGGCAGCTGCCATTCTTCGCTTGGATCGACCTCACCGTCAGAGTCTGGGTCAGAACGCAGCTGACCCATTGCATGCACCTCATCAATGAGGGTGCTATCGAGCAGCCCTCTACTAGGTGCTGCTGGCACGGCCTCTTCTCCAGCCTAGCGCCGACACCACTCCTCCTCCTGGAGTGTGCCGTGCTGGAGCACCCTGTGCAACAGGTGCTCCATTTGGGATAACCGTTCAAAAACGGTATCCAGCCCCGGAGGAGAATCCTCCTGGACCGACCCCCGATTCCGTGGGCCAATAAGGCGGATCGATTTTTCGATGACTTCACCCCATGCCTTAGGACCACTATAACAATGATATGTCTGTGAGCCGCTGACCCCACTGTCAGCGACTCTGGTGGTAATACCGCGTTCCTGCTTGTTTTGCCCCTCCACGGGCATCACAGCAGGCTGGAAGCCACTGACCACCTTGTCAGTGGCTGGAATCGCGAGCCCGACATTTACCAGCTATCGGCCTTCTCTGTCGGAACCGGGGTCTCCCCACATAGCCGGCTTCACTCACCGGACTTCACGATAAACCTAGCGGGAAACCTCTGTGAAGAGAGGTTCCTGCTGGAACAACAAACCCTGGTAAGTAAAACAAACTTACCTTCTAGGTTTAAACTTACCGCCGGCAGGAGCGATGCCCTGCCAGTCCGGTGCTTTGCCATGCGAACGACGATATGACGGCATGCGGTCTGGCGGGGCTTCTTCACGGAATCACTCACGTGACTCCGAAGTAAAATTTAATTCTTTAATATAATTTAAAAGATTCTGCATTCTTTGCATCTCAATTCTGAACAGCCATGCCCTTATTTTGCAACTGGGAATCCTGGTTCAGATAGCCCATCCAAAAGAAACATCAGCTCTGCATCTATTCTAGCAAGCCCCATAAGAATCCATAACATTTCAATGAGGTCAACTCTCATTCTTCTAAAGTTGAGAGTATTAGTCCAGTCTGCTTAGGTTTTCCTCATAGGGCAATCTCCACCCCATCCCAGTAATCAATCTTCTAAACAAAGGAGTTACTCCGGCACTTTGTGTCTTTTTTTATAAGCCGTCATCTGCAATTCCTCATGTCTCCAATCAGTCTCGTACATTTCTGTTGCATTCTCTCTCTGGAAAGTATGTTCTTCCTCAGATCATGCATTGTTGGTAATTACACTTGTGGGAGTGGAGGAATGGAACGCAGGGGTGGAGGCAAGGGGGTCAAAGGATCGGGGAGAACTAGAGTAAATTAATGAGGTGCAATATGGCTTGGGTCCCAATGCTGGATGGAACCTACTCAGGTAGACCTTTTTAAGCATAGTTCATAGAACATAGAATAGTATCGCACAGAAATAGGTCCTTCGGCCCATAATGTTTGTGCCGAACATGATGCCAAGTTAAACTGATTACATCAGCCTGTACATGATCCATATCCCTCTATTCCCTGCACTTCCATGTGCTTATCCAAAAGCCTCTTAAAGGCCACTATCATATCTGCCTCCACCTCTACCCCTGGCAATGAGGTCCCCACCACTTTCTGTATAAAAAACTTTCATCGACTCGATGGATCAGAAGGTCACATGCCCCACTAAAAAGTGAATGAGAAGACGTATTCAGTAAACAGCTCTGACTCTGTGCTTGGTGTTTCTGCTGAGAATACTTTTAACAGATAATGGGCAACTTGCCTGGACACGTGGCCCCTGTTTCCTGTTTGTCAACTTCCAAGAAAATTGTGCAGTACTTTTTTAAGGCAATACTGGCACAATACATCTTAGCACTATAATGGTGCAGTATTTCTTGAAGCCAATAGACCTTCAAGCTTAACGGTGCTTTGGTGGCGGTAGTGTTGCTGCCTTATATATTTGCCGGGTTGCTCCCTTACAGAGACCAGGGTTCAATCCTGACTATGGGTGCTGTACCATACGGAGTTTATACATTCTCCCTGTGGCCTGTGTGGGTTTTCTCCAGGTGCTCCAGTTCCCTCCCACACTCCAAAGACGTACAGATTTGTAGGCTAATTGGCTTGGTAAAACTGTAAATTGTCCCTAGTGTCTGTAGGATAGTGTTAACGTGCGGGCATCATTGGTCGGCGCAGACTCGGGGGCCCGAAGCGTCTGTTTTCACCCTGTATCTCTAAACTAAAACTAAACTTAATGTGCATCCAAATGCAAATGGTTACACACAATGTGTGAAATATTACTGCCCAAAGTGGTAACAGTTCTTAAATTAGGATTTTTTCATTCTCAAGAGGCACAAACTCATCCTTACCTTGCTCCTGACAATACTTCTTGATCTTCTCCTGGAGAAGAGGGAACTCATTAACAAAATTGACATGACTATGAACCTCACCCTTGCAGCTGACACCTTTGTTGTTTACTGAAGGATGTGCTTTAGTTTCAAAGCAAGCCTGCTTTCATTTGGTGCACCATCTGCAGCAGAGTTATTGTTTCAAAGGGAGCAGTGCTGTTCTATTGTGCTATTGTGTACATTTATGCACCATATTTTCCTTGTTTATTAGCTGCTTCCCCCTATTATTTTTTTAAAATGTCCGGGATTTAGCCTATTTCGCTCCTTTGATTTTGACAGTAGTTTTCTAAAGATATCGACTATGAAGGAAGTACAATCTGGATTTTGTCTGCCTTGTACCCATAGCTTTATGTGAAAGATGAGTGCAAATAAATTGTTATAATAGAATTTAATTTTATAAACAAAACATGATTATAAGAGAAATTTCGAACAATTAAGGTTATAAACAGTGTTGTCAACGTTCATCAACTATGTTGACAGAGTAAGCCTGATCAGTCAGCAATCATAAAGAGAAAAGACCAGTTAGGAATATTGCAACTAGTAGAGCAGTCTTGTCTATTTCCATACACTGATTAACTGGTATTTAGCTTCACCTTTTGTTGTTTACGCTTTTCAACACTAACATTATTCATAATTTAACATTTAGCTTCTACTAACATTGAAGCTTGCTAGATAAAAGATAACAAGACTTACATTTATATAGCACCCTGCATTTATATAGGATGTTCCAAATGTTTTTAAATAAATGAGTAAATGCCATGTAGCACGGAAAGATATTGGGCTGGATTGTGGCTTTGGTTATGTAAGCTTAGTTTATTATGTTGCATTTATTTTCGTAAGGTTTAGTTTAGTTTAGTTTAGAAATACAGCACTTAAACATGCCCTTCTGCCCACAGGGTCAACGCCGACCAGTGATCCCCGCACATTAACACTATCCTACATGTACCAGGGACAATTTACATTTAAACCTAGCCAATTAACCTACAAACCTGTACGTCTTTGGAGAGTGGGAGAAAACGAAAGATCTCAAAAAATACCCATGCAGGTCACAGGGAGAACATACAAACTCTATTCAGACAAGCACCCATAGTCAGGATCGAACCTGGGTCTCTGGCACTGTAAGATAACAAATCTTCTGCTGTGCCACCATGCCGCCCATGGTTTATGATAATACTATACAATATACTATTGGTATAGTTATTATCATATGACTACTAATTATATTATTATTATTCTTGGCTGGACGAAATCACCAATGAATCTGTCCCCTCCCGGGCCAACATGCCGACCAATAATGTGACCTTCAAACAGATGGATCTCTGCTGGTTTGGACATGTGCATAAAATGGAACATGGACATAACCCCAAAGATGTGCTGTATGGGGAGGGATGTACAGGGTGGGATTGCCATTCAGTTGCTGTGCCAAGACATGAAACCAGATCCAACGTGAATGGGCATTGTAGGGCATATGTTCCAAAAGCCAAGGGGATGCTACTTTTTAAAAAAAGGTTTGTTTTGGCAACTTCTTTATTATTGATATGTTCACATTTCATAATGCTTAAAGGGCCTGTCCCACTTGGGCGTTATTTGCGCTCCACGCAGGTGGCGTGTGAAGATTTTGTGAATCCCCAAATCCTGGGGCGCCGTGCACGACCGTGCGTCACTGCCTATGTCACCACGCACCATGCGCGTGTAATGCACTCCATGCGCGCATCACGTGCGCGTCATGACGCGCGCTGTACGTCGTGACTCATAAGTTATGTCGCGTAAATGACGTGCAACTGACGCCCGAGTGGGACAGGTCCTTAACTATTTAACCATCACTGAACGAGAACTGTCACAGTCAGCAGAGCTTGACAGCTTTGGTATACCCTATCATAAACATTCTTTCTGTTATTTCCACCGTAACCCACCTCCGTGACATAAAACATACTTGCTTTTTATCAATTTCCCACTTCTGATTAAAGATACTTGCCCTATAACTTTTACAAATGTTCTCTCTCCACCGACATCACTTGCCTAACTACTTCCAGGATTTTCAGTTTTCGTTTTGGATTCTCAGAGCTTTTATCTGACAGAATTAATTATCAAATGATAAATGGTGGATACTAAAGTCCACAGCCAATTTTCTAAGATACACAAAAACCTAAGTCATTGTCTCAGTTATTGATTCTTCCTCTCTTTGTCATTGATGTTGTTCTTTCTTTTGAGTGATTATTTTATTTTTATGCCTCTTATTGTCTGTGCATAATTGGTTCCTTTTCCTTTTACCTCTCATAGAGCTCTGGAGGTGGGCTCATGAATGTTATTGAGAAGGGAAGGTTTTAATCTCCTTTTTGGTATAAAGTCAACACTCATCTCCTGAAATATCAACCGCAGTGCAACAATCAAATGTAGACTACCACATCATAAGACAGATTCTTGCATTTTAAAAGCAACTTTAATCTGGAACATTATCATTTGAAGAATTTCATAGGCTCATTCTTAGATAAATTATTGTCATATTTGTGAATTGCTGTTTCTTTTTGTAAAACGTCTAAATAATTTGGATTTATTTTTGAAGTTTAGATTAGAGATACAGTGTATGGCCCACTGAGTCCATGCCGACCAGCGATCACCCTAGTTCTATCCTGCACACTAGGGACAATTTACAAAGCCAATTACCCTACAAACCTGCATGTCATTGAAATGTGGAAGGAAACCGGAGCACCTGGCGAAAAACCCACGTGGTCACAGGAAGAAGGTCCAAACGCTGTACAGACAGCACCCATAGTCAGGTTTGAACCTGGGTATCTGGAGCTGTGAGGCAGCAACGCTACCGCTGCACCACCGCGCCAACGTTAGTGCAGCCAAAGCAGAGCTGGCCTTAGGAAGTGCGGGGCCCAATTGGAAACAATTTTGGTGAGCACCAGGTTCCCAGCCAAGGTCTGTAGAATCATAGAAATACAAATAAAGTCTATTATAGACTTTATATCTCTATGGTAGAATGGAAAATAATCTAAATGTGCGCTTAAAAAGTGCCTGCGAGTTAATGGACCAAACAGATCTAAGCTACAATTTACTATAAAATTGCATACATTTAAGCCTACAAGTAACAACCAAAATGTGTAGATCACCTCTGAAAAGTACATAGTTACAATACCACTTGTTTTAGTGACTGTGAAATGAAATCAAGTTATTTAGTTAACTAGATCCTTGAAAACCAATAACTATTGGCAAAAAAACAGTCCAGGCGTGTGTGTGTATATGTTAGTCGTCTGTGCGTGATGTGTGTGTGTGTGTGTGGGAGGGAAGGAGAGAAGGGAGGGAGGGAGAGAAGGGAGTGAGGGAAGTAGAGAAAGAAGGGAGTGAGGGAAGTAGAGAAAGAAGGGAGAGAGGGAAGGAGAGAAAGTTGGGATGGAAGGGAAGGAGAGAAGGGAAACGAGAGAGGAAGGAGGGAGGGAAGGAGAGAAGGGAGGGAGGGAAGGAGAGAAGGGAGGGAGGGAAGTAGAGAAAGAATGGAGAGAGGAAAGGAGAGAAAGTCGGGATGGAAGGGAAGGAGAGAAGGGAAACGAGAGAGGAAGGAGGGAGGGAAGGAGAGAAGGGAGGGAGGGAAGAAGGGAAGGGAGGGAGGGAAGGGAAGGAGAGAAGGGAGGGAGGGAAGAAGGGAAGGGAGGGAGGGAAGGAGAGAAGGGAGGGAAGTGAGGGAGGGAAGGGAAGGAGAGAAGGGTGGGTGAGGGCCGGCAGCAGGAGCGGATGCCGGGGTCCGGGCGGACGGGTGTGAGCTGAGGCTGAGGTTTGTAAACGTTGCTCCAACCCCCGGCCCGGCTGTCCCTGTATTGTTCACTGCGTCTCCCCGGGGAGAGAGAGGGGTGCAGCTTGGGCTGTGTGCATGATGCACGGCGACTGGAGGGGCGGGAGTGCTGCCCCGGGACCGTGAGGGACCTCCCCCAATCCCCCTTCTCCATTCCCCCTCCCCTTCTACCCCTTTCTTCCCCCTCCACCCCTCTACTCTCTCTCCATCCCTCTCCCCCCCTCCACCCGGGGTAGATCTACCCGAGCCAAGAGTAGATTACTCCAAAGTTCCTATAGCAGAGCTTTGGATTACTCTAGCACGGGGCCAATGGGGAGCAATCAGTCCAATCGGATTAAAGCCGGCCCTGAGCCAAAGCTGTTTTGTGCAGTAGCTGTATCTCACACAGCATTTTAGTACTGTCCAAAATGTGATTGATTTTCTAATTAATGAAAATTATTTTTTAAAAACATACTAAAATGATGGGCCTAAGTTCTGTTAATGTCTTCAGCCATAGTTCAGAATTCTGGTTTTTAATTCTGTGCGAGACGAAAATGCTGGAGAAACTCAGCGGGTGAGGCAGCATCCATGGAACGAAGGAATAGGTGACGTTTCGGGTCGAGACCCTTCTTCAGACTGATGTGGGGTTGGGGGGGCGCGGGAAGAAGAAAGGAAGAGGCGGAGACAGTGGGCCGTGGGAGAGCTGGGGAGGGGAGGGGAGGGGAGGGGAAGGAGGGAGAAAGCAAAGACTACCTGAAATTGGAGGTCAATGTTCATACCACTGGGGTGTAAACTGCCCAAGCGAAATATGAGGTGCTGCTCCTCCAATTTGTGATGGGATTCACTCTGGCCATGGAGGAGGTCCAGGACAGAAAGGTCAGATTCGGAATGGGAGGGGGAGTTGAAGTGCTGAGCCACCAGGATATCAGGTTGGTTAATGCAAACTGAGCGGAGCGAAGCGATCGCCAAGCCTGCGCTTGGTCTCACCAATGTAGAGCAGATGATACCTAGAACAACGGATGCAATAGATGAGGTTGGAGGAGGTGCAGGTGGACCTCTGCCGAACCTGGAAAGACTGCTTGGGTCCTTGGATGGAGTCGAGGGGGGAGTAAAGTGACAAGTGTAACATTTCCTGCGGTTGCAAGAGAACATACCAGGGGAGGGGGTGGTTTGGGTGGGAATGGACGAATCGACCAGGGGGTTACGGAGGGAGCGGTCTCTGTGGAAAGCCATAAGGGGTGGAGTTGTGAAGGGCATGTGAGGTGTCTTGGACATACGGATGGATTTGACCGGGGGGATAGGATATTGTGGTCATGAGTTTGGAACAGAATAGTCAAAAGTTTCATGGATAATTAATTTATTTTTGGTGATGCAAGATATAAAATAACATTATAAGATTACATGGATTTAGTTTTTCAGTTTCATTCCATCCCATGAATATATACAATTGAACGTAATACTATGACAAAATAAATATGCAAAAAACAAACATGAAACTATCAATAAAGAGACAGTACATTTGATTGGGTCCAAATAAGTTTTCTTCTCCCACAGGGACAACTGTTGAGGGATCATTAACTATTGACAGCGAGAATCTTCAAAAGGTTTTTGAGACATTCTCAAGCAGTTCTGCTTATAAGAAATGTCTTTCAGGAAGTTTTAGAATTACTTATGGAATGCAGAATCAGCAGTTACTAAAGCAAATATGTCAAAAACAAGTTCTAGTTTATCCAGGATGCATTTAATTGTGGGATACTGAATAGTAAAATAGGTAGCAGGTGTTAAGATTGTGATAACAATACAAACAGGATGGATGCCTGCTGTGAAATATGCAGAAATATGGTCATAATGGGCTTTATAACAGAACTGAGGAGACAGCAAAATAAAATCATTGGAAAGATTTAACTTTGAAGAATCAGCTCAATACTCTTGTTAATCTTTACGAAAAAAAATCAAGTGAATAGATCAATAGTGCAATCAGATCTCTGGCTTATTCTAGGGGCCTCGTTACCTTTTACAATTATGAGATTGAATAACCCAATAATAAGACATACGTTTTGAATATGGTTTCAATTTTGTAAGTTTTTTGGACTAAATGATTTTATCTTATCGAGTCCAATCTTATCTAATTTTCTCTTCCAACCTTCTAGTACTGATCAAGCCTTTCTGTTATGGAAGAGGAAGGGATTAATAGCTTTTCGTGATTTGTTTTTGGATGGTTGTTTTATGTTTTTCGAACAACTCTCCAATAAATATAATTTACCTAATTCACATTTTTTTTAGATATTTACAAATTAGACATTTTCTGAAGGCTACTCTACCCTTTTTTCCGCTACCACATCAAACCAAAATTTTGGAATAAAATTTATATTTGAACCCTTATCAGGAAGGATTAATAACGACTATTTATGAGTTGATTTTGAAATTACAAATAGATATATTTGATAAAATTAAGAATGACTGGGAAAGAGAACTCCAAATTACTCTATCTATAGAGAAATGGGAGAGGATTCTTCAATTAGTCAATACCTCTTCAATGTGTGCAAGACACGCTCTGATACAATTCAAGGTGGTTCACAGAGTTCATATGTCAAAAGTTAAGTTAGCTCGTTTTTATGGTCATATAAATCCTACCTGTGACAGATGTAACTCTGAAGTGGCCTCACTGACCCATATCTTTTGGTCCTGCCCACTTTTGGAAAAATATTGGAAATACATTTTTGATACTATTTCTGTAGTCTTAGGTATTGATTTACAACCTCATCCTATTACTGCAATTTTTGGGCTATCAATGTAAGATTCTATTCATTTGTCCCGCTCCGCCCATCGGTTGATTGCTTTTACCGCATTAATTGCCAGAAGATCTATTTTATTTAAATGGAAAGACTCCAACCCTCCGACCACACTCCATTGGTACTCTGAAACTATATCATGTTTAAATTTAGAAAAAATCAGGAGTGACATTGTTGAACCCTTGGTTAAATTTGATAAGACTTGAGGAAAATGTATTCAACACTTTCACACAACATAAATTGCTCCCTCTCTAACTGTTATAGAAACATAGAAACATAGAAACATAGAAATTAGGTGCAGGAGTAGGCCATTCAGCCCTTCGAGCCTGCACCGCCATTCAATATGATCATGGCTGATCATCCAACTCAGTATCCCGTACCTGCCTTCTCTCCATACCCTCTGATCCCCCTAGCCACAAGGGCCACATCCAACTCACTCTTAAATATAGCCAATGAACTGGCCTCAACTACCCTCTGTGGCAGAGAGTTCCAGAGACTCACCACTCTCTGTGTGAAAAAAGTCTTTCTCATCTCGGTCTTAAAGGATTTCCCCCTTATCCTTAAGCTGTGACCCCTTGTCCTGGACTTCCCCAACATCGGGAACAATCTTCCTGCATCTAGCCTGTCCAACCCCTTAAGAATTTTGTAAGTTTCTACATACATAACTAAAAACTATTTTACCTCTATATGGTGTAACGGACTTGACAACAAACAGACGTAAACTGTTGAAATTCACAGTTCAGATTCTGTTTTTCTTTTTTTTCTTCTTCAGTTTAGGGGAATTTTGTTTCTTCCTTTTTTCCTTTTTCTTTTTCCTTCTATGTATCTTTGCTGTTTTTTTCTGCATATATGTTTTCTTTTAATCATTTAACTATATTTACATAGAGGTCTATATTCAATGTGTATTTTGACATTGGACTCATATTTAGGTTATACCTGTTATTAATGTAATCCTGATCCCTATGTAGCAATATCATTGTTATGTTTATCATTATTCTTTTTGCTTTGTTTTTTTTGCTTTGTTTTTGTTTTTTGGAAAAAAAAAGAATAAAAAGATTTTAAAAGAAAGAAAGAAAGAAAGATTTCTGGTTGGTACACTTGCATTGATCATGTTGTACAATCGAGGATGGCACGTGGTGCAGTGGTAGATTTGCTGCCTTGCAGCACTAGAGACCGGGTTTGATCCTGACTAGAGGTGCTGTTTGTACAGGGTTTGTACAGAGTTCTCTGTGTGACCTGCGTATGTTTTCTCCGGGTGCTCTGTTTCCTCCCACAAAGATATACAGGTCTGTAGGTTAATTGGCTTGGTTAAATTGTAAATTGTCCTTCGTGTGTGTTGAATAGTTTTAGTGTACGGGGATCACTGGGCAGCACAGGCTTGGTGGGCCAAAGGACCCGTTTCCACATTGTATTTCTAAACTAAATTAAACTGGGTTCTGCGGCTGATTATTAAATTATGTTTTATGGAGCATTTCCTTTACCAATATTGTATATTATTCTATACAATAAATTCCAAGTTTCCAATAAATAACCGTAGACCCACTTTAAGAGGGAGGGAAAATAGAAAATTATTTTGTATAAAACTTCAGGAATTTAGATTATGTGGCAGATGGCATGGCAGGCAGCAATGCAGCTAAGTAGCAGGAGATATATGAAGGTATTTGAAGGAAAACCTCTTTGAGTGTTCAGACTGGCAATAAAGGGGAGGATGAGGCTGAAGAAGCTTTTCTTTGTTTTGTTTATAATTGGATATGTGGGGAACAAGTACCAAATTTAGATTAACGAGCACAGGCAGCAACAATTTTGTGTTAGATCCTATACCTGCAACAAGTGAAAATATTGGGGAAATACTTCAGCCCTAGTGCCTCACAATTCCAGTTACCTGGGTTCCATCAGGTTCAAGGTTTCTCACCCTGTCTCTGTACTTGTGATAATAATAAAAGACCATACTAAACCAAACCAATATTAACTGTGGGTGTGGTCTGTGTGAAATTGAAATGTTCTTTCTGCATCTGAAGAAGTTTCCACCAAATATCAATTTTCATTCACACCCTAAAGATGTGGGTAGTGGGTGTAAGGGTGAATGTAAATTGGCATTTGTATAAAGTGGTAGATGTTGGGGGGTGGGGGGGGGGTGGGGGGGGGGAGTGGACGCAAGTGAGGGAGAATAAAATGTGATGAATATAAATGGGTGAATGAAGTTTTGGGCAGAAAGGCACATTTCCCTGCTGAATGATAATGGCTCTAAATCAAATAATTTTTATGAATTTCCATATAAATTGGATTTAAAAGGAAAAGATAAAATGATTATTTCTTTGCTAAAAGCTTAAGCAGAGTCATTGTGTTATGATCTTTTCCCCTTGCTGCTTAATTATCTTTCTCAGTACATGAAAACTTATTTTTGAAAAGGAAGCTATTTTCAATACTTCAGTGTTTCAAACAGGCTTTTCAAAATCTGTTTATTTTCCCCAGATAAAACGACAGTCCCTAGGTTGGATTTCCTTTGTTTTCTGATGTGACAACATGCCAAAGTAAAACTATCACAGAAGAGGATTGATCTGACCTTTTACGAGACCCCCAATAATCCCAAAGGGTTTTATTTATTCAATCTCATTTTGATGGAAACGCCATCAAACAGCTGAAGCATCGTCCAGACAAAGTGCTTTGTTGTTTTCAATCCAGCACACGGAAGAGGGATGCTGTAAATGACAGCTTCAAATAGATTAGAAAACGGAGAAGTTTTCTGAGATTGCATTAACATTTAGAATACTGAAAGAGCTGGAATGAAGAAAGCTAAGGACAAAATTTGGATTCAGCTGGTATCTTGAATCAAAGGATGTGTGAAGTTAATAATTCTTAAAAGTCACTGCCGACACCTAATTAGCACCCCAGTAAGAGTGCCGGGCCTCCCACTGATAGATAATAGAAACAAATGACAATTGAATGGAATAAATTAGCTATAGTGTAAGTTGGACTGGATAGCTCCAGGAAACAAGAGTGGGGAGAGCAGTGCATGATTAACGAACATCCGTTGCTTTCAATGCTGTCAACACACCAATTTCATGCTCTCTGCTAATTTATACGATTGTTGTCTGCAGTTGTTCTCATCTTTGTTCATTATTTCTTTTCCCCAGTACTCCAAGTGTGCAGTTTTATGATTGCACATCTTGGCAGGAGCTAGTTATTAAGTGGCTCATACCTCTTAAAGATGGCTGACATCGCCAGCTTGCACCATCTATATGAGTAGTACAATGTGTCTAGATATTGGGATGGAAGTTATTGGAAAATAATGGAACAAGGAAAAAAGTGGGCTCAATGACTTTTCAAAACTGAAGGCCTTGGCAGAAAGGAAGAGAGGAAGTGTACCAAGAAAATTATCCTCTTTCTGTACAGTAAAACATGTTCATCAGAGCAGAATTAGGCCATTCGGCCCCTCGAGTCTACTGCCATTCAATCGTGGCTGATCTATCTTTCCCTCTCCACCCCATTCCCCTGCCTTCTCCCCATAACCAAAGTCACTTTTACTAATCAAGAATCTGGCACTCTCTGACTTAAAAATACCAAATGATGGCCTCCACATCTGCCTTTGGCTCCAATTTGGTTATTCGTCGTCTAGTTTATCTGTTAGCTACAGTAAGTGATGGAAGGTATCATCAATAGTGTTGACATTCCATTAAGTAGCTCAGTGATCTGTAGATTGGGTCAGCTTCATACCTTTTCCAATCCCTCAATTGTAAAATTGCACCATGTACTTTCATTGAGCGGAAGATAGAAACATTTAAAAACCACATACCACCAGGTTTTGGAACAGGTTTTAGAATGGACTAATAAGCTCAAATAGACTAAGCTAAGGATGTATTTCCAATCCCCCAATCTACCTCCCTGCGGCCAATGTGTTTTTTTTAAACCTGCACTTTCTTTGTTACTATATTCTGCACTGCTTTTTTCTTTTTGCACTACCTGTTGTACTCATGTATAGTTTGAATTTTAATAACATATGACATGATTAACTGGATAACATGCACAATGAAGGTATCTTGATACACATGACAATATCGATGCTAATTGTATTTGTTTCTTATTATTTTTGAAGCTCTGCCACATCTGGCGACCTTACTGGTCAGCTTGCCTGTAGAATGCTAAGTCCACAGTGTGCTTAATCTAACAGTGAATATGTTCCCCAGCATTTACTCTTTCCACAGCTGCCTGAGTGATGATCCTAACAGCAGCACTCCGTTGCTGCGGGTGTTCAATATACATATGATTAGCTGTTGAAATCAATCAGGAATGCTAAGACACAAGGTAAGGTCATGGCCATTAGCACAGACACATTCCCAGAGATCAGAGACTCTGCACCCTATCTACAGCACTGATGAACAGTATATTTGTTTTCCAAAGCTGCAATCGCAGAGATTGTAATATTTAGTTTAGTTTAATAGTAAGATTAAACGAGAACTTACCAAGTTTGAAGTTTGATCTGTATTTTACGAGGAGTCGCGGTGAGGGATTTCGTAAAGACCCCGCCAGCAGGCATGCGCGGCATCCTTCAAAGCAGCGGTGTGGAATCACAGAAACCAACCATGACTGAAAATAGTAAGATGAAAACCGTAGAACTACCTGTTTGACCTGATGATAGAGGGTGGGAGCGGTGGGCACGAAATCCCTCACCGCGACTCCTCGTAAAATACAGATCAAACTTCAAACTTGGTAAGTTCTCGTTTAATCTTACTATTTTACTTCGGAGTCACGTGAGTGACTTCGTGAAGATTTCAAAGCTCTGTGATTTCACGCCCTGAACAACGTCCATGCTTATCACACTGCCGCCATTCTGATGGAGTAAGACTGTTAATGGAGTTCAGTTGACAGCGGCTGAAAAATCAACACAATTTATTAATCAACTAAACAACAACCCCTAATTCGGGGCCAGACATTTACTGAGCGGTACCCAGGATAGCTTCTGCGAATGTCGCAGGAACGGCCAGAGACTTGTTATAGAACCGTTGAAAGGTTTTTACCCCACTGGCCCAGCCCGCAGTGGCGAAAATGTGGTCCATGGGCACCTCCATGGCTCTCGCTGCAGCCCTGGTGGAATAAGACTTAAAAAACGTTAGTAGCAACTCCTGTTTTAATAACTCTTTACCAAAGAATTTTATTTGACCAGGGTTGGCCACCATGGTGTCCAGTCGCAGTTTTTGTAACATCTGGACTCGTTGGGCTGTTGCCAGTGCCATGAGCATCACCACCTTAAGGGTGAGCTGTTTCAAATGGTAGCTCATCTATTGGAGCCCAGCTCCTCAGTAGGGTCAGCATGATCCCCACATCCCACGTTACTGTATATCTGGGTCGTGGAGGGATTGGTATTGAATACTCCCCTCATTAGTTTAGACACCAGGTGGTGGGATCTGATACTTATATCCAGGTATGAATACAGCGTACTCCTGTCGCTGTTGATGGCACTGTAGCTGAGGCCTGCATCAAAATGGAGGCCTGCTAGAAACTCCAACACATCCAGTATTGTTGCCGAGTTGGAGGACTTGTTGTTCCGGGCACAGAAACCTCCCACTTTCTGACTTGAGTGAGGTATTGTTTGCGGGTGGATTCCCGACACGATGCTGCAATAAGGTTCATGGCTCTTGACGAGATGCCTGCCCGGTTGAGCGGTCTTTTCAGAACCTGCAAGCCAACAAGTTTAATGACCATGGCAAGGATGACTGACCCCCCCTGTAATGCAGTCAGTAATCAATTTGGGATGTTTCCCAATCGCCATCCATGGTTGTTGTACATTTCTACAACCATCGGGTACCATGGTTGTGTAGGCCAGTCGGGAATGATCAATATGTCAGTTGGAGAGTCTAGTTTAATTTTCTGCAATACCCGACTGGTGAGGCAGCATGGGGAAAACGCGTAACAACCCATTTCCCCCAATGGATAAAATGCATCCAATGCTATTACCCCAGGGTCTGGTTCCCACAACACATACGTTGGTATTCGATGGTTCAGCCTGGACGCAAATAGGTCAATATCTGGTGTCCCCAATTTGAGCTATAATATCTCCAAAATTTGGGGGTTCAACATCCACTCAATGTTGTCATTGAAGACACGTGACCTGGTGTCCGCCACTGAATTAAGCTTCCCAGGCAAATAGGTCGCAGTAATCCAAATATTTCTTTCAATGCACCAGTGCCAAATTGTATTAGCCAATTCCTTGCAAACTAGCGACCTGATACTACCCATATGATTGATGTAAACCATTATTGTAGCATTATCTATTCGAACGCGGACATGTAATCCCATGAATTAGTACAGAAGCCCGCAGTCCATGAAATACCCCCAGCATTTCTATATAGTTTATCCCATGTGACTCCAGGAATGTAGACTCATGAGAGTTCCATCTGCCACCACAACTGGACATCGTACCAGTTGCTCCCCAGCCTGGTGCACTTGCGTCAGTTAGTAGCACAACATCAGGGTTGCTCCATATAATAGGTCAATGACATTCTTTAATATTATCTACCCACCATTATAGCTCGTTTCTAGCTTCCGGTGGTACCCGAAGTGGCCGATCAAAGCAGCCAGCATTTGTTTTTTAATGCTGTGATTTGTGACCTTTGTGAATTTCGGTAGTGTAGCGGTCCGAATCGTGCAGCTGGGAATGTAGTTACCAATTTAGAGTTACCAATACCAATAACTTTTGCTGTTTGCCACATGGTCGATACCCTGGCGCAAGCAAGATTGTGGCTCTCTTCTGATATAGCAGTAGCTTTATTAGTGGGGACGATAAACTTCATTAAATTAGTGTCTAAGGTGAACACCAAATCCATAACCCGTAGCGGGTGCAGTTTTTGATTTGTCTGGATGGATTACAATCCCAGCTTCTCAAGCAGAGCCTTGGTTGCAGCCACTCCTTGAATTGCCAATTGGAGGGTCTGCCCCATTATAAGGATTTCATCCAACATGCCATCACTATAATCTTGTTGTCGGAGAAGAGCCAATACAGGTAAATACCAACTTGGTAAACAGCCTAAGCTGTGATGGTTCCATTAGGCAATGCACCCTTCCAGACAACTTCAGAATTCCCTATGAGCCTCAGCGATGGGCACCGTATAGCATGCTTCTTTCAAACTGATACATGCCATAAAGTACCCTGAGTAAAGCATCCACATAGCTGTTCCAAAAGCATCCATTTTGCCATGGGTATATTGTACAAAAGTGTTCAACTCAGCTAAATCGATTATAACCCGACATTCCTCTTCTTTTTACTGCTGGTGAACATATTAGGCTCAACTCAATATGTCCATGCTTGGTTATGCCAATTACCACTTTTCCCTGCTCGCCATATAATTTCAGCATGCCCTGCCTCCACCTCTTTTCGGGATAGAGTAAATTCCTACGAGGCGAATGCTGGGTATGGGAATCTATACCTCCCACGAATTATATACCCTTGAACACTTTGTAAAATAAACTCATCTGTGGTTACAGTTTTCCCCATATGTCCAAGGCCGCCCGCAATCGCCCACCTATTCGTACAGGAGGGATACTACGGCGTGAGAGGAGCCAGACCCCCTTACCTCCATAGTGAACGGCGGTTCCATACATACGGTGCTTCGGGTGGACGTTATGGAGGTTGACGGCCCGGCGGCCGCATTTCCCATGCAGGCCGCTGTTGGCCTTGCCCTAAATGGTCGTTGTATTTATGAGATGGAGGTAGGTAGAATCTTTGTGCCCTATCCGGCAGCCTTGGTTCACAGGTTGTATTAGGCTGTTGCCGGTGATATGGGTGAACTCTGACCGATGGAGTTTCATGAGGCCCACTGTTTTGGCCTTCTTTGTCCAGTCCCTTCACCTGTTTGTACAGGTCTCCAAGCAACTGATGCGGCGGTGGAGCGGTAATGGTTGGCACAACCCCGCGAATTTGGGGTTTAGTGTGGGCTATATGGAGCTCTTACGCAGGCAATTTATCTCATACTGGGCGTTGCATAGGAGTGCCAGTGCATCATGCTATTTACTGGACACATTATCCCCGATCAGGGTTTTGCAAACGCCGTTATGCCCGTGGAGAACCTTTCTCCAAGGTATTATTGAGAATCTGACTCCAGAGTTGGTGCATACGAAGGCAATCAATGGTGCCCGCCAATTCGTGATGCAGGGTTCACCTGTCTGGGTAGAAACTGCAAACTTCACTCACCACATCCAGCATTCTCCTCATGCTCTGGTTCAGCGGTCACTGGCTGTCCCTGGTCGTCGTCAAACTCAGCAGCTGGGCAATCATTAATGCTTCTGGCTGGAGACGATGAGGAGCTGAGCGGAGTCCTTGCACGGCTAGTGGATGCCCCCCGAGTCCCGTTCTTCTCGTTCTCGGTCCCGCTGGAGATGTTGTACCATTTAAGAGCTCCAACCGCTCAATGCAACCGTCCCTGCGAGATGCAGCGGACAAGCCGACTTCCCCAGGCCCTGCGAATTCACTGGGGCTTCCACCATCGGACCTCACCCCCTTAGGGTCTATGGTCCAATGGCAGGTCGTCGTGACCTACAGCCCAAGTAGAGTCATACGACTCCCGCACGGACTCTCCGCTAGTCTGTCTTCTCCCAGACTGTGGCGGCCCACCTGGCTGATAAGAAGGCAGGTGAGTTGACTCGGTGCCGGCCCCCGGAACCTGGCTCCCCGGAGTCCGTGCAGGCTTACCTCCACACTTACACCATTACTTGGCGTGGAGGCGCATGGTCGGCCGCTCGCAGAGCTGAGCTGACCGTGCGCTTCCTGCTGCCACCTCCGCCCTTGACCGCAGCCTGACGGGGTGTGTTGTCGGCGGTATCTGCTCCAGCAGGCCTACACGACGCAGCAGTGTTATGCCCGGGCTGCACGATGGCAGATATCCCATGCTGCGGTACGTAAAGCACTTTGCAGGGCTCCCCTGTCGTGCGGCTGTCCTCCGGCCCAGCCCCCTCGGGTCTACTGGAGCTCGGGGAGAGGTTGCCTGTAAAGAAAACAAGACCCCTTGCCACGTACCTGTATCCCCCCTTATTCTCTTGGGGGACGGGGGGCTCGGAGTCTGGACCCGTTGCTTGCAGCTCCGTAGCGGTAACCCATTCGGGTGAGTCGGCCCCTGTATTAGCGGGAGCGCCCGACTTCCGCATTCCTGCCCCCACCGTTGCGTTAAAGTTGCCGGCGTTCCGTGCAGCTCCGGGGACAAGGGCCGTCGGCTGGCCGCAGCTCAGCTCCGCGCCCGACTTCCTCATTCCTGCCCCCACCGTTGCGTTGAAGCTGCCGGCGTTCCGTGCAGCTCCGGGGACAAAGGCCGTCGGCTGGCCGCAGCTCAGCTCCGCTCCTCGACAGCGTCGTCCTGCGGCCCTTGTCCATGCTGTGAGCGTTAAAGCTGCCGGCGTTCCGTGCAGCTCCGGGGACAAGGGCCGTCGGCTGGCCGCAGCACAACTCAGCTCCCCGACAGCGTCGTCCTGCGGCCCTTGTCCATGCTGTAAAGGAAGGTAATACTTACCTGCCGGTCTTGTGAAGGAGGCCGGTGGGGAGAGCGCACTCCCCCCCCCAGCTGCCGCTGCAGATGCGCGCGACGATATGCCGCGCATGCCTGCTGGCGGGGTCTTCACGAAGTCACTCACGTGACTCCGAAGTAAAATTTAGATATACAGCGTAGAAACAAGCGCTTAAGCCCACCAAGTCTGCACTGACCAATGATCACCCATACAATAGCTCTATCCTACACACCAAGGACATTTTTTTTACAGAAGCCAATTAACTTACAAACCTGCACATGTTTGGAACGTGGGAAGAAACCAGAGCACCTGGAGAAAACACGTGCGGTCACGGGGAGAATGTACAAACTCCTTACAGACAGCCAGCCCCCCTAGTCAGGATAGAAACCAAGTCTCTGGTGGCGTAATTTGCTGCTTACTGCTGCATCAGAAAGCTCTGTCAACACCATATATACCAAGTTTCTGGAAAGCCCATGACTTGTTCTAGCTGAGAATGTAGCCAGGCTATTGGGAATTCATTGACATGATTTACTGCCCATAAATATATATGCCAATATGAATATTTGAAACGTGAGCACGGCATAAGATCAAAGGCATTCCTTGTAAAGCCATGTGGAGAAATGTTCCAAATATATCCATTTCCTCCCAGATGGAGCCTTGGGCATAGAAATTAATTTCTACAAACAACTTAGTGTCCAATCGTCTTTCCTGCTAGTTATCTATAATTTGCTGTTTATGCTCCAAAACTCCACTTTGATCCAAAAATCACTATTGCACATCTATTGCTGTCAATTTACCTACTCTGGGTATTTCTACCAGACATTGGTTATGCACGGGTTGAGGTCTTTCCCAAAGTAGCATCAAATACAATTTAAGATAGACACAAAGTGCTGGAGTAACTCAACGGATCAGACAGCATCGCTAGAGAAAAAGGATGGGTGATATTTCAGGTCGGAACCGTTCCTCAGACTCAAATACAACTTACTTGGCCAGATATATGGACATTCATAGGATATATCAACATCATTTTTTCTTAATATTTTGTGCTATCTTATGAAATTTGAACTATAGAATTCAACAAGCAATGTAAAGTTGCTGTAGCAATGTTAAAGAAGGAACTGCAGATGCTGGAAAATCGAAGGTAGACAAAAATGCTAGAAAAACTCAGCGGGTGAGGCAGCACCTATGGAGCAAAGGAAATAGGTGACGTTTCGGGTCGAGACCCTTCTTCAGACTGATGTGAGGGTGGGGGGGGGGGGTGGGGGGTGGGGGCAAGAAGAAAGGAAGAGGTGGAGACAGTGGGCTGTGGGTCAGCTTGGAAGGGGAGGGGAAAGGAGAAAACAGGGACTATCTGAAATTGGAAAAGTCAATGTTCATACCCAGCGAAATATGAGGTGCTGCTCCTCCAATTTACAGTGTCCCTCACTCTGGCCAAGGAGGAGGCCCAGGACAGAAAGGTCGGTTTCAGAATGGGAGGGCGAGTTGAAGTGCTGAGCCACCGGGAGATCAGGTTAATTATTGCAAACCGAGTGGAGTCGTTGGGCGAAGTGATCGCCAAGCCTACGCTTGGTCTCACCGATGTAGAGCAGCTGACACCTAGAGCAGCGGATGCAATAGATGTAGTTGGAAGAGGTGTGGGAGTTAAAAAATGTAACAATGTTAAATGTCACTTTTGTCAGTGAGTTTTCCATTGCTAGCTACTGATTGAGTGTGATAATGGAAATCACTGCTGACATTTCTTAAATACTTCACATCTAGAAATCATTGGCGTATAAAATTCTAAATATATACCCAAATTAGATTTATTCCTGTGTTTCAATTGCTTTGTTTTGATTTCTCTGTTCCTCTTCAAACTATAGATACTGGCACATTTCAGTTTGATTCTTATTCTGGTTTGTGACACTTTTCATAGTTAAATGAGGTGCTAAGATCTTAAGATAACCTCCTTACTGCTATTGTGCATTTACTGGTAGCTCCTGAAGATAACCTGTTATGAGGAAGAATTAAATTGCATTTGCACAAAATCTTCTTATGTCTTTAGTATGTCTCAATATATTTGACAATGAAAGAATTACTTCTGAGGTGGAGTCTGGAGATTTGTACAATGCATTTTGCATTTGTACAATACACAGCCTGACCATTTGCCTTATTGCTGTATTGATCTTTACATGAATGCCGCAAATGTTCCCTCATTAGCTAAAGCAAAATAATTGTATGGGGTGGTCCTAGTATATAATCCTTGGAAAGTGAAAACACACCATCATTCTTGCTGAGTGGGTTACCACATAATCCCAGTCCATTTGTGAGACCTTTCTTTAGTAACTCTCTGAGGATCTAAATTTGAAAATAACTTTTACAATATTAAACTTGCTGAGATATTCATTCCTGTATAGCTCAATGACATTTGGCAGTGAAATTAGGGTTTCATTGACAGTAATATCTGGCGTTACGTTTTCACCAATAACTTGCTTAACAATGCTTAGTTTTGGTTTAGTCAGGGCCGCTCATCTCCTGACCTCATCACAATGTTGGGCCAAACGAGGAACAAAGTGCAAAAATCCAGATATGAGGCGTCAGTACTGTAGTTGACATAGAGTCAGTAATAGATTAGGACATCAAGGCACCCTGGTAAAATTCACTCTGGTAAAAGTCAATGTAATCAAAAGCGAGAACACTTTATGGTTGAAGTCATAGGTGGCAGAAAAAAAGATGATTCCTTTGAAGATCAAATTATCCCAGGCTCATGACATAAGCAGAGGAGTTTTTCATGGCAGTGTCCCAGAACCAATGATTTTCAACAGATTCATCAATGACCTTTTCTGCCATAATAAGGTCAAAAGTGAGGATGTTTGCTGATAATTGGACAATGTTTATTTCCATTTACAACTTCCACCATCAAGAAAAAAACCAGGGTCAGTATGTACATGGAATATCTCCGTTCCACATATTTCTGACTTGGAGGCATTCTTCTAGTCTTTAATCACCATTTAATCTTATCCCCAGAAGTGTCTGCGCAATAGCATTGTGAGATTTATTGGACTAATGCAGTGGTTCATAGTGTTGTCTCACCACCATCTCCAGAAGGGCAGTTACAGTAATGTTACAAAGGAGGTGACAATAGGTAGCTCAGGAAACCATTGCACAATTCTGTCTGAATTTAGCATGTACAATTAGTGCTCTGACAGAGTCAGAGATAGATTCAGAGGTAGCTACTATTTATGATCTTTGGAATTTGGACTTGGAAATATGTTACCAACAATGGGAGAACTATTCAGAGACGTGGGACCACAAGCTATTCAAGGCTTTCCATAAAACACCAAAGGTTATGAGGATGCAGATTTGCAACATGAAGACTGACTATTATCCAGGCAAGTCATACATGTGACCTACATGTTTAGCAAAGCTTATCTCAAAATCAATATGATAAACCATTTTTGCAGCCATGCAGAAATCTGAGGACGCCACCAATCAAAGTGATGAATCCACTGCTTGAAGCAAGTGATATGAACAAGATAGAAAGGTGATATCTGAAGCTGAGCATAATATGCAGTTGAGCCTATTCTCAGACTGTACTTTCCTGTGAGAAAAGAGCAGGGGATTAACGGTGTCTGATCTACAGAGGTAAATGAATAATTACTCCCAAGCTATGAATTGACATGATCTGGCGTGCTCACTCTTCATAGTTGAAACTCAATTGTTACATCTGCAGACAGTTATCCAGACACAGATACAGACAAATGTATAAGATGGTGAGTGTATCTACTGACCATGGATGGATAAGAAGTTTAAGTAATGTGAGTTTGGAAGATCTTCAGAGTAGAACCAACCAAAGGCACTGTTTCATTCTGGTCAAACCCCTGACAGATCATCGGCTGGACGGGTCAGTCTTGTTTCGTTTAGAGGGGAACATATATCTGGTTTCAAATTTCTGTGAGACTGAGTTCTTAGAAAACACGCATTTGCTGGAAATTGTTTGTGAGCTCAAGGGATCGTTTCCATATTTTTGCATTCCTGCTTCAGGGTTATAGGCCACCGTTCACAGCAGACATGCTTGTGAGGTTCACTCGTGACTGACAATTGGTCATGGAGTGACATTGGCTCACTTTCCACAGAGTGAGGGAAAGACATAGAATGCTGTAACAATGGCCATGGAACTGATGATGGGACAGTGCCAGAATCGTGTTCGAGCTTCCTACCCTCTGCAATATTACAACCCATGGGATAACATGCTCTCCAGTGGAGAAACATGTAAATAGACAGTCTGAAATTCAGCTCCCATTATCAGAGGGGATATGGGTGCTATAACACCATAGCAGTTAGTGTTTCTGTTAGTGAGACCCATATTTGATACTTCAGGTGTTGTCTGTCTGCTGTTTGCAAGTTCTTCCTGTGACTGTGCTGGATTTTACTGGGTTCTCAGTTTCCAACCACATCATAAAATGTGCTGCTTGGTCAATCGCCCACTGAGAATCAGCACCAGCATACATAAGTGCCAAAATAATCAAAAAAGGAAATTAATGGGGACAAGATGAACTACTCGCTACTGGGAATTGAAGCTTGCACGGGACTAAGGACAGCTGAATCAGCATAGACTAGATGGGCTGAAGGGTGTGTACATTAAAGTAGGACAGCATTATCCTTGTTGTGTCTCTAATGGTGGGAATCATTGTGACGATGGAACCCCCATCAGACCCATACATATAAACACTCCAGATCATACAACGTCAACCATACACTGGAGGAATAGGACCATTGTAAAATAGTAGTTGAGGAAGATTGCTTGTCCAAAGCAAATGTTGTAGATACTGGAGGATACATTACCATCACTGTAGATTGAGAACACTATAGCTTCACACTTGACAATTGCAATCAGTTTCGGCTAGATCAGAAAGTAAGGTCTGTCAACAGTTATAGTTCAAAGTGTTTGGCGCAAAGTACAGCACAGAGACTGGACAGTTGTTCAGATATTTTATATTTCTGTTTTATATCTTTTGTGATGAAAGGAGGCAAGTCATTTGAGTGCCACACATAACATTGGCTCCTGAGCATTGCATTAGCTACTCACTTTGTGAAGTGAAGTTTCTCATTAGCCACCTCGGAACATACAACACTAGAGTTGAAGTAAGTTATCCTCAATTCTAAAGATCTGCCTGAGAAGACAATACTTTGGTATGTAATTGTGTCTTTATTGCTCTCACACCTGTAAGAATGATTTCATGTGACTAATAACTTACAATGTTTAAACATAATATAGTAATTTCTCAAAAGAGGTTGCCAGAGTGAAAATACCTGCAAGGATGGCTGCTGGAACAGTTTCATGTGTTAAGTAAGAAAGTTCATTGACCTGAAGCATTGACCTCTGTTTCCGTCTCCATAGATACTGCATGACCTGCTGATCTCACTAAAACTTTTATGAATCAGAAGGCATTGTACACTCTCTCATTGTGCAGCTGCTAAAATATAACTTCTCTGAAAAGCTAAGATAATGCTATTTCATTTTTATTCGAAACAGTTCTCTTGTTCTTTATTAAATATAGAATTTGAAATGGAGATTTAATATTTACCATGGTAGATGCCTTGGCTCCATGTTTAATGTAATATTTTGTTCCAAGAAGTCTATATTATTCTTTTTTGGTTTATAAAAAATAAAATCTAAAACACACTGGAGGTTACATGCAGCAATACAATTTATTTTGTTAAGAGGTAATATTAAGCTTTAGAATTGAATTTGGAATTCATGTAGAACTCAACAAAGCAATGAGATGTTATCCCCATATCACTGGGATCTCAGATGTTTCTTCCAAAACTAGCGTAGCTATTTAATAAATCAATCATTTTTCATCTAAAAACATCTAAAATTGCATTTCAAATGGTTTTTTTCCAGATTTATTTCCTTGGTGAATAACATATTTTTGAGGTACTTCCATTGTTTTACAGTTTGGTCCTATACATTTACTGAAAGGCAACAATAGTAACCAAAGTTTTATTCTGAGTCTCCACAACTGCTTTTATTGATGACTTTCTTGAGTGGCCTGTGCAAGAGCAGCCTGGGGTGGCTTAAAATGAAACTTCGGCTCTTAACTCTTTACTTCCATAAATACACATATGTGATCAAGACATCAGCATGGGAAGAATCAATGATAATAGTGACATTGTACCATTCACTACTCAGGATGTGGGTGCTCTATCTAATAACCTGTAGTTATATTCCTATGTATTAAACTATACATCAATTTCAATCTCAGCCATAATAATGTAAGAAAAGTATCGGCCTTACACCATTTGAGCAAAAAACAAACTATTCTAGGAACTCAATGGGTTTTCAGACAAATGCCGTTGGGTGATAAATGGAAGCAGATTAGTAAAAATAATGTGCAGATGGGGCCAGGTGGTGGGAGGGGAGAGGTGAAGGTAGAGACAGAGGCTGGAAAGTAATACATGGACCCAGGTAAGGTTGGAATGATGGGCATATGGAACCAGGCAGGGGAGGGTGGGGTTGTGAGTTAACTGAAATTAGAAAAGTTAGTATTCATATCATTGGGTTATATGAGGTGTAATTCCTCTAGTTTACTTTTAACTTCATTGTGGCTGTGGAAAAGGCTGAGGATGGACAGGTTATTAGAATCATAGAGTCATAGTGTGATACAGCATGGAAACAGATCCTTCAGCCAAACTTCCCACACAGGAAAAAATGTCCCAGCTACGTTAGTCGCACCTGTCCACATATGGTCCATACCCCTCCAAACCTGTCCTTTCCATCTTTAACTGTTCCTTAAATGTTGGGATAGTCCCTTCCTCAACTACCTCCTCTGGTAGCTTGTTCCAGACACCCTCCACCCTCTGTGTGAAACGGTTACCCCTCAGATTCCTATTAAATCTTTGCCTGTTCACCTTAAAACTATGTACTCTGGTCCTCGATTCACCTACTCTGGGCAAGAGACTGTGCATCTACCCAATATATTCCTCTCAAGATTTTATACGCCTCGATAAGATCACCCCCCATCTTTCTGCGTTCCAAGGAATAGACTCCCAGCCTACTCAACCTCTCCCTCTTCGCACTCTCTAGTCCTGGCAACATCCTAGTAAATCTTCTCAATATCCTTTCCAGCTTGATAATGTCTTTCCTATAACATGGTGCCCTGAACTGAACACAATATTCCAAATGTGGCCCCACCAATGTCTTATGCAACTGCAAAATGACCTCCCAACTTCTATACTCAATACTTTGACTGATGAAGGCCAATGTGCCAAAAGCCTTTTTGACCACCCTATCTACCTGCAACTCCACCTATATGGAACCATGCACCTGCACTCCTAGATCCCTCTGCTCTACAACATTCCATAGATCAATACAATTCACTGCGTAGTTCCTGCCCATATTAGACTTCCCAAAATGCAAAACCTCACATTTTTCTGTATATTTTTCATTGTGGGAATGGGAAGAATTGAAATAGCATTTAGCTGGAAGCTCGGTAGGGTCATGGAGAGTCACTGATCTTACATCCCTTGAGCTTTCTTTTGCTTTCATAAGATTATGAATGATCTGATAGTGGTCTCAACTCCACTTTACTGCCTGATCCCTGTTACCTTTGATTTTCCTGAAGTCCAAAACGCTATCTTAGCTTAAATATAACCAAAGACTCAGCATCTTCAGCTTCTTGGGTAGCAAATTCTGAAAATTAATATACCTGTGGGTGAAGAAATCTCTCATCAACTAAGTCTTACATAAGCATCCCATTATCCTGAGACCATGTCTCCAAGTTCAAGGTGACCCGACCAGATGATACTTTCTCATCACATCTACTCTATCAAGTGCTCTCAGGATTTGCTATGGTTCAATAAGACCAAGTTTCATACCACTACAACTTTAGAAAATGTCAATCCTTTCTACTCAATCCTTTTCTGCCTCATATGAAACCCCATTCATATAGTGAACCTTCACTGTATTATCTCCGAGGCAAATATACTCTTCTTAAACAAAGATAGAAATTGCATGTCTTACTTCACGTGTGGTTTTACCAAAGTCCGATAGAGTTGTAACAAGACTTTCCAACTGTTTCGGTCGCAATTCTCACAATTCGTTCTCCCATCTATTAATAAAATGTCCTTGTCTCTATTGAAATAATGCAACTCCACTTTAACTAGTCCTGGCTGCCTTCTGGTTGCATAAGTAAAGGGACAATGGTGTGTTTCCCGTTCTTGTCTTACCCAGTATGACATCCCAGGGTCTATGTGGAAAGAGTCGCAGCATCTAAGACACGCCTGTTCTTTAGCTTCCCAGACCAGCTCTCAAATGCAGCTGGGCTTAGTGGCTACTCTAGAGCTTGTACTGAGCAGGAATCTTAGAACTTCAATGCTTTGATGGGAAGCCATAGAATAAATGAATTGGAGTGGTTGGAAAAAAAGAATAGTGCAGTTGAATAATTACTGGAATTAATTGAGGTCTGGAATAATGCATTAGAGGGTAAATCTAAACATTAATTACTGATTCTAGACATTCACTGTAGCATTGGTTGTTCATGATTGAGATTGGACCAAGCATGGGAGAGGAAATTAAATAAACATTTACTGCCTACCGACCAAAATGAATTTCTTAGAATTTTGATTTCAAACTGTAATGTTAAACAAGTTGATGTTCTGCCTGAAGCTCTGTGCATCATAACTTTGAATCAAAGCAAACCCAGCTTTTGGAGAAACAAGTTGTGTTCAGTGTGCAATTTTAAAATGATGTGATTCAAATTGGTCCTGTGGGAAAGTATTTATTCAGGGGAAGAACTTTACAGGTTGAGTGCGCTCGCTATATATAATTAAATATCCATCACCGGCACTGTTTTTTTTCAATGTATCAACATATAAAAATGCTTTCTCCTATAATGTGCTCCACATGCAGTCAGTATTTTTATTAATTTTTTATTTCAGGTTAGCAACAAGGATTATTATTGTAAGGTTCTGGAAATGGTGATGTTTTAATTGACCAAATATTTACATCAATTAGGACAATCACCCAGTAATACGTTACTTACCTTTTTTTGGAACTTGAATGATGTGGAAATGAACAAATAAGTTGAAGCTTTTTTGTTTGGCTGTCAAATGATAATAATAACATATGACACCTCACCATAACTGGACTCTAGGGCATTACTAGATCACATACTCAGCTGCTGCAAAGTATTCCACTTGACTCCCTTCAAATAGAATTTTGGTTAGCAGATAAAAATGTTTCTTTGGACTGTTTTCTATCAGTCAAAATCTTTAACGCCATATGCATTTAAGATTTTCCTTCTCCAAATAATAAAAATCTATTATTTGTTGTAAATTAACAGGGGACAGTTTGTTCCTTGTAACCATGTTGATAAGGAAAAAGACCTCTATGGTTTTCTTCAATTGCAAATATAATGGATGTGAGAAGCAGAAGGCTATTTGGCATATTAAACTTACCCAATGTGGACATCAGCACTGTTTAATGATTGGTTTTGTGATAGGGTGTAGGCCAAGAGAGGCTGAAAGTAATAAATTGTGACATTGCTGGCCGAGAGTGGTGGTGAAGTTTTATAATTCTAGATGATGACTGGAAGACATGCAAACAAAAGGAGGTCAACCTCTCTCAGTCTAATGCACATCAAACATGTTTCATTTCAAACTTTTCCTAGTTCTGATTGAAGGTCACTGATCTGAAATATTAGTTCTTCAATAGCATTAATATTGGCTGCTGTAATTTGCCTGCCTAAATACTTTTGCTTGGAAATTGAAGAGACCACTCAATGTACAACAGTAAGATGGTTTATTGGTGGACTTACTGCTTGTAAATTCAGCAGTATAAGAGGGCCCAGGCATTGTGCATGGCTGATCAGATCCAGCAAAAAATAAAAACTTTTCCACAAGATTGAAGCAAATAAATCAAGCAATGTTTGGTGCAAGGTCTTTGTTTTACTGCAGAGCCACATGATAACTGGTGTAGGACAAAAATATTGTCAGAGAATTGAATGCCAGACAAAGATTGGTGTGGTAGATGAGCGTTCCAATTCCTGGGGCACAGTCATCATTATCTGACATTGGCACTGTGATCTGAAAGCCCCAAGCTGGTGTAGATTTGGATCTCAATATTTGAGAGTTCTTGATATCCAGGACAAACAGGACTGAGGAAAAATGTTTGTCCTGGTGCAATAGGTTTAGGAAACTAGGATGTTGAAGTGCTATGGGTGGAAGTAAGAAATTGGAAGAGGTATACAACCCCCTGAACAATAACAATATGAATGGCCAGAGTTTGCATGAAATAAGGGGATTTCTCAGAGAGTTAGAGGGAGAATCCTGGCATTTTTAATCTATGTATAGAATGGAAAAAAATTAGAAATGAAATGGTTATACATGACCTGGTACACGCTTCTCAACTTGCGAAGGGGTTACATTCTGATAACCCCATCATAAATTGAAAATATCGTAAGTCGAAAATGCATTTAATGCAAATAAACGTACCAGACATTCTCTCTCTTCTGATCATCATCCAGAATAGTGGGAAAAGGCACTGGGGCGTCGACACTGTATTTGCCAGTTTTTGCAAATCTCTCGTAATTGATGTTCATTTTGTAATTGACGCTATACGTAATTGGCGTCCAAATGATGTAATTGATGCGATCACAAGTGTAAATGGTTGTTTACACTCATGGTTGCGTGGCTGACTGGGAGCTGCGGCTAGCTGCCGTTGCACAGCATCACGAGAGAGCATCATATCACATATCGCAAGCCCGGGAAAATATCAAAATTTGAAATTTGAAATACGGTTTCTACTGAATGTGTATCGCTTTTGCACCATCGTAAAATCGAAGCATCGTAAGTTGAGGAGCATCTGTATTGTACAATAGAATTCATTATTGGCCATACGACCATAAGATATAGGAGCAGAATTAGGTCATAAGGTCATGTGATAGGAGTAGAATTAGGCCATTCGGCCCATCAAGTCTACTCTGCCATTCAATCATGGCTGATCTATCTTTCCCTCCAAACCCATTCTCCTGCCTTTTCCCGATAACCTCTGACATCTGTACTAATCAAGAATCTATCTATCTCTGCCTTAGAAATATCCACTGACTTGGACCACACCCTGCTATGGCAAAGAATTCCACAGATTCACCACCCTCTGGCTAAGAAAATTTCTCCTCATCTCCTTCCGAAAAAAAACGTCCTTTAATTCGGAGGCTATGACCTCTAGTGCTAGACTCTCCCTTTAGTAGAAACATCCTCTCCACATCCACTCTATCTAAGCCTTTCACTATTCTGCATGTTTCAATGAGGTCCCCCTTCATTCTTCTAAACTCCAGCGAGTTCCAGCCCAATGCTGACAAACCTACCCATTAAGGGGATCATTCTCTCCAGAGCCAGCAGATCCTTCCTAAGATAAGGTGCCCAAAATTGCGCACAATATTCCAAATGCGGCCTTACGAGCACATTAGGCTCAACATTATATCCCTGTTTTTGTATACAAGCCCTCTTGAAATAAATGCTAGCAGTGAATATGGCCATTCAGCTCATCAAATCTGTTGTGCCATTCAGTCACAGCTGATCTATTTTTCCAATCTCAACCCCATTCTCCTGCCTTCTTCCTGCAACCCTTAACACCCTTACTAATCAAGAACCTATCTATCTCCGTTTTGAAAATACCCAATGTTTTGATCTCCACAGCCAACTGTGGCAATTAATTCCACAGATTCACATCCCTCTGGCTAAATAAATTCTTCATCATGTACACCACTTTAGCTGGTAATAAAAAATGACAGAAATTTTTTATTCAGTTTGAATAAAGAAGACTAGCTACAAAACTAGTATTTTAAACTGACAAATAATTAAGAGGGTGTGAAAGCATACTAGCTAACATGGACAAACAATATACATTATGGGATTGTCAATGAGATGCAGTGGCAATGTATCAAGGTTTCAAGGTCAGTTTATTGTCACATGTACCAATTAAGTACAGTAAAATTTGAGTTACCATACAGCCATACGAAGTAAAAAGCAACAAGACACACACCCACATAAAAGTTAACAGAAACATCCACCGCAGTGAATTCCACATTCTTCACTGTGATGGATGGCAAGAAAGTTCAATCAAGACTTCCGGTGGCGCTATGGAGGGCTAGAGGATAACGCCAGCCAGCTCCGTGAAAATAAACGGGAAAAAACGGGGGATTAACGGACCTACCTGCTGCCTGCTGCTTGCTGCCTGCCGTTTCTGCACCAATTGTTGTGAGTGACTTCATCAGGCGCGCGACTAGTTATGTCTACAACACGCAGCCCTACCGAAAAATCGAAAAGTCGACCAACCAGGCAGAGACCGGCAGAAGGCCTGACTGAAGCCTCGGACTCAAGTAGGGCCTCATCCCAGGAAGATGTATCGAAAAGAACAGGGAAAAAAACTGAAAGTGAAGAATTGAAAACCTTTATTTCACGTGAGATTGCTGGTTTAAGGGAAGAAATAAACCAGATGAATAATCAAATGAAAGAATTTCAACAGGAAACAAATTCAAATATTAATAATAAGACCAAGAAAATATCGGAAGATCTGAAGAAAGAAATTACAGAAATTATGAACGAAATGACAAAGGAGATGAATAATAAAATTGAAAATGTCAAAAATGACTTTGAAAAAAGGCTGAATCCTTTGGAGAAGGTACTGGACCAACAGACGGCTGGTATAAAAAGCCCTGAAGAACTAGCTGATACAAGTGCTGTGGCTACAGCAAAGCTGGTTACAGAAAATGAACGTCTAACGGATTTACTGACTAAAATAACCGAGAAATGTACTGAGCTAGAAGGTCGCCAGAGAAGACAAAACCTAAGAATCGCAGGTATTCCCGAAGGACGAGAGAAAGATGAAGATCCTTGAGAATTTACTGCGAACCTACTGCAACATGTTTTATCTCTGGAACAAAAGCCTTTATTAGCCCGTGCTCATAGAGTCAGGAGACGTCAGACAAGTGTAAACGCCCCCCCAAGACAAATGATTATAAAGCTACAATATGACTATGTCTTGGACGAGATAATGCGAAACACCTCGAGAAACAGAAACCTGGAATTCGAAGGACAAAGGATCAGTATCTACCAAGATTACTCAGCAGAAGTTTCCAGGAAACGGAAAGCATTTAATGAGGCTAAAAGTCTTATGAGGGGAGTGGAAAATTTGAGATACGGCTTGAATTATCCAGCTACTCTAAGAGTTACTTTCAACAACAAGGAATATTTCTTTTCCAACCCAGCAGAAGCACTGGACTTTGCCCGGCAGATCAAGACCTGAGAAGCACCTACTATCGAATATACTGACTTTTACGGACTTTACAAGAATCCTCAAGACTCTGCAAGACTTCACAAGACAACGCAGGACTGGACGGAATTGGGCAACGTTGGATGGAAGCTGGAGAAGGAAGTGGATTGGAAAACCTCACGTGGATACTAATAATTAGTATAATCACACTGCTAATATAAATAACTAACACATATTAAAGTCACACCGTGGTATCTTTATCAGTATCACTCTTACTAATTAAGATTAATCACTATCACTAATAATTTATGTTTATCTATGTTGGAATGAATAGTCAAATATAGGGATGGATTTAATTTGGAGATTTTTCTTTAACACCAGCAATTTTCATTTTTACTTCTTGTTTTCTTTTTGTTTGATGGGTTTTTTTTTCTTTTTTGTTCCCTTTTTTTAATATTAATTAGATTTTTAAATAAGTTTTAAATATATGTATTTCTATATCTTTAATTATTATAATTTGAATAATTCTTTCTTTTTGCCATTTTTTTTCCCTTTCTTTTTTTAATGTTATACCCCCGGTAAAATATTATTATGGAATAATAATTCCAAAAACCTGGGAGCTGGTTAAGTTACTAACATCAACGACGGAAGTCGGTAGATGGTTAGCCATGCTAGTATGGCTAGCACTATCTGCAACAATTCTAGATGTAGTTTTTTCTTTCTTTATGCACAATACTAACTTCTTAATCTATCCTTAGCTCTTCTTTTTTATAATCTACTATTGTATTTTTCAGTTTGAATGGAGCTATACATTGGACCAAAGGAGATATATACGTGAGAGACATTCACGAGACATAAAATTCATCTATTCGATGTTCGGGTGTAAGGTCGGGTCTGTCGGGCTGAACCATAGACTCTATTGTAGACCTCCATAGACAAAAGATGCAAGACTCAAAAATGAATATGGGGAATGAGGGAATAATGTTTTGTAGTTGGAATGTTAAAGATATTAATGAACCGATTAAGAGAGGAAAAGTATTTGCACATTTAAAAGCAATTAAAGCTGACGTAATTTTCATTCAAGAAACCCATTTAAAAAAAGATGCTGAACATAGGTTGAAAGCTAAATGGATAGATACAATGTACCATTCTTCTTTTACGCATAAATCAAGAGGCATAGTAATATTATTTCGTAAAGGTATTTTATTTAAACATACATCAACTATAACTGATAAAGATGGCAGATACATTATTGTGATAGGAGAATTAAATACACAAAAAATGATTTTTGTTAATGTATATGGACCAAACTTTGATAGCCCATTATTTTTCAAGAAAGTATTTAACAATATCCCGGAATTAACACAATACAATCTAATAATTGGAGGAGATTTTAATTGTACACTAGACCCTTACTTAGACAGATCTACAAGGCAAAGGAAAACTAAATCACATTCTAGTGACTTATTAAATGCATATATGGAAACCACTAATATCAAAGATGTTTGGAGAGTAGAAAACCCTACCGGACGAGAATACTCCTTTTATTCATCAGTACATAAAACCTACTCAAGAATAGATTATTTTATGGTGGATGCCAAACTTATCTCACTCACTTATAAATCCAAATATCACAATATTATAATTTCAGATCATGCACCGTTAACATTTAAGATCAAAATAAATGGTAAAATAGAAAAATCAGGACAGTGGAGATTTAACCCACAAATTTTAAAAAATAAAATTACTCAGGAATATATCACAGCACAAATTAAGATTATTTTCGAAACAAATGATAAACCGGAAATATCTTGCTCCTTATTATGGGAAACATTTAAAGCATATCTCCGGGGAATCATGATTTCCTCCCAAGCATTTTATAATAAAAAGAATCATAAGGATCAACAAGATTTGGAAAAGGAGATTAAACAATTAGATATACAGAATGCAGCGAATCCAGCTATAATATTACATAATAAAATTGCAGCATTGAAATATAAATTAAATAAAATATATACAGATCAAGTTGTAAAACTTTATCAACATGCTAAACAATTACAGTTTGAATTCGGAGATAAACCTCAAAAACTATTGGCTCGCCAACTAAGGAAAATGGAAGCCGAAAAAATAATCCATAGGATTAAATCACATAATGGCGAATTGCTAATACAACCTAAAGATATTAATGAAAGATTTATGCAATATTATAAAAACTTATACACTGCTAAAACAACAGAAAATAAAATAGGAATAGAAGCATTTAAAAAAAAATGTAACCTGAAAGGGTTGGATTTACAAAATAGAGAATTACTAAATGCTGATATTTCAATAAAAGAAATCCAAGAATCTATTAGATCATTAAAAAATGGTAAAACACCGGGACCAGATGGTATTGGCTCGGAATTTTATAAAATATTTTATGATCAGATTGTACCACGTCTGAAATCATTATATGAATATAAAAAATATACACAGCAGAAACTACCAGAAACGTTAAATGAATCTACTATAACACTTATACCTAAAATAAATAAAGACTTGGATCAACCAGGATTATTTAGAGCAATAGCTCTTTTAAATACTGATCAAAAGATATTAACCAAAATATTAGCACAAAGGCTAAGCACAGTTGTTAATGAATTAATTCACCCCGATCAAACAGGATTTATACCAAAACGATATTCTTCATATAATCTGAGATGGTTATTCAATATTATATATTCGAAAAGAGGTATTAAAAAAGATCTAGTAGTTATTTCGTTAGATGCAGAGAAAGCCTTCGATCAAGTGGAATGGCCTTATTTGTTTTCGGTTATGGAAGCTTTCAAACTGGGAGAGAAGTTTACTACCTGGATCAAATTGTTATATACAAATCCGACAGCTAGAATAACAACAAACCGAATGTTATCAACTAAATTCAATTTATCTCGAGGTTGTAGACAAGGTTGCCCTTTATCCCCCCTATTGTTTGCACTTGCAATAGAACCGCTAGCTCAGAGGATGAGATTACATCCGGAAATATATGAATACGATACTAGAGACACTAAGAATAAAATCTCCTTATATGCGGATGATGTATTACTTTACATCACAAAACCAGAAACTAGTATCCAAAATTTGTTAAAATTAATAACTGAATTTGGATCCTTCTCAGGATATAGTATCAATTGGAATAAAAGTGAACTCATGCAAATAACGGTAAATAACTTACACATATTACAATAATTCCCTTTTAAGATAACAAATGAAAAAATTAAATATCTTGGAATTTTCGTAACAAAAAGGTTTGACTCTTTATTTAAATCTAACTTCCCACCATTATTGAATAAATTAAATAAGAATATTTTATATTGGAAAGCCCAACCTATTTCAATGTTAGGTAAAATTAATACAATAAAAATGATTTTTCTTCCACAATTATTATATCTTTTCCAATTAATTCCGATATATCTCCCTAAAAATTTCTTTAAAAAGGTGGACTCCCTAATCACTAACTTCATTTGGGATTATAAGAGCCATAGAAATAAATGGAGGTTTAGCACTACCAAATTTTATGTTTTATTACTGGGCAGTTAATATTAAAAATATGAATTTTTGGTTAGAAGAAACAGATAACCAACAACTTGGTTAAATATGGAAAAAGAAGATTGTTCTCCTTTTGAAATTAGTTCTATAATATTTGCTAATATTAATTTAGCTAAGAAAATCTATAGTGAAAACCCGATAATAGAAAGTGGAATACGTATTTGGAAATAAATAAAGAAAACATTAAAACTAAAATCTATACCACTATCTCTTACCATTGTAAATAACGTTACATTTAAACCTTCAATGATGGATAAAGCCTTTTTACAATGGAAAAACAAGGGAATTATTAAGATGGGTGATCTCTATAAGGAAAACTCTTTCCTTTCATTTCAAGATTTACAACAAATTTATGGACTACACTCTAAAGATTATTTTAGATATTTACAAATCAGAGACTATGTTAAAGCAAATACACAGGAACTTAGAAATAGAAAGATAGAAATTTTAGATGAATGCTTAAATAAACATCCGAATACAGAAACAATGATTTCATTTATATATAACATCTTATTGGAAAGTAATGTCCCATCAACAGAAATATATAGACAATCTTGGGAAAATGAACTAGGCCAAATTGTTAGACCAGAAGTATGGGACGAAAGTTTACAACATATACATCATTGTTCGTTAAATGCTAAACACTCTCTTATACAGTTTAAAATACTACATAGACTACATTATTCAAAATCTAAACTACATAACATCTTTCCAAAAGTATCTCCCATATGTGATAAATGTCAACATTTAGAAGCTAATCTGTCACATTCATTTACAAACTGTATAAAAATCACAAAATTCTAGATAGAAATATTTAGGATAATTTTGAATGTTGTTAATATAATTTTGACCCCTGATTCAAAGTTAATAATACTAGGAATACTGGAAACAGACCAATTAATAACAACAAATCAAAGAATCTTTATTGATTACAGTTTAATAATTGGGAAAAAATTAATATTAAAATTTTGGAAAGGCCCTACATCCCCCACAATCAAAATGTGGAATACAGAAATGTCGGAGACACTCATCTGGAGAGATTGAGGCTTGTCCTAATCGACAGGTTAGATCTCTTCAGCGAGATATGGTCTCCATATATTGAATATTTACAGGGTCAAAATGGCTCGGTACGAGGGCTTGACTGAGGCCTGAATATTAGAATAGATGAAGAAGTATACATAATAAATCATGCTTATATCTCCAATGACGGATTAATGATTAACACTCCATTCGCTTTCATATTTTCTATATTATCTCTCTCTATCTTTTCTTACTTTATAAAAAAATAGAAAAGTGTATAGAAGCATATAGTCTTAAATTTCAATATTAATAATATCAATATTATTAATATCATGAAAGTATCTAATAATGTTTTTTCATTTATGTAAAATAATGTATTTTTCATCAATATGTTTCTACAATAAAAATATATAACAAAAAAAACAAAAAATATCCACTGACTTGGACCACACCCTGCTATGGCAAAGAATTCCACAGATTCACCACCCTCTGGCTAAGAACATTTCTCCTCATCTCCTTCCGAAAAAAATGTCCTTTAATTCGGAGGCTATGACCTCTAGTGCTAGACTCTCCCTTTAGTAGAAACATCCTCTCCACATCCACTCTATCTAAGCCTTTCACTATTCTGCATGTTTCAATGAGGTCCCCCTTCATTCTTCTAAACTCCAGTGAGTTCCAGCCCAATGCTGACAAACCTACTCATTAAGGGGATCATTCTCTCCAGAGCCAGCACATCCTTCCTCAGATAAGGTGCCCAAAATTGCTCACAATATTCCAAATGCAGCCTTACGAGCACATTATAGAGGCTCAACATTATATCCCTGTTTTTGTATACAAGCCCTCTTGAAATAAATGCTAGCAGTGAATATGGCCATTCAGCTCATCAAATCTGTTGTGCCATTCAGTCACAGCTGATCTATTTTTCCAATCTCAACCCCATTCTCCTGCCTTCTTCCTGCAACCTTTAACACCCTTACTAATCAAGAACCTATCTATCTCCGTTTTGAAAATACCCAATGTCTTGATCTCCACAACCAACTGTGGCAATTAATTCCACAGATTCACATCCCACTGGCTAAATAAATTCTTCATCATGTACACCACTTTAGCTGGTAATAAAAAAATGACAGAATTTTTTTATTCAGTTTGAATAAAGAAGAGTAGCTACAAAACTAGTATTTTAAACTGAAAAATAATTAAGAGGGTGTGAAAGCATACTAGCTAACATGGACAAACAATATACATTATGGGATTGTCAATGAGATGCAGTGGCAACGTATCAAGGTTACAAGGTCAGTTTATTGTCACATGTACCAATTAAGTACAGTAAAATTTGAGTTACCATACAGCCATACGAAGTAAAAAGCAACAAGACACACACCCACATAAAAGTTAACAGAAACATCCACCGCAGTGAATTCCACATTCTTCACTGTGATGGAAGGCAAGAAAGTTCAATCTTCTTCCTCTTTGTTCTTCCGCAGTCGGAATGCAGAATGTACTGAATAGTTACAGTCCAACAAGAAATAAAATAATTCAAGTGGAGGTCTCACTATCCTTTGTTTACCAAAAATGTTAAAGGTAGTAACAAATTTTAAAATGAACATGTAATTTTGTAAAGACAGGTAGTGAGCAGAATTGTCAAAACAGTAATAACTGCTGATAGATTCAAAGGCAGAAAGGTTAGAGTACGTTAAAGCTACTGCAAAAAAATGGTTTGTGGTATTTTCTACAGATAATTTTTAAAAAGTCAACAAAAAGAGAGTTGGTTCCATGGAAAGTGAGTGAAGTGAGTGACCAATTTGAGTGAAGTGAGTGAATCATGTTTGACCAATCTATTGGAGTTGTTTGAGGTACTGTTCATGAACGGGAGGAAAGCAATCAGTGTAAGATATACAGAGATGAGATACTACACTCAGATGTCCAGAAGGTATTTGATACAGTGTAGCATCAAAGAACATCTCAGGAAAATAACAAATCATGGTGTCAGAGCCAAAATATTGGTAAACCCAGGAGATGAGCTGGCAAACAAGAAACAAAGAGAAAACGTGGATGTGCCTTTTTTTCTGATTGGCAAGTTGTAATGAGTGTTACACCTCATGGATGTTGCTTGGTCCTCAGTTTGTCACAGGATGGAAGAACTGCAAGTATTGGTGCTAAATCTACTGATAAGACAAAGATATGATGCAATGCAAGCTGCAAAGGAACATAAGACTATAACAGAATATAGATTAATTTAATGAGTGGAAAAAATATCGAGCCAGATGGAATATAACACAGAAAATGAGAAATTCACAATTTTTGGCAGGAAAAATAAGAATGAAACATTTTATCTGAAGAACAAGAGGTGGCCTCATACATATTTTGCCAAGGGATAGTATATATGTGCAGTTAATGATTACAAAAGCTATTAGAATGGGGCTGGAATGTTACTGCAGGTAGTCGAGAATTTGTAGGCTGTGATCAGATTGGTCATGATCCATTTAAACCAGAGCAGATGTGAGGGATTGAGTGGCCTATACTGTCCCTAGCCTTAACGTTCATATATAAATCAATAATGAATAAGTGGAAGGGTGAGGTTGAGAGTCTGCCGCTTAACATAGTAAAGCAAACAACAATAAAAAAGGATAGGTTTTGGTAGTTGGGTTTTCCAGACATGGTAGGAGTGGTATTCAAAGTGTGGTAGGAGTTGTGTGGTAGGAGTGGTATTCAAAGTGTGAGCTCAGAGAGAGGTAGTTTGGTATTGGAGAGGGATGGGCTTGATACTTGGGACAAGTAACTGGGCATAACACTATTGTTCGGTGTTGAGAGAACAGTTGGGAATAGCAGAGGACAGGGCTTTGATGCGCGAGTGTAATGTTTGACTAGGTATTGATAACTGCTGGGACGGAAAGGGCACAGATTGGGTGAGAGTCACATTCTCATGGAGGAGAGATTGGGTTATTCTGAAACGGGAGGCTGTGAGGCCTGAAGAATAATTGAATAAAACCTACCTTAAAAAGTTGACCCAAACTAATTAAATTTCCTAATACTACTGGGGGACTTCATGCTGGCTTCTTTATGTCAAGCGGGAGGGTCCTTCACTGCCTCTTTTATGCAATAGCACATCTGATGTGCAGATCTTGAATTTAAAAAAATCCAACAAAAAGCTTTTGTGCAACTTAATTGAAAATGGGGGATGTCATCTGTGTTTCATTTCTCTTTGAAATCATGATACAAAAACATGACTCGTTGCAGTCCATTTTCTTTGTTCTACATTTCTGGCCTTTGTAATTCCTTCAAGCATCTGGATTCTACTTCCCGATGTTCTCTGTGTACATTTCCAGGCATTTTCTCAGAAGATTTTGATTATCAATTTAAACATTTTCAGTCCTTCAAACTTGGCTCTTGTGTTTATTTCCCCATTGTAAAACTGAAATACTCCTACATATATATTTACAGTAGTTTCAATGCTTGACCTTGTTGATGTTGCTCGCTTCCAGATTTTTGTAGACCTTTGCGAAAGAAGTACTTTTGCAGAGTTTATTATCAAGCTGGAGATTTGCTTGACTTGCCCATTATTTTTCCACCAGAGGAATGATCAGCCGTATGTAGTCACTTATCAGTTGTAGACAAAAATATTAATCATTCCATGGCCACTGGAACATTGCACAGCACCAATTAGTGAATTTATATAGTTATTTTTTTCTTTTGCGAATGAATTCTGGAAAATCATCTTTTAACTGTTAAAAAAATGCAGCAGGAATGATCAGATATTCTGAGCACTTTGCAAAATACCGTACATGTAATTTTAATCAATTTTATTCAGTTAGAGAGGTATGTTCATTACCATGAATGACAAATTACAGTGTGGTTGCAAAGCTTCTTATCTTCAAAATATCGAACTATATAAAGCAAAATTCTCATAATGAAAATGATTAATGAGAATGAACATAACATATGATATAATTGTAAACCACTAAGAGGGCAAATTTCTATTGTGCACCAGGCAGAGAAAATCCTCCATGAGTCCATTTAGCACTATTCAAATGCAAATTACTTGGTAATGATGGGGTGATGTCATATTAAAATGACCATTATTACCTCCCACAACAATGTGTGATTTATGACTGAATCAATCATGTTGGCACCGTTGAAATGACATTTATAGCACAGGATTGTTATTGCCCCAGAGCAATCCAAAATGTTTGGAGGTATCAATTTGTACATGATCGTATATGTTAAATGCATTACCACTGTTTTTTTTAATGCATAAATCTTATTATTACCCATATCACACATCTGAGCTATGCTTTTACAAAATTGTATTCCCTTCGTTTTGAGTGCCAGCAGGGTTAACAGGGGAATATTTTCTTGTATTCCCCTTTCTTGCGAACGCCTATGGACTTTACGTGTTAAAACAGCGGTAAATATAGTCTTATATTCCCCTGGTCTCACATCCGGGAACTTGGCAATGTGGCGCTGCGTGGGAAATTTAGAATTTGTTCTCGACAAAACAAACAAAATGGCAGCCTCCTGCGAGAAGAGGTTCGCGACTTTTGACAGAAGATTTTCCTCTAGATGTCTGATATGGGTAATAATAACAATATTGACTGTCCTCTTTCGGGGGATACGACATATATTGCCCTCACTAGATCCATATTGCCCTCGTCTTCGACTCGGGCAATATGAATCTACTTCAGGCAATATATGTCGTATCCCCCTCAAGGCCAGTCAATATTCTATTAATATATTCTGTATTTACCTTACATTAATGATGAAGAATTTCATAATTCTGGAATCCACTCAAATCTTTTCAGTTTTCTTTGAAAGACACAATGCATTTACCTCCAGCCCATCTCTGTCAGAATGCTCCATGTTCTTCCAATAATCCACATGCAAAAATGAAGGCTTAACATGTTTTCCCCTTCCCTTCAAAACAATGGGAGTAGCCTTTCTCTATTTATCCTTTGATTCTTGATTTTACTTCAGCCACGTGAGTGATTCCGTGAAGACCCCACCAGTGCATATGCGCGTCAATACGTCGTTCGCATGGCGCAGCGACTGACTGGCAGGCGCAACGGCCTTGCCAGCAGTAAGTTTAAACATACAGGTAAGTTTTGTATTTCTTACTGGGTTCTGTTTTCTCTTGCAGGAACCTCTTCTTATAGAGTTTTCCTGCTGGATATTGTCGCGAAGTCCGGCGAGCCACAGGGAAACCGGCTTGGGCTGTGGGGAGACTCCGGTCCGAACCGCGGAATCGCAGGAACCGGCGGCCGTCGGGTTCACGGTCAGCGGCTTCCAGACCGCTGTGGTACTCGTGGAGGGGTAAACCCAAGAGGCGGTATTATTATCCAGAGTTGCTGACAGTGCGGTCATGAGCTCCCAGACTGCTGTGGTTCACGTCAGAGTCGCTGACAATACGGTCAGCGACTTCCAGACCACCGTGGTTCCTGTGGAGGGGTAAATCCAGGAGGCGGTAGCACCGCCAGAAGCGCGCAGTATGGTCAGCAGCTCCCCCACTGCTGTGGTCCCCAGGACATGGGGTATAACCAACGATAAAGTGGTCAGGCCTATGGACTCGGGACGAGTCGGGCCGGGAGGGTTCCCCTCTGTTGATGCTTAAACAGTTTGTAAACTGGATGGAGTTCCTAATGGAGAGGATGTTCCACCAAGGCACACTCCAACAGGAGTAGTGTCAGCGCCGGCCTATGGGAGAGCCCGCGCCAGCAGCGCCTAGTCAGGGCTGCTTAATTGGACGTTTGTCCAGGATGGAACTCCTAATGAAGAGAATGTTCCACCAAGACACACTCCAACAGGAGGAGTAGTGTCAGCGCCGGCCTATGGGAGAGCCCGCGCCAGCAGCGCCTATGGCAGGCTTAGAATTATGGCCAGAGTTGTATTTAGAGGCAGGTTCGGAATTATGAGGTAGGCTCATTATGATGACTTTAAGTTCACTTTCCAATAGGTCTTTGACAATAATTGAGTTATAGGGCCATTAACTGTGCTTAATGTGCCTTCCCATCACATTTGCTGCAGCGAGTTGGATCCACTCTGTCGGGCTCACCCCAGATATCGAGTTTGTAAAGGATCATTGACACAATTTCCCCCAGGACCAGTACAGGGCAGTATGGGATACTGACATTGTGCTGGCACTGCTTTTCCTGCTACATCCTAGCTTTGGCCCTCTCATAAGGTGGTTGTCCTCATGGTGCTGGTCTCGGCGCAATGGGTCCAGTCACTGCATCATTGCGACTGGACAGGATGGTTACATCTGCAAATAATATTATATTTATGTTTTAGTTAAGGAGAGCAGAAGGGGACTCAGGTCCCAAATTAGTTTCATAACATATTCAGGGACCTTCAGTTATGTGGGGCCACACATTTACGGCGATATGTCAAGGTCACCAAGAGCCTAGAGGCTTTGAACTTGCAATGTTGTTAGTTCCAAAGAAGTTTTATGGGAAGGTGTCAGTTCAGACCATCCCCAGGCGGTGAAACGGGGTTTGATTTATATGGGAGTAGATATGAATTATATCACTCCACCAGGACCGCTACAACATCAGTAGCAAGGGTTATTTACGTTCCGATGGACCACACCCTAGCAGCCGCAGGATGGTCGAACGAGCAAACCTTCCAAACACTTATAATAACCCATTGTCAGACCAAGTTTTTTTTTGCCAACTCTATTTTATGTTCAGTTGTATAGTCCCTCTCGGATGATAGGGGTTACTATTATGGTTATTTATTCATTATGAATGTTTCCCTCATATTGTCAATGAAGCTGCTGTGGTTGTGTAGACTCATTTCTCACAGCATGAACTCACAGAGCTTTGAAATCTTGAGGGTAATAGACGTTCCTCTCGACCACATCCTAGCGGCTGCAGGATGGTCAAATTAACTAACTTTCCAAAGGTTTTATAATAAACCCATTGCCAGACCGGGGGTATTTGCCGTTTCAATTTTAGATTCTGCTTTATAGTCCCCCCCCCCCGGATGAGAGGGGTCACTATTATTTTCATTTGCTCATTAAAGCATCAGCATGTTTAAATCTATGTCATGTCTGAATGCATTATTTATTTGCACTCATCCTTGATGCTGTGTGTGACGCGTGGACTCATATCCACGGCATGAAATCACAGAGTTTTGAAATCTTCACGGAATCACTCACGTGACTATGAAGTAAAATAGTAAGATTAAACGAGAACTTACCAGTTTGAAGTTTGATCTTTAATTTATGAGGAGTAACGATGAGGGATTATGTGCCCTCCGCTCCCAACCCTCATGTCACAAAGGTGATCTGGTAGTTCTAGTTTATAATCTTACTATGTCACTTCAATTACTGTTGTCTGAGATTTCACACTGTTGCTTTGAAGATTGACGAGCATGCGCACTGGCGGGGTCTTCATGTAATCCCTCATCGTTACTCTTCATAAAATAAAGATCAAACTTCAAACTGGTAAGTTCTCATTTAATCTTACTATTCTTAGATTCTTGATTTGTAAGGGTGTCAAGGGTCATGGGGAGATTGCAAGAGAATAGGGTTGAGAGGGAAAGATAGATCAGCCATGATTGAATGGCAGAGTAGACGTGATGGGCCAAATGGTCCAATTCTGCTCCTAGAACTTATGAACTTATGAAAACATCATGCAAGAAATGAATGTATATTGAGTCATCAATATGGTAAAAAGATCCAAACCCATTTTATAAAAGTAGAATGAAATTAGTAAGGCATTAAAAGTTTGGACAAAGAAACAGGAGTTAGGGAAGAATCTGAAGGTAAAGCACAGCAAGTCTAATCAGGGAAACTCCAGAGAGAACAAAACCAGGATGGCTAAAGATAGTGATGCTAAATAAAGAGGGAATGCTTTAATAACAAGTGTTGAAGGAGTGTAGAGCCACAATAACAATTATTGGTTGGAAGAGTTTATAGAAATATGTTAATTGTGGTTTATGAGATGATAATTGGCCAGGTTAAATTTTATTCATGCCCTCTGAAATAATGCTGTGTTCTCTGCGAATTCTTAGCAATATCCACCAAGTAGCCAAATACGCAAGACCAAAGGAGCACAAAATAAGGTTTGTCGTCTTTATTCAATAATTCTTCTCAGATTATTTCTGAGACTTTCTGTAAATGTTCTGCAGTTGGAGAACAGTCAGCAAATGAAAGTAGGAACAACCGTAAAACAAAAAAAAAAACCCAAACCACTATTCCATATGCTAAAAAGCTATGTAAGATGTTTTATTTATTATCAGGCTTTCAAGCTCCATGATTATTCTCATTTAATCTCTGAGCAGGTCCATGTTCTCATTTCATTTCACTTTTTTAATAAATGTAGCATGTCCTTATGTACATTTCTTGCAAGGTTTTTGTCTTGCACTTTTAAAGTTTGTTACGTTTTCTTCAGTTCTCTTGAATTTATCCAATGTTTGTGGTCCTAATTTTAACACATTCAGTTTAGATTGGACTTTGTTTTAATCTGTTTCCCTATAGCTAGGAACTGCAGATGCTGGTTTACACTGAAGATAGACTCAAAATGCTGGAGTAATTCATGGAGGGATGCCCATTCCTTCTCTCTGGAGCTCCTGCGTGTCCTGCTGAGTTACACTAGTATTTTGTGTCTATCTACCTATTGAACTACTTGTTCAATGTGTTGTCACATATGTGCTTAGCACTTTCACATTCAATCCATTTAAAAATTATTCCCCACTACTGATTTGTTTTCCAAATGTTAAATTTTCCTTGTTTGCAGTACATTAACTTTATTTTAAATGCTCCAGAATCCCAATCCACGCATAATGAACTCACATGGAGCTTACTTTATCTCTCTTGTATTTTTCTGCAGCTACTTTTATCTCTTCGCAAAGTTAAGAATTGTTTTCTTTTCATATCAAACCCTTTGTATAAATACTCTATATAGTGGTATTACCTAGCATTTTATTTTAAATAGATTTGTGACTTTAGTTAACAAATAAAAGTCAAAATTTAATATAGACATAAAGAACCATCCATTAATATTGCCAACCTTAATTTATTGTCATGTCTCTTTGGCTCCAATGTTGGAATAATAGACTGCAATTCAGCTCCAGCGGTGAGCCTCCAATGCTCTCCATTTCAGCGGCTCTCCAATCTCCAGCGGCTCTCCATCCACTCCAAGGTGCTCCAATCGGAGATATCATAAGGCCTTTGCCTCAGTACAGGGGGAACAAGTAGGGATTTTAAGATTTTTGCCTTCCACCACAGTGAGGACACATTACATGTTATGACTGCAAGGTAACAAATCGACCGAAATGAATGACAATAAAGGAAGCTTGTTTAATCATTAAATCACTTGAAATGTATTTCAGTTTCAACCCAGAAAGTAGGAAAAGTTAATAAGATCATAGATAATAAAGTCAGAGTCATAGACAACAGAAACAAACCCCTTTCCGTTCCAACCATCACACACATATCTCTTCTTATCCCATTTATCAGCACTTGGCCCATAGCCTTCTATGTCTTGTGATTCAAATAGACCACTAGATATTTAAATGTTATGGGGTCAAGGATAGAGCGTTCACATCGCAGCCCTGTTTCCACCAATCTTTCCACCACCATGCACAAGCAGCACACCATTGTATGCAGATGCCAAGAAGTGTGTTCAGCTCTGGCTGAAAAACTTCTAATCTTGCGTGTTTAATAATCCTCACATAAACAGCAATGAATATTTCCTAATTTGCTCAAATATTTGCAAAATAAATATTATTTGCACATTTTACATAAAATAAATTAAGATAATCCTGTTGGATTAAAAGACCCTTGTTCTTTTGTTAGACATTGCGGACTGAATTGGAGAGTCACAAAAAAAGTACAGGGATTTCAATCCAGAATTAATACATGTGTGTTTTGTTATTTGCACTGCTAAGTTATTTGCTCCTCAGAGCGATGGTGAGCTGTTGTTGAAGCAGCCTCTGCCAGCAAGGAATACCGTGAAGAATTGTACAACATGGGAGGATACAAGTTGTCAGTGTTGCTCTGAAGGCTTTGGTGGAGACCGTGGGATGATTTCCCATATCTGCAAGCAAGGTCCTCTACACACAGGAATGTGTCTAAAAACTGCTGTGAAGGTCTATATAATTAGCTATCTCCTGAGAAGATAAATGCAATGTTTCAACGTCTTCATTGCCTGTCACACGAAAACACACACACACACATGCACACATACTCTTCTCTCTTGTAGGATAAAGAAGCGCATAACCTGCTGCAGCAGGCGATAAAGGTAGAACAGGCTTCCTTGCATGTCCTATCATCTAAGAGGAGATAGTGTTGTCCATTGTTGAAATAGCAGTGCTGAGTCCCCAACCTCACTTTCTGATTTCACATTCCTGAGAACTACAATATGGACAGAGGGAGATAGATAAGATGAAGACGAGCAATCACTAAATGTCATTGCCTCAAACTCAGATACTCACTTTACATGTAATTTATAGGATAGCTTAAAGGTGGGATCAGCTCAGTGTTGAATGTCTGGAGTTCATGCAGAACCTTCAGTAATTTAGTTTGCTCGAAGGAACAGGAGCTTTGATAGTTGTTTTGCTTGGCCTCCAGCACAGTATAAAGTGGAGGAGGAAAGCTTACAAGGAGAAGTTTATGCTTCCAAGTGAAAACAAAGAAGAGGAAGGTCTCGTTTCTCAAGGCCTCAGCAGGCTAGAGAACAGGAATTGTGTCTGCCTCTCTAAGGAGCAATGCATTTACAGATTCAGATTCTGCCTGGAACAAATGACTGAGACCCACTACTTGATGCATGCAGAGTAATATCAGCAGAAACATGCTGAATATGCAGGGCAGCATGGTGGCGCAGCGGTAGAGTTGCTGCACTTGCAGCACCTGCGACTCGGGTTCGATCCCGACTACTGATGCTGTCTGTGTGGAGATTGTACGCTCTCCCCGTGACCTGCGTGGGTTTTCGCCGAGATCTTCGGTTTCCTCCCACACTCCAAAGATGTACAGGCTTGTAGGTGAATTGGCTTGGTATAAGTGTAAATTGTCCTTAGTGTGTGTAGGATAGTGTTAAGGTGCGGAGATCGCTGGTTGGTGCGGACTCGTTGGGCCCAAGGGCCTGTTTCCGCACTGTATCTCTAAACTAAACTAAATTAAACAAAAATAATCTAAACTAAACTAAACCATTCTCCCTAGACCAACTATGGAATTACTTTAGATCCAAAAGACAAACAATTCTGGGTATTTTGAAGCAAGTGACTCAATTTCTGGCTTCAAACATTTCCATCATCTTTAAGGCACACGTAGGGATGTGATGAAATGTGTTCCCATTTCCCGGATGAGCATGTGCATATTAATACTGAAGAAACTGGACATCATCTAGTACAGCTTAAAAGTGGGATCAGACTGGAATGAGACACCAAGCATGAGTGATCAGCAGGCATAAGTATAGCACACACTTTGTTTAATGGAGTAGGTTACCGATGACAGCTGAAGGATAAATAATGCATAATGAAAGGCTTTGAATGTCTGTAAAAACCTCGACTTCAGAATCAATGAACATAGGACAGTCTGACATTAGGTTGGCTTTTCAATTTGCTCAGAACTTGCAACCCAATTTATCCAGCAAGGAAATATTGGACAACACCATCAGCACACTTGTGACCAACGTTATAACTTCCATCAGAGCAAAAACAGTTTCCACTCAACGTCCCTGTCCTGCTGGCAATCTCTTACCCCTGCTAGGCAAAATCAGCATGTTGCCATGCACGCCCAGATGGCTGTCAGTATGCCTGTTTAAACTGGTATTCAAATGAGCTTGCAGTGTTTCACAGCTGTCTAAAAGACCAGTCTCCAACAGATTTTTGAGGCATGGCTCTGGGGAACCAACAGTGACTTTGTAGAGCAGAAAACTGCCAAACTTTTTGCACTTTAATTATGTCACTTCTACCACTGCACATGTAATTTTTGTTGCCTAACAGCTTACCAACGCAAACTACTATCATCCACGCCGAGATGAAACTAAGCAGAGTGTTGAAACATGAAGACATCACGGTTACTGCTAAATACCAACTATTCAAATGTAAGATTCACAAGGGTCATATTTTGTCCCAGTGTTGAGAAGGCATAATCGCTTTCAGTTGAAGCTGAAGCTAACATACATACTGTATAGTCAATGGAACCCTTTATCAAGCTCATTTCTTGCAGGACAGTTTGACTGTCAGGACCTTTTTTGCCCAGAGTGGGAATGACCAACACTAGAGGGCATAGCTATAAGGTGAGAGGGGGGGGGGGGGGGGGGGGGGGGATGTTCAATGGAGATGTACGGGGCAAACTGATCATGCATAGATCAGCTTGTAGCTGTATTTGGTGTAGCAGATAAAACCTTGGGTTTAAATACAACCCAGTCTGATATCATTACATTTACATCACTTTTGGCCCATAGGAGAATCTTGCTGGTCTGGAAATCTAACACTCCTCCATCTGCCGCTGCTTGGCTGGAAGACGCCATTTTTTTTTAAGGTTAGAAAAGATTAAATTCACATTGAGAGGGTCTGTGAAAAAGTTTTATTTGAAATGGGAACCCTTTTTTATCATACTTTGAGGGTCTAAAGGAACTACCTGTTGACTGAGGGCACTTGACATTAAGTGGGGATCTGCCTTTATTCTGTTTTGTTACTTTATTATTGTTAAAAAGTGCATTTGATTTTGTGATATATTTGGATTGTGAAAAAATAAGCTGCCAAGGGGCGTTTAGGGAGGATGGGTTAGGGTTATTTTGTTTATATTATTATTATTATTATTATTATTTATAAAAAACAAAATGGAGGAAAATGTAATGCTATACATCAGATGTACTATGAATTTTTTTTTCCCTCCAATAATTAATTTAAGAATGATGGGTGCCTGAAATGCACTGCCAGGGGTGGCGGTGGAGGCAGATAGGCACGTGGAAGTGTAAGGAATAGGGAGATATAGAGAACCTTTTACAGGCCGATGAGATCAGTTTAACTTGGCATTATGAATTGCGATGTAAGACCTCAATGGAGATGTCTTTAGACACTTTTTTTTTCTTTCTATGGGACAGGTAAGGAAGTATTCCCTGAACATGTTGAACAGATATGGTTTTCCCCTGAAGATCCCTATTCCCCTAGTTTATAACTAATTTCAATAATTTATTCTACTCTTTCAGTTATGCTGTACCTATACTCATAATTACTTTATACTTATAGTCATACTTACTTTATTAGCCAAGTATGTTTTGCAACCTACGAGGAATTTGATTTGCCATACATTCATACTAATAAAAAGCATCAAAACACACAAAATACATTTTAACTTAAACATCCACCACAGTGACTACTCCACATTCCTCACTGTGATGGAAGGCGATAAAAAGTTCAATCTCTTCCCTTCTTTATCCTCCAGCAGTCGGGGGCCTCTAATCTTCTTGTTCCCATAGCCGGTGGCGGGCCTCCTCGTCGGGGCGATCAAGTTCCGGCATCGGGGGGGAGAATCTCAGCTCCCCCATGCCAGGCCAGTCAACGTCGTGCAGCTTCCAGAGCTTCCCGACGGTCTCTCCCAAGACTGCAAGCCCTTGATGTTAAAGTCCGCAGGCCGCTCAAAATCAGTTCCGAACAAGGCCTCCAGCTCCACGAAGTTAGGCCGCAGAGCGACCGGAGATACGACCCGGAAAACAATCGCATCTCCGGCAAGGTAAGAGATTGAAAACAAAAATTTCCCCCGACACCCCCGTCCACCCCCCACAAAAAACAAACCGGAGAACATTAACACAAACTTTTAAAACAGCCTATAAATAACAAAAATAGGGAAAAAAAGGGCATACAGGCTGTAGGTGAGGCTGCCATTGGAGCGCCACTCGGTGGAATTGGCTGTTTGACTGTCAGGATCTTTTGCCCAGGGTGATTATGTGTCTCAGAGTAACTTGTTGGTACAAAAACCATGCAGTTTAGTGGTGGTATGGTGACACAGCGGTAGAGTTACTGCCTTACCATGCCAGACAACCGCGTTCTACCCTTATTGGTGCAAATTGAACGGAGTTTGTACGTTCTTCCCCTTGACCTGTGTGGGTTTTCTCCAGGATCTCCGGTTTCCTCCCATGCTCCAAAGACATGCAGGTTTGTAGGCTAATTGGCCTGGTAAAGTTGTAAATTGTCCCTAGTGTGTGTAGCATAGTGTTAGTGTAAGTAGATCGCTGGTCTGAGTGGACTCGGTGTGCCAAAGGGCCTGTTTCTGTGCTGTATCTCTAAATTAAACTAAACTAAAGAAATTAATTTGGTATCTCCCGCAGCAGTCCCTGCAAATCTTTGCAATTTGAAAGAAATCAGGAGAGCATGAATGAATTATAGGCTTGAAGCAACAGTCCAAAGAAATAATCAATCAGTAATTAACCGAAAGTAATTGATGATCTTTTTTCAAAAGCACTGGTGTTAGGTGCTTTCGGCAGCCAAAAATATATTTGCATGTATGAGGCTAAGAAACAGAATTAGTTGGACCATTGAGCTTAAAAGGTTTTGGCATCAGATCATCATTTCACACTCTATGCTCTGATACTTCGAGTCTATGTTTACTCCTCACACACAAATATCCTCATCAGTGCTGCATCTGGCACAATTTGCTCGGCGGATATCTTTTTCAAGTCCCAAAGGTACCTCTGGAATCCAAAAACAATTGCTAAAGAGCTCAGTTTTTCTCGTGTGGTCTTACAAGAGATTTTCTCATTTAGTGTTTCGCAATTCCTTTGTAATTTCAGAAAAATGTGAATAGTTATTCAGCAATACCTAATATAAATATTTAACTTTCATTTGTACATTCAGCAGCAAAGAAAATTTGGAAAGAAATAAAGAATAGGATGGCTGCTTCTAAATTTGTGGGTTAATTTCGCAACCGATTAGCATGTTTAGGAGAAGAATATATTAGAACAAGTTTCTTCTCCTCCCACCACCGCATTGTGAATTTTATTTTGTCAATGTTTTTGTTATTTGATTAGAAGAAATGTGCAAAGACTTCATGATAAACAATATTTTCAACAATGCAGCAATTCTTTGCATCTTATTTAAATACTTAGTGGATAGTGCATTTATATTTAAAATCAGTATATTTGCTATGCATGGGACATGTCAACTTTAGTTTATGTTGTCAGCATGGTGATGTTTTGTCCCAAAATCGTTTTCTATCTGTTCCATCTGCTGTCATTCCATTGTCCTACTTCCAGCTGATCGCTTTAAATCTATATAATTTTCACCCAACCCCAGCTCATATGATTTGTAAAACTCTAAAGTGATGGCGCTATGCAGGGCTAGAGACCAGCACCAGCTAGCTCCATAAAAAATCTGCAGAAAAACGGGGAGAAAAACGGACCTACCTGCTGTTACTGCACTGGCTGCCTGCAACACGTGAGTGACGTCATCAGGTGCGCGACTCCGGTATGTCTATGCAACATATCCCCCCCAAGCTACCGAAACGGACTGCCAAGCCAAAACAGGTACCGGAAGAAGTAGGCCCGACTGAAGCCTCGGGCCCAGGTACAACGTTGTCCCAGGAAGATGTTTCGAGGAGGCCAAAGCCTAAAAAAATCTGAGATAGAAGATCTTCAGATTTTTCCATCTCAGAAAATTAAAAATATAAAGGAAGAACTGAAGAGATTGAATTTTAAAGAAGAACCAAATTTTTAAGGAAGAGTTTAAGGAGGAAATGAAGGAAGAAATCAACTCCACCGTCCTTGAATTATCGGAAAAATGGAAGAAAGAAACGGAAGAAAAGCTGGATCAACAGATTGCGGAGATGGATTTCAAAATCAACACGATGGAGTCCAGCTTTAATGACAGGTTGGATCCCATTGAGAAAGCACTGAATCAACAGACTATAGCAATAACTAATTTAGAGGAGATTGCTTCAACAAGTGCCGGTACGACAAAACAGCTTATCAGAGAAAACCAACGCTTATCAGAATTACTGAGTAAAATAACTGAAAAATGCTCTGAACTGGAAGGACGTCAGAGGCGTCAGAATTTAAGAATCATCGGCATTCAAGAAGGAAGAGAGGGGAAATGAGACCCCCGCGATTTCGCTGCAGACTTATTGCAAAAAGTCATAATTCTGGATCAAAAGCCTCTGCTAGGTCAAGCACATAGAGTGATGAGACGCCGCCCACGGGCAGATGCCCCACCAAGACAAATGATAGTAAAGGTGCAATATGACCATGTATTGGTGGAGATGATGAAAAAAATTGTTCGTACCAGGAATCTCATATATGAAGGAGATAAGATCAGTATCTACCAAGGTTATCCTGTGGAGGTCTCCAGGAAGAGAGCGCTGTTTAAAGAGACAAGAAGAATACTTAAGGATGTGAACGATCTGAAGTATGGCTTGATGTACCCGGCTCCATTAAAAGTTACCTACAATCAGAATGAACGCATTTTTACCAACCCTAAGGATGCATTGGAGTTCGCCCAGAATATCAAGAATGTGCCTGATGACTGAACATTAATTACAAAACACCTGACGTCAACGAACAATGTAACTTTGCAAAGATCGGATGGAACTTAAGCTGTTATACCTAAGGACAATTGAAATTGGATAAGGATTGCTGAATAAGGCTTTCCCTATGGACATGTTACACTCATAGTTACTATTAACATCAATAATACTATTGATAAATACTATTTATAACTGCGCGGTACTACTAATAACTATTACAAATGGTTACTATTTACTTATAATTGAATTACTTAGAATTAGTTAAAATGGCAATTATAAGTACGGTTGGATTTAAAGCTTGATTTCACTTTTTTTTTCTTCTGTTATCTCATTTTGATATTGATGCGATTTATACTATATGTTGATAAAAGATACCTTTTTATTTATTTATTTATTTTTTAAAATCGTTTTGTTTTGTACTTTTTAATAATGGAATATGAATACTTTGGAACTTAAAATGTTTCCCACCCCCCTCCCCCCCCACCCCCCTCTCCCCCCACCCCCCCTCCCCCCCCCACCCCCACCCCCCAGTAAAATATCGCTATGGAAATGTCATCTTAAAGAGAGCATGGAGCTAGTTAAGTTTTTTTATTTTTCAAAGGCTACGGAAGTCAGTAGATGGCTAGCCATGTTAGTATGGCTATCACTAACTGCACTACTTATAGATGTAGTTTTTTCTCTCTTTTTTCATTTTACTAACCGGCTATTCTATCACTTTTTTAATATAACACGTTATTATAATTTTAAGTTTGAATGGAGTCATAAGTTTTATCAAAGGAGATATGTACACGAGAAAGACCAACGAGACTTAAAATTCAACTATCTGATTATCGGGTGTAATGTCGGACTTGTTGAGCTGAACCACCTGCTCTTTTATAGACCACCCTAAACAAAAGATGCAAGATTCGAATATGAAGATTGGGGGTGCAGGAATAACATATTGTAGTTGGAACGTTAAGGGTATTAACGAACCAATCAAGAGAGTTAAAGTATTAGCACATTCAAAAGCACTTAAAACAGATGTAATATTTCTTCAGGAAACTCACATTAAAAAGGATGCAGAGCATAGATTGAAAGCTAAATGGATTGATAAAGCGTATCATTCCTCATTTACACATAAATCCAGAGGTGTTGCGATACTAATCCGTAAAGGGATACCTTTTAAACATATATTAACTATAACGGACAGTGATGGTAGATATATTGTATTAATAGGTGAATTATATGAACAAAAACTTATTAATGTTTATGGACCAAACTTTGATAGTCCCTTGTTTTTTAAGAAAATATTTAATACAATTCTGGAATTAATACAACACAATTTAATAATCGGAAGAGACTTAAATTGTACATTAGACCCTATTTAGATAGATCATCAAGACAACGGAAAACAAAATCGCAGTCCAGTGATTTATTAAATGCATATATAGATACTAGTAATATCAAGGATGTTTGGAGAATAGAAAATCCAACCGGACGAGAATATTCATTTTATTCATCGAGACATGAAACATATTCAAGAATAGATTATTTTTTGGTAGACTCCAAGCTCATTCCATTTACTTATAACTCGAAATATCACAATATTATAATCTCAGACCATGCTCCTTTAACATTTATGATTAAATTAAATGGAAGGATGGAGTAACAGTCACAATGGAGACTTAACCCACAAATTTTAAAGGAAAAAGTATGTCAGGAATATCTCACTAAACAGATTAATATGTTCTTTGAAATCAATGATAACCCTGAAACGTCTGCCTCCCTACTTTGGGAAACATTTAAAGCATTTACTCGAGGAGCTATGATCTCCTCCCAAGCATTTCATAATAAAGGGAATTGGGCTAAACAACAGGCATTGGAAAGGGAAATAAAAGAATTAGACATAGAAAATGCGGCTACACCAACTATGATAAAACACAATAAAATTGCAGCAGTGAAATATAAATTAAATAAAATATATTCAGACCAAGTTATAACATTTTACCAATATACTAAACATTTTGAATTCGGTGATAAACCTCAAAAAGTATTAGCCCGTCAATTACGGAAACTGGACGGGGAAAAAACAATTCATAGGATTAGATCAGAAACAGGAGAACCACTAGTACAATGTAAGGATATTAATGAGAGATTTCTGCAATATTATCAAAACCTTTACTCAGCTAAAACGATAGATCACCGGACAGGAATAGAAGCATTCTTACAAAAATGCAATCTTAAAGGGTTAGATTTGAAAAATAGAGAATTATTAGATGCTGAGATAACAGTGAAATAAATTGTCTATCAGATCTCTAAAAAACGGTAAACCCCGGGCCCCGATGGCTTTGGCTCCGAATTCTATAAAAAATTCTATGATCTGATTGCTCCGCGTTTAAAGACACTGTATGAACATATCTGTACCCAGCAGAAATTACCAGAAACGCTAAATTAATCTATAATAACACTTATACCAAAAATAGATAATGACCTGGATGATCCAGGTTCATATAGAGCTGTAGCTCTCCTAAATACTGATCAAAAAATATTAACTAAAATCTTAGCACAAAGATTAAGCACAGTGATTAATAAATTAATACACCCGGACCTAACAGGATTTATACCAAAACGCTACTCTTCATATAACCTGAGATGATTATTCAATATTATATATTCAAAGAGAAGTATTAACAAAGATCTAGCAATTATTTCGTTAGATGCTGAGAAAGCATTCGGCCAGGTGGAATGGCCCTATTTATTTTCGGTTATGCAAATTTGTCAATTGGGCGAGAAGTTTAGTACATGGGTAAAACTTTTATATACTAACCCAACAGCTAGAATATCGACAAATCAAATGTTATCAGCTAAATTTAATTTATCTAGAGGCTGTAGACAAGGATGTCCGTTATCCCCGCTATTATTCGCACTCGCAATAGAGCCATTAGCAGAAAGCGTGAGGTCCCATCCTGAAATATATAGGTATAACACTAAAGATACTGAGAATCATATTTCCTTATATGCAGACGATGTATTAATCTACATTACAAAACCTGAAGTTAGTATCCCAAACGTATTAAATTTAATAACTCAATATGGCTCGTTTTCAGGATACAGAATTAATTGGAATAAATGTGAAATCATGCCAATAATGGAAAGTAATCCACATATCTTACAACAATTTCCCTTCAAAATAGTAAATGAAAAATTTAAATATCTTGGAATTTATGTAACAAAGACATATACTTCTTTATTTAAACTTAACTTTCCGCCTTTATTGAATAAATTACATAAGAATATTTTATATTGGAAAACATTACCTATCTCAATGTTTGGTAGAATGAATGCAATAAAAATGACTTTTCTCCCGCAATTATTGTACCTCTTTCAATCAATCCCGATATATCTCCCAAAAACTTTTTTTTAAAAAGGTTGACTCGATAGTCATTAATTTTATCTGGGATTATAAGAACCACAGAATAAATAAAAAGCACTTATGTAAATCAAAAATAAATGGAGGTTTAGCCCTACCGAACTTTATGCTCTATTTTTGGACAGTTAACATTAAAATTATGAATTTTTGGTTGGAAGAACTGGACCAACAACCAAATTGGTTAAAAATGGAAAAGGAAGACTGTTTACCGTTTGAAATTGGGTCGATCTTATTTACTATGACTAAATTAAGCAAAAAAAACTGTAGTGAAAACCCCATAATATATAATGGAATATGCATTTGGAAACAATTAAAAAAGACACTAAAATTGGATAATTTACCACTACTCCTTCCCATTGTAAACAACCCTACATTTAAACCCTCAATAATGGATAAAGTTTTTTTACAATGGAAAAAAACGGAATTACAAAGATGTGTCATCTCTACAGGAAAGATACATTCTTCTCATTTCAGGAACTACAACAAATTTATGGACTTCACTCAAATGACTACTTTAGATACCAACTTAGAGACTATGCTGAATCAAATACAAAGGACTATAGAAATAGAAAGACAGAAATTCTTGATGAATGTTTGAATAAACAGCCTAACACAGAAAAATTGATATCTTATATTTATAATATCCTATTAGATAATGATGCACCCACTACAGAAATATATAGGCAATCATGGGAAAATGAACTAGGCCAACCAATAAGGCCAGAAATATGGGGCGAAAGCTTACAACATATACATCACTGTTCGTTAAATGCTAGACACTCTTTAATACAATTTAAAGTATTACATAGATTGCACTATTCAAAAACAAAATTAAATAGAATTTTCCCAAGCATATCTCCTATTGGAAAAATGTCAGCATTCATAGAAACATAGAAACATAGAAATTAGGTGCAGGAGTAGGCCATTCAGCCCTTCGAGCCTGCACCGCCATTCAATATGATCATGGTGATCATCCAACTCAGTATCCGTACCTGCCTTCTCTCCATACCCTCTGATCCCCTTAGCCACAAGGGCCACATCCAACTCACTCTTAAATATAGCCAATGAACTGGCCTCAACTACCCTCTGTGGCAGAGAGTTCCAGAGACTCACACTCCTCTGTGTGAAGAAAGTCTTTCTCATCTCGGTCTTAAAGGATTTCCCCCTTATCCTTAAGCTGTGACCCTTGTCCTGGACTTCCCCAACATCGGGAACAATCTTCCTGCATCTAGCCTGTCCAACCCTTAAGAATTTTGTAAGTTTCTATAAGATCCCCTCTTATCTCCTAAATTCCAGAGAGTATAAACCAAGTCTATCCAGTCTTTCTTCATAAGACAGTCCTGACATCCCAGGAATCAGTCTGGTGAACCTTCTCTGCACCTCCCTCTATGGCAATAATGTCCTTCCTCAGATTTGGAGACCAAAACTGCACGCAATACTCCAGGTGTGGTCTCACCAAGACCCTGTACAACTGAAGTAGAACCTCCCTGCTCCTGTACTCAAATCCTTTTGCTATGAAGCTAACATACCATTCGCTTTTTTCACTGCCTGCTGCACTGCATGCCTACTTTCAATGACTGGTGTACCATGACACCCAGGTCTCGCTGCATCTCCCCTTTTCCTAATCGGCCCACCATTTAAATAATATTCTGCTTTCTGTTTTTGCCACCAAAGTGGATAAACCTCACATTTATCCACATTATACTGCATCTGCCAAACATTTGCCCACTCACCCAGCCTATCCAAGTCACCTTGCAGTCTCCTAGCATCCTCCTCACAGCGAACACTGCCCCCCAGCTTAGTGTCATCCGCAAACTTGGAGATATTGCCTTCAATTCCCTCATCCAGATCATTAATATATATTGTAAATAGCTGGGGTCCCAGCACTGAGCCCTGCGGTACCCCACTAGTTACTGCCTGCCATTGTGAAAAGGACGTTTACTCCTACTCTTTGCTTCCTGTTTTGCCAGCCAGTTCTCTATCCACATCAATACTGAACCCTAATACCGTATGCTTTAAGTTTGTATACTAATCTCTTATGTGGGACCTTGTCGAAAGCCTTCTGGAAGTCCAGATATACACATCCACTGGTTCTCCCTTATCCACGCTACTAGTTACATCCTCGAAAAAATTCCACAAGATTCGTCAGACATGATTTACCTTTTGTAAATCCATGCTGACTTTGTCCAATGATTTCACCACTTTCCAAATGTGCTGCTATCCCATCTTTAATAACTGACTCTAGCAGTTTCCCCACTACCGATGTTAGAACTAACTGGTCTGTAATTCCCCGTTTTCTCTCTCCTCCCTTCTTAAAAAGAGGGGTTACATTTGCTACCGCCAATCCTCAGGAACTACTCAGAATCTAAAGAGTTTTGAAAGTTTATCACTAATGCATCCACTATTTCCTGAGCTACTTCCTTAAGTACTCTGGGATGCAGCCTATCTGGCCCTGGGATTTATCGGCCTTTAATCTATTCAATTTACCCAACACCACTTCCCGACTGACCTGGATTTCACTCAATTCCTCTTTGACCCACAGTCCCCTGCTATTTCAGGCAGATTATTTATGTCTTCCTTAGTGAAGACGGAACCAAAGTAGTTATTCAATTGGTCCGCCATATCCTTGTTCCCATGATCAACTCACCTGTTTCTGACTGCAAGGGACCTACATTTGTTTTAACTAACCTCTTTCTCTTCACATATCTATAAAAACTTTTGCAGTCAGTTTTTTATGTTCCCTGCCAGTTTTCTTTCATAATCTATTTTTCCTTTCCTAATTAAGCCTTTGTCCTCCTCTGCTGGTCTCTGAATTTCTCCAGTCCTCTGGTATGCTGCTTTTTCTGGCTACTTTGTAGCATCATCCTTTGCTTTGATACTATCCCTGATTTCCCTTGTTATCCACGGATGCACTACCTTCCCGATTTATTCTTTTGCCAAACTGGGATGAACAATTTTTGTAGTTCTCATGCAATCTTTAAATGTCTTCCATTGTATATCCACCGTCAACCCTTTTAGAATTAATTGCCAGTCAATCTTGGCCAATTCACGTCTCATACCCTCAAAGTTACCTTTCTTTAAGTTCAGAACATTGTTTCTGAAATTAACAATGTCATCTCCATCCTAATGAAGAACTCAACCTATTATGGTCACTCTTGCCAAGGGGCACGTACAACAAGACGGCTAATTACCCCTTCCTCATTACTCAAAACCCAGTCTAAAATAGCCTGCTCTCTCGTTGGTTCCTCTACATGTTGATTTAGATAACTATCCGCATACATTCCAAAAAAATCCTCTTCCTCACCCCTGCCAATTTGATTAACCCAATCTATATGTAGATTGAAGTCACCCATTATAACTGTTTTGACATTCAGAGGCTAACTTAACGCACACATTTGTAAGTTGTATGAAAATTAATAATTTTTGGACGGAAACTTTTAAGATAATTTCGGAAGTTGTCAACATCCAATTGGACCCTGATTCAAAACTAATAATATTAGGAATACTAGAACAAAATCAAATATTTACAACAAGCCAAAGAAACCTTATCGAATATAGTTAAATAACTGGGAAAAAATTAATATTAAAATTTTGGAAAGGCCCTATAACCCCCACAATTAAAATGTGGACTATGGAAATGTCGGAGACCCTACATTTGGAAATATTAAGATTTGTCTTAATGGACGAACAAGAGCTATTTACTAGAATATGGTCTCCATTCATTGATTATTTGAAGGGACAAACCGGTTCGGCACAAGAACCTGACTGAAACCCGAATCAAGGATTAGATGAAGAATTACATTTTATAATCCACGGACATATCTCCAATGATGTATAATTAGCTGATTATTCCATTTTCTTTTAATTTTTTGGTTTCTTTTCTCTCTCTCTCTATTATTTCCTATCTATATAAAAATTAAAAAAATATTTAGTACAATTACTATACAATTGATAATATAAATAATATTAATAATATATGACTACTACAAACAAAATGCTTTTTATTATGCAATTACTTCTAATAACATTTTTTTTTTAATTTAAAAAAATAAAAAATTCTAAAGCTAAACCAATTTAAGATCCAGAGCACGTTAGTAACATGTCTGAGATTCAATGGGCTGAGGACTAACCTACTGGTAACAGGTTAGAATTCAAGGTGGAGCACAAGGAGCCATTTGCAGAGGATAATTTCTTCTACTACTGCTCAGTGTTGAGTGTCTGGAGTTCATGCACCTCAGTTGTTTATTTTGCTTGCAGGAATAGGGGCTTAGGTAGTCATTTTGTCTGGCCACAGTACAGTATGTTCAGAGGAGGGAAGGTTACAATGAGAAGTCTACAATTCCAGGTGAAGAAGAGGAAGAATTCTAATCTCAAGGCCACAGTCATTTCGAATGTTTAGGGAACAAGTTGTATATTTGGCTCTCTGAGGAGCAATGCATTCAGAGATTCTGATTCTGCAAGGAATGAGTTACTGAGATCAACTGCTTGATGCATGCAGAGTTTCAACAGCAGAGACATGCCATTCTCACAAGACCAACTGTCTAATTATTCTAGGTCTGAAAGAAAAACATTTCTGCGTACTTTGAAGCACATGACTCAAATATTGCCATCATTTTTAAGAAACAAGTAGGAATGTTATGAAATATTTCCCCATTTCCCAGGTGCGTGCAAGGGTATAAATACTGAAGGACCTTGACGTCGTCTGGGACAAAGTGTTAATTTGACTGCCTCCCTGTTTGGAGCTATAAATATTCCCCCCATCGTTTTTCTAACATCCACTGTGGCAGTTTGCCATTGGTGTTCAACTGCACCTGGCAATGCCAAGACCTCTAGCTTCTCAAAGAAGAAGAGCAACAGTTGAAAAGGAAAACCAGCACCTGCAAAGACACAAAGAGCTGGAAAAGGGTACACAAAAGGCTGGAGAAACTCAGCGGGTGCAACAGCATCTAAGGAGTGAAGGAGATGGGTGACGTTTCGGGTCGAGACCCTTCTTCAGACTGGTCTGGGATCAGGGAAACGAGAGATATAGACGGTGATGTGGAGAGATAAAGAACAATGAATGAAAGAAATGCAAAAAAGCATCGATGATAAAGGGAACAAGCCATTGTAAGCTGTTTGTGGTGTGAAAATGAGAAGCTGGTGCGACTGGGGTGGGGGTTGGAGTTGCGGACGGAGCGGTCTTTGCGGAAGGCAGACGGGGGGGGGAGATGGGAAGATGTGGCAAGTGGAGGGGTCACGTTGGAGGTGGTTCCACATCTTCCCATCTCCCCCCCTGTCTGCCTTCTGCAAAGACCGCGCTCTCCGCAACTCCCTTGTCAATTCTTCCCTTCCCTCCCGCTCTACCCCTTCCCCAGGCACTTTCCCTTGCAACCGCAAGAAATGCTACACTTGTCCCTTCACCTCCTCCCTCCACTCCTTTCAGGGACCCAAGCAGTCCTTCCAGGTCCGACAGAGGTTCACCTGGACCTCCTCCAACCTCATCTACTGCATCCGCTGCTCCAGATGCCAGATAATCTATATCGGTGAGACCAAGCGGAGGCTTGGCGATCGTTTCGCCGAACACCTCCGCTCGGTCCGCATTAACCAACCCGACCTCCCGGTGGCTCAGCACTTCAACTCCCCCTCCCATTCCGTATCCGACCTCTCGGTCCTGGGCCTCCTCCATGGCCAGAGTGAGCAACACCGCAAGTTGAAGGAACAGCACCTCATATTCCGCTTGGGGAGTCTGCATCCTTTGGGCTTGAACGTTGAATTTTCTCAATTCTGTTAACCCTTGCTGTCTCCTCCCCTTCCCACCTCTCCCTTAGCCCTCGGGCCCTGCCATTCCCTCTCTCTCTCCCCCACCCCAGTCGCACCAGCTTCTCATTTTCACACCACAAACAGCTTACAATGGCTTGTTCCCTTTATCATCGATACTTTTTTGCATATCTTTCATTCATTGTTCTTTATCTCTCCACATCACCGTCTATATCTCTTGTTTCCCTGATCCCTGACCAGTCTGAAGAAGGGTCTCGACCCGAAACGTCGCCCATCTCCTTCGCTGCTTAGATGCTGCTGCACCCGCTGAGTTTCTCCAGCCTTTTGTGTACCCTCGATTCTCCAGCATCTGCAGTTCCTTCTTTAACACAAGTGCTGGAAAAGCTTTGGATCCAGTCTTTCAGACTTTAGACTTTAGAGACACTGGCCCTGGGCCCACCGAGTCCAAGCCAAGAATCGATCACCCTTTTGAGTGTGTGAGGAAATGTATAAACTCCATACAGACAGCTTGCGTAGTCAGATTGGAACCCAGGTCTGTAAGGTATAGCTGTATGGCGCTGTAAGGTAGCAACTCTATCGCTGTGCCTCTGTGCCGCCCAGACTCTATAAAATGATAGCTCTTAGAGGATTGACTCCATTGAGAACTTGAAATAGAGTGTTGGTCTCAAAGTATTTCATGCATCCACATCTCCTGTGTAACATCAATCTTTATTGAGTTTACACCCGAGTTTTCTTTGGCCCCTGGTCTGGTTGAAACTTACAGAATGTAATTGCCATGTCCATGCTTTGCTCCATTGAAAATGAGCTATCGATATGTGAGCTGGTGGATATAAATGTCAAGCAAGCACAGGGGAATGTTCATTTTTGCTGTCATATTACTCAGTCACCAGAAACTTGATAGGTGGATGACACTGGTCATCTGAGAGATGATTGCTTGAGCGTAGAGCTTGGTGAGGAGAGGATGGAAATATAAGAGATTGTGTCACAATGTCAGCTTAGAAAAGATGTCAGGATGAGGGAAAATAGCATACAAGAAGATGGATACTTTGGTGTGTGTTGCAGTGGTCACTTGCTGACAGTAGTTACTTTTTCCTTGTAGTGAGTGAAGTGTACCAGTGAATATCTTGCAATGTGCCTGGACGATGTGCATGACAATTTGAGTAGTTGGAATGAATAGCTGTGAAATGTGGACATGAGACTTAGAATGCTTTGCGCAAGGGAGAAAGGAATGTTGCACAGGGTTAGGTAGTGATGGGGACACAGGGGTCAATTAATGTGGCAATCATTGTCTTTAGTGCTTCAGTTTTGAGAGTTGTGTCAATTACTTCATTGAGATTGTTGACGTCACAAAAATTTCCTGGCACTTCATCTATGACTGTCTGAATCAGCCTTGATTATGCTCTCCCCTTGATTATCTCTCTCAATGGCTTTCCAGGTTCCTGTGAGTAATTCCTCTCAACATTATTTTCCAAATGCTGTGACAGAACATCAGGCTGCTTATTCTCCATAGGTAGATTAAAATGCTGGAGAAACTCAGCGGGTGAGGCAGCATCTATGGAGCGAAGGTAATAGGTAACATTTCGAGTCGAAACCCTTCTTCAGACTCCATTGTGCTTTGTTATTACTTCAAGTACATGTCCCAAACATGTGATGTTGACTAGTTGCTGCAATCATGATAATTAGGTAGAAACATAAATGTTATGTGGCTACTGCACTAGATTGAAAGGGGAAAATGCTGGAAGATCTCAACAGTGCAGGTAGTATCTGTGGAGGGAATGGATAGACAACATTTTACGCCAGTGTGAAGAAGGATAGTGAACCAAAGTTGCATCTGTCCATTCCCTTCACAGATTATGCTGACCAGCTGTGTTCCACCAATACATTGTGTTTTACAGAAGTTATTAATGTTACACCAAAAGTAGGTGCAGCAGATGCTTCTCTGGATACCATCAATGCTAAACATGGAATTTGTCATTGACCCTGAAAAGATGTTCAGCGTAGTAGACACACCTCAGGTTTAAAGCCTCATACGGTTTTGGTGCCTCGGTATTTAGCATGAGCTTGGTGAAGCCTGGTGAAGTGCTCCAACTAATATATTTAATGAATACTGTATTGGACTGACAGCCTCCTCTTTTCTTGATTTGATAGGTTGACATTTGTCAAAATGATAGCACTTGATAATCTGTGCTTCTCTTTGTGGGGAAAACTGAAGCCTGTGTATTTCATTTAAATTGGAATAGCAGGATTTGTCAGCGGTGGAATAGTTTAAACTTGAAACTGTATTTGCATGCATGACTTAAAATCAATATAAATTACATCAGTTTTGTATTATGCTCAAAGTTGTCACCACAGAGGAATAGTGTGATTGAAAACATTTTTTCTCACCACAAGCTCTATAGCAAATTCAATGTTATCTGTTTATCATATTTTTACATTTCATAAGTATAATTTAACTTTTTGTATCCAAATTTCATAACTTTTTAGAACATGCATAAATAGATAGCTAAGTTATGAATCAAGTGATAGGTGGACTGTGTCAAAGAATTCTTAAATCTTTAATTATTCGAGGGATGGACATGGACAGTTTGTTTAATTGCAATCTATGTATCATTTTTATAAATAGTGTGTCTACCTGTTTACTCAATGGTGTATCTTGATGATCCTGGAGAGTATGCCGAGGGATAAGATAAACATGCATTTGGATAGACATGGGGTGATTAAGGATAGTCAGCACAGTTTTGTTCTTAGGTGATTGTGCCTGATGAATTTCATTGAGTTTTTTTGAAGTAGCCATAAAGGTTGACAAGGTCAGAGCTGTGGATGTAATCTCAATGGACTTCAGCAAGGCCCTTGATAAGATTATGCATGGCAGGCTGCTTTGTTAGGCTAGATTGCCTAGATCCTTGTTCATCAGTCAGTCAATGAAAGTAAGCATGCAGGTACAGCAGGCAATGAAGAAAGCAAATGGCATTTTGGCCTTTATAACAAGAGGAGTTGAGTATAAGAGCAAAGAGGTCCTTCTGCAGTTGTATAGGGCCCTAGTGGGACCACATCTGGAATATTGTGTGCAGTTTTGGTGCCCTAATTTGAGGAACGACATTCTTGCTATTGAGGGAATGCAGCGTAGGTTTACAAGGTTAATTCCTGGAATGGCAGGACTGTCATATGCTGAGAGAATGGAGCGGCAGGGCTTGTATACTCTGGAGTTTAGAAGGATGAGAGGGTATCTTATTGAAACATATAAGATTATTAAGACGCTAGAGGTAGGAAACATGTTCCTGATGTAGGGGGAGTCCAGAACCAGGAGCCACAGTTCAAGAATAAGGGGTAAGCCATTTAGAACGGAGACGAGGAAACACTTTTTCTCACAGTGAGTTATGAGTCTGTGGAATTCTCTGCCTCAGAGGGCAGTGGAGACCGGTTCTTTGGATATTTTCAAGAGAGAGCTAGGTAGGGCTCTTAAAGATAGCAGTCAGGGGATATGGGGTGAAGGCAGGAATGGGGTACTGATTGGGGATGATCAGCCATGATCACATTGAATAGCAGTGCAGGCTCGAAGGGCCGAGTGGCCTACTCCTGCACCTATTGTCTATTGTCATATGATACAGTGAAAGCTACCCAACTGGATACCGAATAGGCTTAATGATAGGAAGCAGACAGTGCTGTTGGAAAGTTATTTCTTGGAATGGAAACATGTGACTAGTGGTGTGTGTCAGAGATCAGTGTTGGGTCCATTACACTTTGTCATCTATATCAACTATTTGGATGATTAGTAGGTTTGCAGATTACACTATAATAGACTATATCATAGGGATAGAAGATGGTTATCAAGAATTTCAGCAGAATCTTGATCAACTGTGCAAGTGGGTCAAGGAATGGCTAATGGAGTTTAATTCAGATAAGAATGAGGTGCTGCATTTTGGGCAATTAAATCAGGTTAGGACCATAGCAGTGAGCAGTAGGTCCTGGGATGTAGAGCAGAGAAATCTAGGAGTAAAAGTACAAGGTTTCCTGAAAGTCACGTCACAGGTAGATAAAGTGATGAAGAAGCCTGTTAGCACTCTGACTATATTCAGTCAGGGATTTGAGTATGGAAGTTGGGACGTTATGTTACAGTTGTACAATAAATTGATAAGGCCGCACGTGAAGTATTGTTTTCAGATTTGGACACCTCGCAATAAGAAAGATGCCGTTAAACTAGAAAGGATGCAAAGAATATTTACAAGAATGGTGTCAGACTTGAGGACCTGAGCTATAGGGAGACGTTGGGTAGGCTGGGAGATTATTCCTTGGTGCACAAGACGATGAGAGGTGATCTTGTAAAGATCATGAGGGGAATAGATAAGGTGATTTCTGAGAATCTTTTAGGGTAATCAGGAACTAGAGTGTATAGGTTTAAGGTAAAAAAATTTTAGTAGTAACTAGACTAAGTAGGACCCGTTGGGACCCTGACACACAGGAGGCTTAGTCCCCAAACGCAATATTCCACCACTCACCCATAGCCCCCAACTGCACAGGCGCAGCTCATTTCCCCTCATTCCTAGCACTCTCTGCCCCTCCTCTCTCCCTCTCCTTTCCCCTACCGTCAGTCACTCACTCCCTCCCTCCCTAACTCCCCTCCCTTCCCCCTCCCATCCCTCTATCCCCACCTTCCCCACTACCTCACCTCTCCTTTCCCCTCCCCTCAGTCACCCTTCCTCCCTCCATAACTACTCTCCCCTCCCTCTATCCCCTCTTCTCCCCACTTTCCCTCCCCAGGATCCCGAGGCTGCTGCTCCTCTCCCTTCTTGCATGCCCTGGAGGAGCATCAGCCATCGGTGCCCTCAGAGCCAGGCCTTGATTCGGTCCGGAAACACCAGCAGCTACGGCCGCGCCAGCGTGTGGGTGGGGGAGGTGTGGTGTTGTGGGGGGGGGGGGGGGGGGGGGGAGAGCTCAGAGAAAAGACAGGGGAAGAGCCATGGGGGAGAGGGGGGTATCACAGGGGAGGGGGCAGGTGCCAGCAAGGAGGACCTGAGTGGAAGGGGCTGGGGCTGCGGGACATTGTGATGGCAGTGTATTTGGGACTCGGCGCTTTCCGTTTGGCAACATCGCCGTGCTGCTTCCGGACCCTCCAAAAATTGGGGTTGGAGACCTCCGCCAGCCTCCCTGAGCTCCAGTAAAGACGTGATGGCGCAGGAAGGGGCGAACTGTCCCAGAGAGTGACAAGAGAAGAGACTAATCCACACGGCGCTGACTGGCAGGAGAGGAGATCGATTTGTGCATGCGCAGTTTTTACGATTTCTAAACCTCGCTAACTTTTACAATATACCACCGATCAGAACAAAACCTATTGCACTCGCAGCACAGGAGAACGGTGAGTGAGCTGATGAAAAATCGTAGCGCTATCGCATACCGTTTTTGCACAAAAAGAAAAAATGCCGATCATATCCATGTACCTGTTTAAATGTTTCTTAAAAGTTGTCACGGTACCTGCCTCAATGACCTCCTCACCGCTCTTTCCATGCACCCATCACGCTTTGTGTAAAAAAAGTTACCCCAAAGGTTCCTATTAAATCTTTCCCCCTTCACATTAAACCTATGTCCTCTGGTTCCTGATTCCACTACTCTGGGCAAAATAATCTGTGCATTCACAGAAACATAGAAAAATAGGTGCAGCATTCGGTCCTTTGAGTCAGCACCACTGTAAATAGCTCGTTCTAATCTTCCCTCCAGTCTAGTTTCAGTCATAAATCACCGAGTCATGCACTTGCGCATCTAAACATTATTTTGACAAAACACAATTACAATTCAACTACTATACCTAACCACCGCGGGTTTGATCCTCATATCTGTCTGATCAAACCCTCTAGGCCTCACTCAAACAGAGACACTCCAGAAGGGCATGCAGTGCAAACGCTCTCCCAGAAGATCAACGCTGGACCTCGTGGTAGTGGACTTTTATAAGTCCCCGGACCTTGAGGGGCTGAACCACATGGGGGTGGTCGCTTTACAATCCAATTACAGATATCGATTAACCCCATACATGACAGACATTTCCCTAAACCAATATTACAGTGGCTAATACATTGTATTCAAACAGTGTTTCTCAGAGTAAACAAACATCGCAACATTTACCCTGATGTGCAATAAAACCAGACAAGGCTCAATACTTAATCCAATCAACATTCAGCAAATTATAGCTTTGCAACATTATTTACAATTATTTACAAAGTGCATGTCTGGTTTGCATTCATCCAATCCATTCTATGCATTTTGCACCTAATTATCAGGGTCTGTAGATGATCCCATTCTCTTCCTGCAGCTCTGATCTAGGCTCTAGACAAACTGGCACTGTTTTGCAGCTTGTCCCATTTCCACAGAAAGCACTTTTAAATTGACCAAATGGCCTAGCAACCCTGAAGCCTTTACTCAATGTTAGGATCCAGGCCTCCCCAATTTGACCAGGATTAACACCACCATTCAATATGGTCATGGCTGATCATCTAAAATCAGTACCTCGTTACTGCTTTTTCCCCATATCCCTTCATTGATCTATTCCTCCCATGATTTTGCACACCTCTTTACCCCTCATCCTCCTGTGCTCCAAGGAATAAAGTCCTAGCCTTCTCAACCTCTCCATAGAGCTCAGGCATCATCCTTGTAAATCTATCTGCTTTCCAGCTTGACAACATATTTTCTATAATATGGAGTCAAAAACTGAACATAACACAGGAAATGTGGCCTCACTGATGTCTTAAATAACTGTAACATAAATCTGAGGGGCAACATTTCACTCAGATGGTAGTGGACATATGGAATAAACTGCCAGAATAAGTAGTTGAAGCAGGTACAATAACAACATTTACAAGACTTTTGGACAGGTACATAGCTAGGAAAGGTTTAGATGGATATGGGTCAAACACGGGTAAATGGGACTGACTTAGATGTCAGATCGTGGTCAGCATGGATGAGTTGGGGCGAAGGTGATCATTTTCCAATGTTCAATAGATTCAGGATCAGTTCCTGTGGATTGGAGGATAGCTAATATTATCCCACTTTTCAAGAAAGTTGCGAGAGAAAAAACGGGAAATTACAGACCAGTTAGCCTGACTTCGGTGGTGGGAAAGATGCTGAAGTCAATTATTAAAGAGGTAATAATTGGGCATTTGGATAGCAATAAAAGGATTAGTCCAAGTCAACATGGATTTATGAAAGGGAAATCATGCTTGACTAATCTTCTGGAATTTTTTGAGGATGTGACAAGTAAAATGGATGAAGGTGTGCCAGTGGATGCAGTGTATCTAGACTTTCAGAAAGCCTTTGATAAGGTCCCACACGGGAGACTGGTGATTAAAATTAGAGCACATGGTATTGGGGGTAGGGTGTTGACATGGATGGAAAATTGGTTGGCAGACCAGAAGCAAAGAGTAGGAGTGAATGGGTCATTTTCAGAATGGCAGGCAGTGGCGAGTGGAGTGCCATAAGGCTCGGTGTTGGGGCCGCAACTGTTTACCATATATATTAATGATTTGGAAGAGGGAATTAGGAGCAACACTAGCAAGTTTGTGGATGACACAAAGCTGGGTGGCAGTGTGAACTGTGAAGAGGATGTTAGGAGGTTGCAGAGTGAATTGGACAGGTTGAGTGAGTGGGCAGATGCTTGGCAGATGCAGTATAATATAGATAAATGTGAGGTTATCCACTTTGGTGGCAAAAACAAAGGGGCAGATTATTGTCTCAATGGGGTTAGGTTAGGTAAGGGGGAGGTGCAGCGAGACCTGGGTGTCCTTGTACACCGTTCACTGAAAGTTGGTGTGCAGGTACAGCAGGCAGTGAAGAAAGCTAATGGAATGTTGGCCTTCATAACAAGAGGATTTCAGTACAGGAGTAAAGAGGTTCTTCTGCAGTTGTATAGGGCTCTGGTGAGACCACATTTGGAGTATGTGTGGAAGGTACAGTTTTAGGAAGGACATTTGAGGAAAGGAAGGACATTCCTTAGAAAGACTGGCAAGCTAGATGCAGGTGCCTGGGCCACAGTCTAGGAATAAAGGGGAATCATGCAGTGAATTTGTGGCAGTGGAGGCCAAATCACTGCATGGATCTAAGAGAGAGTTGGATAGAGCTCTTGGGGCTAGTGGAGTCAGGGGATTTGGGGAGAAGGCAGGCACGGGTTATTGATAGCGGACGATCAGCCATGATCACAATGAATGGCGGTGCTGGCTCAAAGGGCCGAATGGCCTCCTCCTACACCTATTTTCTATGTTTCTATGTTCATATGAAGGGCCTTCTTCTGTGCTGTACGACTGTATGAATAAGCAATTGTAACTAAAAGCAAAGGCACAGAATGTCCCCCATATTTTAGCTATGTTACAAAACTTACATTCAGCAGCGCTGTATTTCCATCACTGGCCGTGTGCACGACTTTGGCGCCTTTGGGGGTGGGAGGGGCAGGGTTAAAATGTGGTGTTTCTTCTACCTGTCCTAAATATATTTTCTCGGAGTGCAAGCTTTTGCTGAAGAATTGTTCCGACTGCCGTTCTGTGCATTTTTGTTTTTTAAATCGCACGCCAAGTTCAATGCTGGAGTAATTTAAAAATCAGTTTCTAAAGCTGTCAACGCCGACAACGGGGATGGATTTCACGTACGGGACAGGTAAAGGAAAACCGTTTATTCTTTGTGTAAAAGTGCTTCTTAAGATGCCTTTAATCCACATTTTACGTTGCAAAATGGTGATTTATTCCCCATACGAAGCGGCAGTATTTTTCCTGCTGATGGGGTTTAAATTCACCGCAACCGCAACGTTCCAATTGATCCACAAAATCCCACTCGCAAGATGCTTTAAATGCCCATAAATTTACGGGAATTAAACATTAAATTCCTTCCATTTGGCCTATGACAATGACATTTAAAATCATGTGCTATTGTGAATTCTTGTGTGAATGTTATTTGAACACTTAGGCTATTTAAAAATGTTATTTTTTTCTTAAGATATAGATAGATGTTTAGATCTAGTAATTGAATTTTGTAATTAGCTACAATGGGTAACTAACTAATTATATGCTTTAATTTCAGGTCATCCAAGCAAGATTCTTTCATATTTGTTTCAGAATGCTTCAATCTATAATAACTGAACATTTCTTTCAATTCTCTTAATTTTTAAGAAAGTTATGGACTTTTGACTGTCCTTGATCACAGCTTTTGTGCGAAGTCAATGGAAAAGCAAGAGGGAACAAGATTCTAATTTCCGAGTATGAAAACGGCCGTAACTTTTTTAATACTGAAGAGAAAGTGAATTATGTGTCAAATTAAACTTCTTTTTATGCTTTATCTGATGGGATAAGTTGCAGACTTGATTTTAAAAATCTCAAAATGTTGTAACATTGCTACATATTTATTATGCATTATAGTTTAAGACAGCAAAATCAGAGGCAATAAAGTGAATTTGCAAATTTTTTGCATTAGCCAAGTAGACTCGAAGGCGATTTTTGTTTATGCATTGGAGTCAACATGGCTAACACAGGGATGTTGTCGTGCAACTTATGTTGTGATTTAATGCAGTAGTCATCTTTTTGGAATTTTTGATCAATATTTTGTCATAAAATAGTTTTGAAAAATAATTTAAACCACATTTATAATTGGTATTGGTTTGGGAAAATACTCGAGTCTGAAAATGAGTTACAAAGCAATCTTAAAAATGTTAATGATGTACGGATTCAAAAAAATCATCACATTAACCAAAGTATTTAGCAGGTGATTATACCATTTCAGATAGCCAATAAACACCTTCACCCTCCTGCAATAGGACAAATCACTCTAATTGAGAAAGACTTGAAAAATATCCTGAAAATATAGTTTCAGGAAAAAGACTAGGTTGCCAAGTCTACTGGGGATTTCTATACACGATATTTATCAGATCCTAAAATGGAGAGAGAAAAAAACCCCTCACATTTGGGTTAGAATCAAATTGGTCCTGCAAATACCAAAGGAATATACTTTGTTCTGAGCTAGTAACCGAAAGACAGGAGGTCAATATTGTGATTACAAGTTAGTTCGAAAGAAAGAAAGCTAATGCAGCAACAGATAAGTGGACCCAGAACTCCAGGGACCTTGACTCAATACTGACCTTGAGTGCCCTCTGTGCGCAGTTTGCTTGTTTTCCTCATGACACCGCATTTCACTGGTGGCCTGGTTTCCTCCCATATTCCAAAGATGTCCTTGCAGGTTAATTGACTGCTGTAACTCACTTCTTAGTAAAGTTAAGGAGCAAAATAATAAAAGGTGAGTTGCTGAGCAAAAGAAAATACATTTCTGGGAAAGGTGATCAGAGAGAAGGATTGAAACATATGGGAACAGTATTTTGATGTGTACTGAAGGCCATGACTTTTGTCTTTCCAATATTTAACTGGGAAGAAATATCTCCGTAAATCAATAGAGGATGTCAGACAAGCAAACAGGCAATTTACAGGCAGTGATGTGATCATGCTTTGTTTTCAAACAATGCCACTCCAGATGAATACTGAGAGGGGCCAATTATTAAGCTTTCTGGAAAAGAAATAGTACCAAATGGTGCACTGACAGAAAAACAAAGCATGATACCTAACATTGAAAGTTAGTTTTCTAGTTGCTACTCATGAGAATGAAAACAGATTAGTGCAGTCCTACCCATAGATCAAGATGAATTGGGCAAGGAGAACATGGTTAATTATGTCTAAAGCTGTCGGCAGGTCATGGATGAGAGGTGGGTAAATTACCTCATTCGTTCAAGTTATTTATCACCTCAGTAATGACTTTGATAACAAACATATAATTTCTATTGCAGGACCAAAAACTTGTCAGGAAGGTGTTCAAATAAGGAGTTTGAGCAAAGATGATAATTTGGAAAGCCAACCACATAGTCAACGATTTTGTTTTTGGAAAACAACAATGATTGATTACTTGTAGTTGTATAGGGAATTGGTAACCTTTAGCAAGCTTTCATGAGGAGTCATCAAACTTAAATGTGAACTGCTTCTTTCTGTGCAGCTGCCGCCTAATTTGCTGATAAACTATAATAATTGCCGGATAGCAGAGGAATATAATTAACATTGATGCAAATATCCAGGATTCTTTTTAAATAATAGCTTATTTCACAGCCTCACCACTCCACTCCCCCAATAATTCCCAACCCCAGACTTCACCTGAGACATTGACAACAGCTATGACTGCCAAAGCATTCTAGTCAAAGGTACATAGAACAGGACAACACAAGGATGGGTCCTTCAGCCCACCACGCCTGTGCCAGCTACAATGTCTAAATAAACTAATCCCACCTGACTGCACATGGCACATATTACTCTATTCTCTTCCCGTTCATGTATCTATCTAAATTTAACCATATCTTCACATCTGCCTCCACCACCTCCCCCATCAGTGCTTTCCAGGTGAAAAACTATAGAAAACGTTGCCTCGCACATCTCCATAGAACATGGAACAAATAATAGAGAACAGTACAGCACAGGAACTGGCCCTTCGGCCCACAATGTTTGGGCTGAGCATGATGCCTGGCTGAAATGAGCTTATGTGCCTGCACATGATCCATATCCTTCCATTCCCTGCACTTCCATCTGCCTATCTAAAAGCCTCTTAAACTCCACTGTCATATCTACCTCCAGCACCACCCCTGGCAATGCATCCCAGGCCCCCACCACCCTCTGTACAGGGCCGGATTTACGTATAAGCTAGACAAGCTTAAGCTTCGGGCCTCGAGATCTAGGGGGGCCTTCTTCACCTCGCTGCCTCACCGGACCCGTCAAACCTCGCCACCCCACTGATCATCCACCACCGGGACCTCCTACTCTTTGCCCGCTGACCCTGGCCACTCCATCCCCCTCCAGCAGCCCGCAGCCATCGCCGTCGCCTTACCTGCAGCCTGGACAGCACCGGGCCTGAAGCTTCCACGCTGCAGACTACCGCTCCCCCGGGTTTGACAGCGCTGGGTCCTAGTGCTAGTCAGCCAACCCTGGTAATCTCAGTGGCTGTTCCACTGGGTCTTCCCCATTCCCCTCAAACCATGTGACCCCAGCTCTTCCCCACCCAAAGTAATTTAAGTAATTTAATTAAATAGATCCTGGAAAACCAATAACCATTGGTGAGAAAACAGTCCAGGAATTAAATTTTGGGCTTCAGCCCCATCCTACCCTTTGGGCTTCAACCCCATCCTAACTGTGTGTTAGTTGCTGGTGCGTAATGTGTGTGTGGGAGGGAGGGAGAGAAGGAGGGAGGGAGGGAGGGAGGGTGAGAAGGGAGGAAGGACAGAAGGGAGGGAGGGAGGGAAGTAGAGAAAGGAGGGAAGGAGAGAAAGAAGGGATGGAGCGAATGAGAGAAGGGAAAAGAGAGAGGAAGGAGGGAGGGAAGGAGAGAAGGGAGGGAGGAATGATGGGAGGGAGGGAAGAAGGGAGGGGAAGGGCTGGCGGCAGGAGCGGATGCTGGGGTCCGGGCGGACGGGTGTGAGCTGAGGCCGAGGTTTGTAAACCCCTGGCCCGGCCCTCCCTGTATTGTTCACCTTGTCTCCCGAGGGAGAGAGAGGGGTGGAGCCGGGGCTGTGTGCGTGAAGCACGGCAAATAGATGGGTGGGAGCGCTGCCCCAGGACTGTGAGGGGACGACCAACCTCCCCCTCCCCCTTCTCCATTCCCCTCACACCCCCTCCCCATCTACCCCTTTCTTCCCCCTCCACCCCTCTACTCTCTCTCCACCCCTCTATCCCCCCTCCACCTGGGGTGCATCTACCCGAGCCAAGAGTAGATTACTCTGGCGAGGGCCCCCTTACTCGCGGGCCCCAATTGGGAGCAATCGGTCCAATCGGCTTAAGGCCGGCCCTGGCCTCACCTTTGTCCCCCTCCATCCCCACCTCAATGAGTTCAGCGCCCGCCGTGATTTGGAGCTCTTCTTCCGTCGCCTCCGCCTCACACCGTTCTTACATGGGAAGGAGTCCTCGCCCCATTGATGATCCCTCTTCCGGTCTCCAAACCCCTCCTCTTTGACCCCCCCCCCCCCTCATGGTACAATGAAATTTGGGGGTCACCATCCAACGTCGGAATGGGAGAACATTCTCAGCGGCTTGGACTTCCGAATCGGCCACTTCCTACCGGAGACCGCGGCTCCCGAAGTCCACAGGCTGAGCTAGGCGGAGATTCACGCTGGCGGCCATCGGCAAAGGGATCCCAGGGCTCCGTGATATTAAAATCAACACGGCCCAAGGCTGGGAGCTCCACAAACCACAGCTCCATGATGTTGAAGCAGCAGGCCCAACACTACAGAGCTTCAAACGGCGATCCAGGTAAAGCATCGCCTGCTCCACGGTGAATCCAATATGTATTTTAAAACCAACTGTTTAATAACAACATACAGACGGATCTAAAAGTGTCACACTGTCACTGTCGGGTAGTCATGGTCCTCTAGTCGTGGGGGTGGGGGATTAGGATGGGCGGGGGGGGGAGCTTCACAAGTGAATTAGCTTAGGGCCTCTCTTCATCTAAATCCGGCCCTGCCTCTGTGTAAAAAGACTTGTCCCACACATCTCCATTAAACTTTCCCCCTTACCCTATTGCTATGCCCTCCAATGTTGGACATTTCCACACTGGGAAAAAAGGTTCTGACTATCAACCATATTTATGCTGCTCAGAATTTTATACGTACACTTCTATCAAGTTTCCCCTCAACCTCTGACATTCCAAAGAAAACAATCCTAATCTATCCGACCGCTCCCTATAGCTCAAACCCCCTAATCTCAGCAGCATTCTGGTTAACCACCTCTGGACTCTCTCCAAAGCTTCTACATCTTTTCTGTAGGGGGGGTAACCAGAACTGTACGCAATACTCCAAATGCGGCCTAACCAAAGTCTAAAATCTCCTTAAGCTTTCTATCTCCAATCTTAAATCTATGCACTCTAGTATTTGATATTTCCACCCTGGGGGAAAAAAATTCTGATTATTCATTTTAGGTCTCTCATAATGACTCTCATAATTGAATCTCATAATCCCTGCACTCATCATCCTTGCCTCCCTTAGTTTTCGTTCAGAGATACAGCGCAGAAATGACCCTTCGGTCCTTGCCAACCAGCGAACCCCACACATTAGCACTATCCTACGCACACAGGGGATAATTTACACAGACACCAAGCCAATTAACCTACATACCTGCAGTTTTTTGAGTGTGGGAGGAAACCGAAGATCTCGGAGAAAACTTATGCGGTCATGGGAAGAATGTACAAACTCCGTACAGATAGCACTCATAGTCGGAATCAACCCCGGGTCTCCGGCGCTGCAAGCGCTGCAAGGTAGCAACTCTCCCGCTGTGCTACCCTGCCTCCTTATTCTGGAATAGATCCCATCAGACCCTTAGAATGTATCTACTTTAATATTTTTCAATAGACACATCTCTCACTTTAATATCAACATGCTCTGGAATATCTGCATGCCCACCCTCATCCATGGTGAATACTGATGTAAAATACTCATTATGGGCCTCACTCACTTTCCCTGGCTCCATGCTTCTTTTCTAATTTGTCCACATACATTGACCCTTTTCTGAGCTGATTTCTTTTTCCTAATACTGTATATGTCTAAAATGCCTTGAGGTTCCTCTATTTAATCTGGAGAAAAGAACAATAAACAATTTATAAAAGGAAATGAATAAAATGTTCTTCAGAAAGAGTTTGAACTATTGCTCCCTTTGTTCAGAATTTCCAGGAAGAGTACATTTCCAAAGTTCCCTTCTGAAAAATAATTATTTGTCCTGTTTAATTTTGTTATAGAAGTCTGGCCAGCCTTGCCAAATTTTGTGTTCTAGCTGTGAAAATGATACAGTCCCTGGAGCTTTAAAGCTATCAGGAAAATGTCAGCTACAATGGGCTGTGATTTTATGAAGGTTCTGGACGGTGACATTTACTCCATGACAGACCACAATCGAACATGCATTCTATAAGTTTTCAGAGTATGAATAGAAAGAGCAAACAGTCAGCTTTTCATGTTGTTGCAGTATGAAAGCACCATACACCTGTGTAATGAGCTGTTGAGAGATTATTTTAGGACATTGAACAGTATAGCACAGGAACAGGCCTTTTGGCCCACACCTTCTGTGCCAAGCATGATGCCACCTTCTTTGGTATTTGCAGAGAATTTAGCATGGTTTACAATAAACCTCCAGCTATATTCCACACCAACTGGTGAAATAAGTGACTAAGAAGGCTTATAAATAACTTTTCAAAATCGATAAACTGTTTAAACAGTTTATATATTACTATTCTTCCTTGCCCAAGGATTCGTCAGCAGATTTCAAAACATTTTGTTTCTCTGCAGCATAAAATTGCAAAGACTAACAGTGTAACAATAATTCCGGAGTCTTTTGAACGTACTCTAAAGTCATGGCTTATTCCTAATTATTTATAATAGTACTGGGCAAATTCATATTGAATCCTGCAAACCTGCATGTTTCAAATCACTTGTGTACAACTATCAGAAAGCAGCCAATCGAGTCGCTAATGCATCTAAGTGAATGGAATTTGGCACCTTTGCCTGGTCTATGTGATTCAAGTCCCATTTCATGCTGTTTACTTTAATGACCACAAGACATCAATATATGGGCAATGGATGCTGCCTTGACAGGAACATTCTGAAAACAAATCAAGATATATTGAGAGTTTGAAGTTCCTTAAACCATTCGATGTTCATTATTTACATTTCTGGGGTTTGATAGTTATTTATTTGTTTCAAATTTTCTTATGAATTTCTGGCTGCCTTTCTTAATATCTACTTTGATGATCTAAAACTCCCGGCTTATACCCAATGCATCTTATTTGTCCAGATCACACTAAAATAAAAAACTGCCTTTCCCTGTAATGAAATACCTGCTCTGACTTACCTGCAATGGATCATTTATTCTCATTGATTTTGAAAGTGAAAACAATGGTATCTCTTTCTTTTTGCTTCTGTTTCTTTCACACGCTGTATTCATTATCCTGCCTTCGATTTTAAACTATAATTTCACCCACCTTGAATCAGTAGTAATTAAGGCAAATGCAATGTTAATAGTAAGATTAAATGAGAACCTACCTGTTCGAAGTTTGATCTTTATTTTATGAGGAGTTACGATGAGGGATTACGTGCCCTCCGCTCCCGACCCTCATAATCTAAACGATCATCTGGTAGTTCTAGACTTTGTGAGCCTTACTATCTTACTTCGGCTATCGGTTTCTGTGTTTTTCACGCCGCTGCTTTGAAGTATGACGAGCATGCGCCTGGCGGGGCTGCTTCACGTAATCCCTCATCGTAACTCCTCATAAAATAAAGATCAAACTTCGAACAGGTAAGTTCTCGTTTAATCTTAGTATTTTACTTCGGAGTCACGTGAGTGACTACATGAAGATTTTGAAGCTCTGTGATTTTCATGCTGTAGATTCATTCCATACGACACACTGCTTCAATTGACACAGTAGTGAGTAAATAATATATATTGAACATTGCTTGAAATTATGCAATAAGTATTTTAATAATAATAATAATAAAAAGAAAAGAAAAGTAATAACCCCTCTATCCCAGGGGGAAATTACAACAAAGGATATGAAACCAATGACATAAAACAAAGCAAACAATCAAACAGAACCCAACACAGCGTGTCCAAACCCTGGCACTGTGACAACAGGTTTATCATAAAACTTGGAAAAAGTTTATTCCTTAGACCATCCTGCGGCCTCTAAAATTTGGTCGAGCGGCATGTCCTGTGCCTTTGCCGCGGATGTGGATGCCGCCCTGGTGGAGTGAGATTTAAACACATGAGTGTCTATTCCAGCTAAATCCAGAACCTGTTTTAACCATCTAGAAATAGTTTGCACTGTCACCTTTTTATATGGTAATAAGCATTGCTGTCTCACAACCTCAGAGACTCTTGGTTACTTCAATATATTGAGTCAGATGCTTAACCACACACAATGTTTGGTCGACAGGGTATGCTTTAAAGATTACCTTGGTTCCAGCCTTTCCTGGTCTGCTTTGTTTGATTAGATCATAAACATACAAAGTAATGTTATCTGGAGACAAATGCATACAATCTAAACGTAACATTTGCAATGTTTGTACTCTTTGTGCTGACACTAATGCCATGAGCATTACCACTTTAAACGTTAACTTCTGAAAAGACAGTGACGCAATTGCAGCCCACTGCCGAAGTAATGTAAGAACTACACTGACATCCCAAACTTCTGTATATCTGGATTTGGGAGGATTTTTATTAAAAATTCCTCTCATAAATAAGGATATCAATTGATGAGTCCCGATAGATTGACATTCTGAAATAGGAGGACAAAGCACTATGAGCACTATTAATGGCACCATAACTTAGATACTGATCAAAATACAACATAGCAAGGACCTCCAATACATCCGATATGTTTGCAGTATGATAAGATATATCTGACTGTATACAAAAAGCTTCCCATTTCTTTATATGAGACATATATTGTTTCTTAGTGCTGCAGTTATGACATCCATGGTCTCTCCAAGCTGCAGTTATGACATCCATGGTCCTATTCGACAGTCCAAGCCCTTGTAATGGTCTGGTCAGAACCTGCAGATTAACAAATTAATATGATCATGCAATGGATGAACTTCTTCTGTCACTGGTTGTACCAACAAATTACTGCAGCTGGGAATCGTCATAAATGGTTGAATTATCATTCTGAGCATCAATGGGAACCATGGCTGTGTTGGCCAGTTTGGAACCACCAAAACACCCGTGGCAGAGTCTTGCTCTATTGTGGTGAGACATTGCCTAATCAGGCAGAATGGGGGAAAAGCATAGAAGAACATATTTCCCCAATGTAGCGAGAATGCATCCACCGCTACTGCTCCTGGGTCAGGCTCCCATGAGACGTATTTAGGCAACTGGTGATTTAATCTAGACTCAAACAGATCAATGTCTGGTAACCCATACCGACTGACAATCTTTTTGAAAACTTGTGGATTTAACATCCATTCTGTATTGTCTTTGAACTTTCGTGATCTCTTGCCTGCCGCAATATTGTCTCTCTCTGGTAGATAGATAGCTGAAAGCCAGATATTCCTAGATATACACTAATGCCACATCAGGTTGACCAGATAATCACATGATACTGATCTTACTCCCCCCATGTGATTGATATATGCCACAGTTGTGGTATTGTCTACTTATAATTGAAGATGCAAGTCCTTCATTGTAGAACAATAAGCTTTCAATCCATAAAATGCCCCCAATAACTCCAAATAATTGATACCATATGTTTGGAGAATTAAATCCTCTTGGACAGTCCATCTACGACCACAGCTGGTGTAGTTGTCTGTAGCCCCCCATCTGAGAGCACTCACATCAGTTTGCAATACCACTGAAGGTTGCTGAACAAAAATGTTCTTAGTAGCTTGTGCAACATTCCCAATCCACCACTGTAATTCAGCTAAAGCTTCCGTTGGTAACTGCATGGACCTATCAAAATGACCTGCACATTCTTTTAGTGCTTGTTCTCTTGCCCTTTGAAGACTTTGATAATGCAGAGGACCAAACTCGAAAGCAGGGAATGCTGCTACTATTTTACGAATAACCCTAGCTACTTCTCGGATGGAGGGATAAGGTTTGTCAGCAAGGCAACTGCAGGCATTTGTAATATCCCCAACTTTATCTTTTGGCAAAGTTACTGACATAGCAACTGAATTAATGACAAACCCCAAATAACCAATTGTTTGGGATGGCTCTAGCTTAGATTTTGTTGGATGGATCAGAAACCCTAGCCTTTCAAACAGGCTTATAGTTGCTGAAACTGATTCTTCAGCTGATTCCTGAGTGGCATTTACAATTAAAATATCATCAAGATAAGCCATGACAATGTGATTTTGAGCCCTTAATAATGCCAGTGCTGGTTTCAATAATTTTGTGAACAGCCTGGGAGCTGAAGTTAACCCATTAGGTAATGCGTTAAATTGCCACAGCTGACCCATCCAATTAAACTTCAAGTACCTACGATAATGGTGATGAATTGGCACTGAATAATATGCATCTTTGAAGTCTATAGTAGCCATGTAACAGCCTGTTGACAACAACTGCTTGGCAGTGTTGAAGGTGTCCATTTTGAAATGCCTATACTGGACATATGAATTCAATTTTGTGAGGTCCAGAATGACTCTACAAACCCCATCTTTCTTTGGCCTGGGGAATATATAGGACACAAATTGTTGGGGATGATTCACCGTTCTTTCAATTACTCCTTTTTCAAATACATTTTTAACTTCTTCTTTTATCTGAGAAGTTTCAGGTGCAGAAAACACCAAAACCCGATTAGGTTTGTTCTGTACAGGTGGATCAACTCCTTCCATAAATTCTATTGTAGAACCTGACACAGTATCTAATATAAACCGATCAGTTGTTATACAGCACCATTCATCATAAAACAATTGTAATCTACCACCAACCGGAGGTTGTTCCCCAAAAGTTTTTTCTGTGATGGAATGAAGTTTTTGTACCTCAGCAAATGTCCGTGACGGTCTCCTTCTTCCAACAAATGGGTTAACATGGGGCTGAAATGGGTAATAATACCTTCTCACCCCTGCCTCTGCTTGTTCCTGCTCTGGAATCAAACCCCCTTCTCATCCAGCCAGTTTGTTTCCTTTGGCCATACATGAAAGGCTTCATGAGGCTGATAGTTTTTGCCTCCTCATCAATTTCTTTAATTTGCTTCAGCAGGTTCTCCCCGAATAAATAATCGGGTGCTTGAATATTACTTGATTTGCACAGACCTGCAATTCTAGGGTGCAGTATGGGCCGAATGGCGATTTTCCTCATACAATTGATCTCAAAATATGAATTACAAAATAACGCCAACATGTATTTTTGGAGTTTAGACATTGCACACCCTTCTACCTGCTTCCCAAAAGCAGTGATGCCAGCCGCAATGAGCTTGAGGACCCGCTGGAAACGTATTTCCTGTCCCCGCATCGTTGAACTCATGGGTGTCCAAATTGCCGGATTCACTGTCGGCACCCTGAGTGAAGCACAATTCACAGGGGTTTTATAAAGGTCTGCTGTCTCAACCATGACAGTCTCTTGAAGCTGTGAGAAACCAAATAGTTTATGTTGGCCGCCAGGTTTTCTTCCATGGCCTCACCGCTCCATTCTGGTATAGCAAAGGATTGTGCTACATCAGGTACACCTGGAGTTTTACTCTTGTGCTGTGGTGTGTACACATGAGCAGGACACCACCTTCAGAGTCAGTCTCCTGCCACCCTGGTACTCCCAAGAATTGCTCAAAGGAGAATTCTTCCAGACCTAAACAAGGCTCTGGAGATTCACATTCCCATGTTTGTATAGGCACCATATTCTTGATATGGAACTCCCTCGGAGGCTGCCTGGGAATATTCTGGGTCTTTGGACCCTTGGTTGATCAGGGTTTGGAGCATTTTCTCCATTTGCTCCATTCTTTGCCACATGGCTTGCCTGTCTGGAGGAGAAACTCGTCTGATATAACGGGCCTGACAGACTTCCTCTTACTTTTCCTGCCCACTGAATTGCCCTCAGTAGCCTGCGGCAGTGGAGCGGCTGGAGGCTAATTAACGACTGGGTCTACAGCTACCGGTACCGGAACCGGCTCCACACTTATCTGCAGTCCCGATCGCTGTTGACCTGCTTCAATATGGCACGCGCGCTTAACACGCACCGACTTCCTCTCACTGCTCTCCATTTTCAAACTCCTCCTGGCTAGCCAGCCAGCGTTATGGAGCCTAAATAGACACTAGGAAGTAGTTTAAACCACTTACCTGCGGGGTCTGTTACTCGCCGCTGGTGGAGCTGTGCTCTGCAGCCCGTTCCTACCGACATGCGTCGACGAAATGACGAGTATGTGCCTGGCGGGGCTTCTTCACGTAGTCACTCACGTGACTCTGAAGTAAAACATTTATTTTGTGAGCGCTTGAGAGTAAAAATCAGGCATGTAATGCTGATAATTTAAAAGGCACCGATCAGCCCACATTTGGAGTATTGTGAGCAGTTTTTAACCACATATTTGAGGAAGGATGTGCGGGTGTTGGAGAGGGTCCAGAGGAAGTTTACAAGAATTATCGCAAGGATGATTGAGTTAACGTATGATGAGCGTTTGACAGCACTGGACCTGAAGTCGCTAGAGTTTAGAAGAATGAGAGAAGACCTCATTGAAACTTAGGGAATAATGTAAGGCCTGAATAGAGTGGAAGCAAATAGGATTTTTCCACCAGTGGGAGAGTCTAGGACCAGAGGGCATTTCCTCAGAATAAAAGGAACCACCTTTAGAAAGAAGATTAGGAGGAATTTCTTTAGTCAGAGGGTGGTGAATCTGTGAAATTCATTGCCACGGACAGCTGTGGAAGCCAAGTCACTGTGCATTTTTAAGGTGGAGAGTGACAGATTCTTGATTAGTAAGGGTGTCAAGGGAAATGGGGAAAAGGCAGCAGAATGGGGTTGAGAGGGAAAGATAGATCAGCCATGAATGAATCGCGGAGATGTAGCCGATTGGCCTACTTCTGCTGCTATGATTTATGAACGTAACTCCAAATCAATTCATTATCCAAGGCTCCTTTTTCCATCATCATGTCTTTTTTGTTTGATCGGTAATTCAGAGTGTAAACATGCCCCTTTCTTTGGTTTCCTGGTTTTGCTCACCTCCATTATTAATCCAGTCACCACATACCTTACAGATATCAGAATCACCTGTGCCACGCTAGCCACACATTTTCAGAGATATTTCCTTTGTTCTATCCATCCTGTCCCCATCCGCTGTGCTATTTGTTTTCTCTCTCTCATATTTTTAATGAAAAGTCTTCAACTTTATTTCTCTTTCCACAGATGCTGCCCCAACACTGAGTGTTTACAGCATGTTTTGATTTGATTTCAGGTTATGTGTTTTGTGAAAAGACTTCAAGGAGTAGGATCATCAGTGTATCATTGGTTCGCTGCTGCCTAATTTTGTGAAATGGACACCATGTTCAAGAGTCAAGAGTGTTTTAATGTCATATGTCCCGAAATGGAACAATGAAATTCTTAATTGCAGCAGCAGAACAGATAATAAACATATTGTTCTGTAAAACCCATAATAAACAGCAAAACAAAAGTACAATATATAGGCAAAAAAGGTCAAATAAATAGATATTTGTCGTGCAAAATTAAAAAAAAAATGAGCCCAAGTAGTCATGTTTAGTATTTTTGTTGCATATCCTTTGCATAATGACTGCTTGAAGTCTGCGCTTCATGGACATCACCAATTGCTGGATGTCTTCTCTGGTGATGCTCTGCCAGGCCTGAATTGCAGCCATCTATACCTTATGCTTGTTTTGGGGGCTAGCCCCTTCAATTTTCTCTTCAGCATATAAAAGGCATGCTGTTTAGATTGGGTTTAGATTGGGTGATTGACTTGGCCACTGAAGAAGGCACAGCAATGACTGTTCTTCCTAATACCATTGAAATGGACTGGTCTGCCTCAACAGCTGCTGACGACCTTCTACCGCTGCACGATAGAGAGCAGACTAACGTATGGCATCTCTGTGTGGTATCTCAGCTGCACGAAGGCGGAGAGGAGAGCTCTTCAGCGCATCGTCCATAGAGCGCAAAAGATCATTGGGACACCGCTACGAGCCTTGGAGGGCATCTACCACACACGGTGCGTTAGGAAGGCTGTCAGCATCCATAAAGACTCCTCTCACCCTTGTAATGGACTGTTCGAACCACTCCCTTTCGGCAGATGTTACAAGGCCTTCTATGCCCGCACCTCTAGACTCAGGAACAGCTTAATTCCCAGAGCTATAGCTGCTCTGAACCGGCCCTGCTGAGTGCCCCCCACCCCATGGACTGTCTCCCTCGGATGGTCACGTCGCAGAGACACATCTGCACTTTAGTCTGTTTTGGTTTTGACTGTTTTACTGTTCTAATGTTCTTTTCATAAACCTTGTTCTCGGGGTACCTAAACCTAAATTTTATCAGTCGTTTAAGTAATGACCGGATGGAGTTGCAAACCAAATCTCGTTGCACTTATGTGTAATGGCAATAAAAGTTATTATTATTATTATTATTATTATTATTATTATTATTATTATTATTATTATTATTAATTGACCATTTTTTAGCTTTAAAAACCTTTGTTGCTTTAGCAATATGTTTGGGATCATTGTCTTGCTGTAGAATGAACCGCCGGCCAATGAGTTTTGAGGCATTTGTTTGAACTTGAGCAGAGACGATGTGTCTATACACATCAGAATTCATTATGCCACAACCACCAGCAGTTGTATCATCAATGACGATAAGTGAGCCAGTACCTTCAGCAGCCATACATGCCCAGGCCATAACACCCCCACCACCGTGTTTCACAGATGAGGTGGTATGCTTTGGATATTGGGCGTACCTTCTCACCTCCATACTTTACTCTTGCCATCACTCTGATATGTTAATCTTTGTCTCATCTATTCACAAGACCTTTTACCGGATCTGTGGCTGCTCTTTTAAGTACTTCTTGGCAAACTGTAACCTGGCCATCCTATTTTTGCTGCTGACCAGTGGTTTGCATCTTGCAGTCCAGCCTCTGTATTTCTGTTCATGAAGTCTTCTGCGGACAGTTGTCATTGACAAATCCACACCTGAAGAGTGTTTCTGATCTGTCGGACAGGTGTTTGGGATTTTATTTCAGAGTCACGTGAGTGACTTCGTGAAGACCCCGCCAGCACGCATGCCCGACATATATCGTCGCGCGCATTTGCTTCGACAAACTGGGGGGGGGGGGGGAGTGCGCTCTCTCCACCAGCTCCCTCAAAAGGCCATTCAGGTAAGTCCACTAACATTTACTTGGTTACAGGGTGGACGTCAAAGGAAAAGGGAAGGCAAAACTTTCCAGGAGCCGCGGGGCGCCGACAAGCCAGCGGCCTCTTTCTCCGGAGCTGCGAGCACCACCGGCAGCATCCGGACGGTCGGGGGTAAGGGTGTGGAAGTCAGCCGCTTCCGTTACACCAGCGCCCGACTTATCTCCTGAATGGATGTCAGCACTGGAGCTGGAAACTACCGACCCAGACTTCGTGCCCCCATCCCCCAGGAAGCGGGGGGGGGGGGGGGGGGGCAAACAGGTACGTGGACAGGTGCCTTGCTCACCAACAGCGACATCACCCCGAGTTGCAGTGGATCCACGGGGACCGGGCCAGAGAACGGCTGCTCTACAGGGGAGCATCGCAGTCGCAGCAAGCCACGTACAGCTGCCGGGATATCTGCCGTAGGGCAGTCTGGCAGAGCTACTGCTGCGTCGAGTAGCCGTGCAGGAGCGGTGCTGCCGACATAACACCGCGTCAGGCTGCGGTCAAGGGTGCCTGTGGCAACAGTAGACAGTCAGTTAGCTTAGCTCTGGCAGCTGCCGACCATGTGCCTCCACGCAGAACATTGGGTGACAGTGGAGATAAGCCTGCACGGACTTCGGGGTGCCAGGTACCGGGGACCGGCGCCGATTCATCTCCACTGCCTTCCTACCAGGCAGCTGGACCGCCACAGTCCGCTCGAAGGTCGACTAGCAGAGAGTCCGTGCAGGAGTCGTATGGGCCTACAGGGGCAGTAGTCCACGACAACCTACCTTTGGACCCTAGTCTACATCTTATGGAGGTGTGGTTCGCTGGTGGAAGCCCCAGAGAATTTGCAGAGCCTGGGGAAGTCGGCTTGTCCGCCGTGAGTAGCGGGGACGGTCACATTGCACGATTGGAGCTCTTGGTGGAGCAACTCCTCCAGCGGGACAGGGACCGGGATAAATGGGATTCTCGGGCCTCCACTAGCCATGCCAGGATACCGCTCAGCATCTCATCTTCTCCAGCCAGGAGTGCCAGCAGTTGTCAGGCCACTGCCTTCAATGACAACCCAGGAATGCCGGAGACAACAGAGCCAGAGCACGATGTGGACCTGCTGGACGTGATGGGGAAATTTGCCACGGCTACACACACTGGGGAGCCACTGCACCACAAACTGGTGGGCACCATTAATTACCTGACCACGCACCAGCTTCAGGATCAGGTACTCAATGAGACCATGAACAAATTTAAACCGCCTGAGAACTGCATCAATCTCAGTGTTCCAACGGTTAATGCCCAGATCTGGGGAAACTTGAGCACGACCACCAAGATGCAGGATGTCCGTCTCCAGCAGATACTGAAGCTCCTGTCGACGGGCATTACGGCGTATGCCAAGACCCTCGATGGTGATAATGTGACCAGCGAGCAGCAGGATGCTCTGGCAATTCTCTGCCACGCCCAGTTTGAAATCAACTGCCTGTGCAAGAGCTCCATCTGGCCCACCCTCAACCTGAAATTTGCAGGGTTGTGCCATCCCTCCACCAATCCACCACCTCATCAGCTGTTTGGGGCATTCCTCTCCAAGCAAGTCAATTAACTCGATGAGGAGGCCAAGACCGTGGGCCTTATGAAACCTCCCCCGGCTAAAGTTCACCCATATCACCGTCAACAACCATACACTACTTGGAAACCGCGGCCAGCCGGATAGGACACCAAGGACCTATCCGCCTCCACTTCCCGGTCCCCGGTACCAACAGCAGCGGCCTTTTTTAGGGCAAGGCCTGCAACGGCCCGCATGGAAGATGCGGCCACAGTCACGACAAGCACTGCAAAGTCTCCCCAAAACGCCATATGCCAGGACCCGCCATTAACCATGGAGGTAAGGGGGTCTGGTTCCTCTAAGGCAGTAGCACTTCTCCCCGCACAAGTCGGGGGACGGTTGCGGGCATTTGCGGTTGCTTGGGATGCAATCACCAAAGCCACGTTTATTCTACAAAGTGTTCACGGTTATGTCATAGAATTTATTGATGGTCAACTTCCCCCTACACAGCATGCACCTCAGCGACTTTTTACGCTCTCTCCGAATGAGATAAAGGCGGGACATGCTGAAATCTTACGGCCAGCAGCCAAAGGGGTGATTGGCAAAATGACGCACGAACCCCTTGAGTCACAAAAAACTTCTTCACAAAAACCAAAAACGATGGCGGGTGTCGGATTATCATAGACCTAACCGAGTTGAACATTTTTGTACAATATACCCATTTTAAAATGGATACCTTCGAAACAGCTAAGCAGATGCTTTACCCGGGGTACTTTATGGCCTGCATCGATTTAAAAGATGCATACTATACAGTTCCCATCACAGAATCGCACAGGAAGTTCCTGAAATTTGTCTGGAAGGGACAGTTGTGGCAATACAAAGCATTTTTACCCAATGGGTTAACCACAGCCCCCAGACTATTTACCAAATTAGTAAAACCCATATTGGCACTCCTCCGACAACAAAATTATATCGTCATGGCATATTTAGACGATATCCTTATCGTGGGACAGACCCTCCAATTGGCTACGCTGGCAGTTACAACGACCAAATCTTTATTCAAGACGTTAGGGTTTGTAACCCATCCAGACAAATCCAAACTGCACCCCTCTCAAGTTATGGATTACCTGGGTTTCACCCTTGACACAACCTTAATGATGATCACTATCCCGACCAACAAAGCTTTAGCCATAAAAGAAGCGTGCTACAGCCTTGCTTGCGCCAGGGTTCCAGACTATCCGGCAAAGGCAAAGGTAATTGGGAAATTGGTAGCTACATTCTCAGCTGCGCAATTTGGACCGTTACATTACCAAAATTTACAAAGAGCGAAGATCGCAGCATTAAAAGCAAATGCTGGGCACTTTGATAGACCAATACGGTTGCCACATCAGGATAGAGCTGAGCTACAATGGTGGATTGACAATATTAGTGAGTGTCACAGACCCATCATTGTTAGCAACCCATCCGTCGTGCTACAGACTGACGCAAGTGCACAAGGTTGGGGTGCAACTGACACCATGTCCAGTTGTGGTGGCAGATGGGACCCACACGAGTCTATCCTCCTCCAGCCACAAAGGATAAATTATCTGGAGATGTTAGGGGCTTTCCATGGACTGCGGGCTTACTGTACTAACTCAAGGGACTTACATATCCGCCTCCAAATAGATAACACAACGGTGGTGGCTTATATCAATCATATGAGTGGTATCAGGTCGTTATCTTGTGATGAATTGGCAAACACAATCTGGCACTGGTGCATTGAGAGAAATATTTGGATCACAGAGACCTATTTGCCAGGGAAGCTCAATACAGTGGCGGACACCAAGTTACGAGTGTTCAATGATAACATCGAGTGGATGTTGAATCCCCAAATTTTTGCTGAAATTATAGCTCATGATGGCACACCAGATATTGAACTCTTTGCGTCCAAGTTGAACCATCAGATACCAACGTATGTGTCTTGGGAACCAGACCCTGGGGCAGTAGCTATGGATGCTTTTTCTCTCCATTGGTGGAAATGGTTTTGCTACGCATTTCCCCCATTCTGCCTCATCAGTCGGGCATTGCAGAAAATTCAACTGCATTCTGCAACTGACATTTTGATCATACCCGACTGGCCTACACGATGGTCCTCAAAATTTTGAAACGTCCGTGGATTCAGTTTGGTAAAAACCCCAAATTAAATACTAACCCCATTACGGGGGACAGTCACCCGTGCCATGGTCACCTAAACATGTTGGCCTGCAGTTTCTAAAGAGGCCGCTCATCAAGGCCGGCATATCACCATGAGCCATGGACCTCATCTCAGCATCATGCTGAGCATCAACTAGGAGGCAGTACCTCACACAGGTCAGGATGTGGGAGGCATTCTGCTCCCGTACCAACACGACCTCCAACTCGGCAACAATCCCTGATATCCTGGAATTCCTAGCGGGCCTTCATTACGATACGGGTCTTAGCTGCAGTGCCATCAACAGCGCCAGGAGTGCACTGACCTCATACCTGGACAGGTATAGGCTCCAACCACCTGGTGTCTAAATTTATGAGGGGAGTGTTTAACACCAACCCTCCATGGCCCATATACAACTTCACCTGGGACGTAGGGATTGTTCTGACCCTACTGAGGAGCTGGTCTCCTATGAACACTCAAACAGCTCACCCTCAAAGTGGTGATGCTGATGGCACTGACTACAGCTCAACGAGTCCAGGCATTACAGAAGCTGCGGCTGGATAGCATGGTCTCCACCCCTGCACAGGTGACTTTCTTTGTCCAGGACCTATTGAAGCAGCACAGACCTGGGGCTCATGGCTGCAGTTGGAGTTTCGGGCGTACCGCACTGATGCCACCCTCTGCATAGTCACCCATCTCCGCCTCTACATCCGCACTACACGAACCATCCGGAAGATGGGGCAGGGGCTTCTCATCAGCCACAAATCTCCGCATCACTGGGTGACTGTGCAGACTATCGCCAGGTGGCTCAGGGTGGTGATGGGTGCAGCAGGAGTAGCTACTAACTTTCTTAAATCTCACTCTACCATGGCTGCATCCACATCAGCGGCGAGGGCCATGGAGGTGCCCAAGGACCACATCCTCGCCACCGGATGTAGCTGGGCTAGTGAAGCAACCTTCCAAAGGTTCTACAACAAACCACTGGTCGCCCCCGCAACGTTCGCAGAAGCCGTGCTGGGAGCGACTCAGTGAATGTTTGTCCTCGAGTTCGGGGTTATTTGTTTGATATTATTTGTGCAATAAATATGCATTATTTTTCAGCCTGTTCAGACTGGACTGCATTAACAGCTTTCCTCCATCAGTATTGCGGCAGTGTGATAGCATGGAAGTTGTCCAGGGCGTGAAATCACAGAGCTTTGAAATCTTCACAAAGTCACTCACGTGACTCCGAAATAAAATAGTAAGATTAAACGAGAACTTACCAAGTTCGAAGGTTGATCTTTATTTTATGAGGAGTTGCGGTGAGGGATTTCGTGCCCTCCGCTCCCACCCTCTATCATTAGGTCAGCTGGTATGTTCTAAGTTCTTAATCTTACTATTTCCAGTCATGGTGCGTTCTGTGATTCCATACCGCTGCTTTGAAGAATGTCGGGCATGCGTGCTGGCGGGGTCTTCATGAAATCCCTCACCGCAACTCCTCATAAAATAAAGATCAACCTTCGAACTTGGTAAGTTCTCGTTTAATCTTACTATTTTTCTTTATTATAGAGAGAATTCTTCTGTCATCAGCTGTGGAGGTCCTCCTTTGCCTGCCAGTCCCTTTGTGATTAGTAAGCTCACCAGTGCTCTCTTTCTTCTTAATGATATTCCAAACAGTTGATTTTGGTAAGCATAAGGATTTGGATGATGTTTCTAACAGTTTCATTTGTGTTTCTCTGTCTCATAATGGCTTCATTGACTTCCATTGGTCATGTTGATAAACAGCAATAAAAGTTTCCTAATGTGATGGAAAGACTGGAGGACAATAGACAATAGACAATAGGTGCAAGAGTAAGCCATCAGCCCTTCGAGCCAGCACCGCCATTCAATGTGATCATGGCTGATCATCCCCAATCAGTACCCTGTTCCTGTCTTCTCGCCACATCCCCTGACTCAGCTATCTTTAAAAGCCCTCTCTAGCTCTCTCTTGAAAGTATCCAGAGAACCGGCCTCCACTGCCCTCTGAGGCAGAGAATTCCACAGACTCACAACTCTCTGTGAGCAAAAGTGTTTCCTCGTCTCTGTTCTAAATGGCTTACCCCTTATTCTTAAACTGTGGCCCCTGGTTCTGGACACCCCCAACATCGGGAACATGTTTCCTGCCTCTAGCATGTCCAAACCCTTAACAATCTTATATGTTTTAATAAAATCCCCTCTCATCCTTCTAAACTCCAGAGTGCACAAGCCCAGCCGCTCCATTCGCTCAGCATTTGACAGAATGGAAAGACTAGGTGCTGAGAGCTCTCTTATACATGCATTAAGGAGGCATTTAAACACACCTGAGCAATTACATACATCTGTGATGCCATGTGTCTCAAACATTATGCTGCCCCGAAATGGTGGGACTATGTATAACTACAGCTGTAATTTCTACATTGTGAAACCAAAATGTATAAAAATGGCCTTTAATAAAATCTGACAATATGCACTTTAACCACATCTGATTTTTTCTATTACAAATCTCAAATTGTGGAAGACAGAGGCGAATAAATAAATTATGGGTCTTTGTCCCAAACATTATGGAGGGCACTGTAGTTTGCCTATTTGGAGGTTGTAGTGTTCAATAGCCTGATGGTTGTAGCAAAGAAGCTGCTCCTGAATCTGAACATATTGAAAATACCATGAAAAAAATGATCTTGCTAATTTAAGGAACTGCATTCTAGTCTCACTATTCAAGCATTGTTTAATCAGTATGAAAATATATTTCACAGAGAGTGACTTCAGGCATTTTAAAATTTAAGCATGGCAACAGGCACAGCAGTGTGCTTTAATTGAAATACAATTTTGGCATTCTAACCTTCGCTGTGATCCTTTCGTGCCATGCTGCAAAAACACTCCATTGATTTTGGGTTAATTAGTCGCAAGTAGAATCAAAATGCAAAATGAATGATGCGATGAATGATACATTCAGTGAACAGATTGCAACCACAACTCACCAAGCAGATGCCTTTAAAATTTTGTTTTTGTGATTCTTATCCCTGATAACCTGCTGCTGCACTTCAGTTTCACAAAATGAAAAATTATCCTCATCATTTAGTACGGCTGGCTAGGGTATTTCTTGCATGCTCCACCACCGAGGCGATCATTATTAGGATCAGTTTTGGTTGATGGACTACCACCTATGTATATGAAGTGTGTAGTTTCATTTCATCTGTTTAACAACATAATACTTCCTAAGAGTTTTTACGGCAAAAGGCAAAACAAATGAAGCATGCAGTGCTGATTCATTTGTGAGATTCAGTCTGAATACAAAGAGAAATGTTTTTGAATCTAGGGTACACAAAAAGCTGGAGAAACTCAGCGGGTGCAGCAGTATCTAAGGAGCGAAGGAGATAGGCGATGTTTTGGGTCGAGACCCTTCTTCAGTGTGTGGTTTCATTTCATCTGTTTAACAACATAATACTTCCTATGAGTTTTTATGGCAAAAGGCAAAACAAATGAAGCATACAGTGCTGTTTCATTTGTGAGATTTCAGTCTCAATACAAAGGTCTGAAGAAGGGTCTCGACCCGAAACGTCGCCTATCTCCTTCGCTCCTTAGATGCTGCTGCACCCGCTGAGTTTCTCCAGCCTTTTGTGTACCCTCGATTCTCCAGGATCTGCAGTTCCTTCTTTAACACAAATGTTTTTGAATCTAGACTGGTTTTGTAACAAAGAAAAATGAGACAACACAAAATGGAAGTATACAGCTAGAAACAAAATAATCTGCAGTCATATCCATGAATAAATAAAACCTTTTGACCCACCGTACGAGATCACTTGTTTGTAACTGGAGAGTGAAACCCCTGTCTCACGGTGTGAGTTGGCCCACGAGTGACCCCGAGTTTTCACTCGTGGTGATCACGTACCAGGAACGTAGCGGCAACGTCGGAACTCGCGCGATCAACTTGTCCACTCATGTTTGATTTTTTCCACAAGTCAAATTCACTGTTCAAGATAAAAATTGAAACATTTTAACGATGTAATAACGTAGGGCCTGTGCATTGCCCTTAGTGTCTCTTGAGTCTAACGTGTTAACCCGTGGGCACTCTTAAATCGGCAGCTGGACAGAGTAAAAAATGGCCGAACCGCAGAATGCTTCATAATTCCTTATGACACGGGACCTGTTTGGCCCATCGAGTCTATGGTGGCCTTGTCCGGCCTTAGGAGGTGCGGGGCCCGATTGGGAAAATTTTTCGGAGATATATAAATAAATAATTATAAATTTGTCACGTGTCGTGAGTAACATGACAATTGGGGGGGAGAGTTCCTTTCACAGCATGTGGGGAGTCTAGCCAGGGGTAACGTCGCGAGGAGGGAAGGAGCGTTGAGAAGGAGAGGGTCGGTACATGCCTGTAACCCACTAACTGCTGCCGCGGCGCTCCGGGCATGGAGCTACTGCATTGTGGCCGGGGAGGGAAGCAGCTCGCGTGGCTACGAGCGGCCTCCATCACCGGACAGCGGAACCGACTGCCATCTCAGCGGCTTCTGCCGGCCCGCCCACCTCTGGCAGTGCTCTCTGTCTGAACAGTGAGGGAACCAGCTCAAGAGCAAAGATCATAGAGCGGAGTGGGTCAGCGGGCGATGGAAAACATCACAGCGGGCGGTGGAGCTTACTCCTGTGTCAGTGCGATCAAGGGATCAATTGAGGTTACTTGCACTGACATGTGGAGTAAGCTCCTCCGCCCGCTGTCCTGTTATCCATCGCCCACTGACCCGTTCTTGAGCTGGGTGACCCTCTCCCCAGAGCCCCTGCCCGTCCCGCTGAGCCACCACAGGCAGGGAGTTGAACGTAGACATAGGGGGGTCCACCTTCAACTTCAGAGCCAAACAAAAAACACAGAGTGCTGGAGGAACTCAGCGGGCAAGGCAGCATCCGAGAGGGGAGCATATCACTTATCAGGAGCTGCCACGGGCCAGGACTCTTCCCCCCAACAGAAAGGAAGCGCAGATGCAGCCATCACTGTAGCATCTCTGTCCCTATCTTCCAATTCCCACTTTGAAATAAAATAAAACTATTTCGCAATTGTAATGTACTGTATCTTTAAAAAAACGTCATCAACCAGGTGTGAAAATTACACTGAATCGAACGATGATTGAAAATGCGTGGGAATCGACAAATTGCGATCCTGCTGCGAAATGTTTAAGTCGAAAACTGTATTTTATTTCAAAATGGGAATTTGAAGATAGGAACAGAGATGCTACACAGAGATTTTAAGCTCTTGGGTGAAGTCGCACAGTGGGGCATGGCTTTAGACAGCATCTATGGAGCGAAGGAAATAGCCGGGTCTGAAGAAGGGTTTCGACCCGAAACGTTGCCTATTTCCTTCGCTCCATAGATGCTGCCTCACCCGCTAAGTTTCTCCAGCATTTTTGTGTACCGCAAAACGTCAATGATTCCGGGAATGCCGAGAGAGCTAGAGAGAGAGGTGGGGAATGGGCGAGAAAGAGCTCGCGCGAGAGAGGGAGGGAGAGAGTGAAAGACGGAGAGACACAACGTGGGTTGGTAGGTAAATTGAATGACTAACCTGCACACCAAGAACTTCACCAAAATGAAGTTCGTACTCATGATGATGAGTTTTAAGAAATTCTCAATGTGTCATCAATGTATCAATCTACATTCCAGAGTAAAATGTAATTATGTTTTGAACAAGTGTTAATGATGCCGCATGAATTGTATTCAAAGGAACGCAGTGTCATTAATATTTTCGTCTAAAACACAATTACACATTTACTGAGGAATGTGGATTGATGCATTGTTGACGCATTGGATAACTATTTGTTAACTACTAGCTGTTAACACAACTGGCTGTTAACACCACAGTGGTTAACACATCGTTTGTGTCTGATGACCGTACAGTGCTTGTATTCCATGTAAAACAATCCGTATGGGGAATGTTTAAAAAAATATCTTCATTTGACAAAGCGAATTGGTATTTCCCTATGAAATACGGAAAATTAACACGGGGCCCCCCTTGGGCGCGGGGCCCAATTTGGTGGTGGCTATCAGAGCAATCCTACCAATTTCACTCAAAACCCAAAATGTTGGAGGAACTCAGCGGGCCCGGCTAGAATATGGGCAGGAGACGTTTCAGACAATTCTTCAAATCTTTGATTTTTTTCTGAAGAAGACTAATTGGCTTTGGTTGTAACTTTTCTAAAAATGTAACTAAAAATTAAAATTTTAGTAAATGTAAATGTAACTAAAAATGTAAATTGACCCTCGTGTGTAGGATGGTGCTAGTGTCGCTGGTCGGCACGGACTTGGTGGGCCGAAGGGCCTGTTGGAAACACTGTGTCACTTTTCAGGAGAAGTTGTCAGCTCAAGAGTACGTCAGGAAACGTTGTCAGCTCGGGAGACGAACTTGGTTAACTCTGGAGACGAACTTGGAACATCGCAGTAAACGGCAAAATACCATACCCGTGGGAACTCGGTTCAAACACTTGAACATCAACTTGGGATCTCATGCACAACCACGAGTCTGTCACTCGGGGTCACTCGTGGGTCAACTTGTAACGTGAGACAGGGCCTTGACATGCATGTCACTGCAAATTATACCCTTAGAGTAATGGTCACCCAATCTAGTGGTTATTATGCACATCAATTTAAACCCAGTAAAGTCAGAATATATATATAGAAGATGGATTTCGACCTGAAATGTTGCCTATTTCCTTCGCTCTATAGATGTTGCCTCACCCGCTGAGTTTCTCCAGCATTTTTTTTTGTAAAATATTTTTATTAGAAGTAATTACATATTAACAAAAAATATAAAATCAAAGCAATGCAAAAAGTAAAATATTATCGTAACATACATTCTTAATATATTTAAAATTTACAGTCAATCTTCTTTGTACTTCTATATTTTTTTATTTTATAACAGTAGGAAATAAAGATAGATAACAAAAAGAAAAAGAGAAAAAAAAAGAGATAAATTAATTGAGTGGAATATTAAACAAGATATTCTTCATTGGAGATATATTCATGATCTTTTATATATAATTCTTCATCTATTCATTCATTCAGGCTTTAGTCATGGCTTCGAACCGGACCATCTTGACCCTTTAAATATTCAATAAATGGAGACCATATTCCTCTGAATTGATCCAGCCTGTCCATCAGGACAAGTCTTAATCGTTCCAGGTGAGTTTCTCCAGCATTTTTGTCTACCTTATATAAATGGTGCATTTAGTTTGGTTATTAAAGGGTGACAGTGTTTGAGACTGCTATTTTATTGAATGCAGTCACTGCGATGGACTGCTCTTTTGGTTGCAGCAATTGTCTACAGACACTTGGCAAACCGGTCTGGAAGGACCTTTGAAAAAAACAGTCAAGCTGTGCCGAGATCTTGAGTCTGCTCAGTTCCACTCCCACAAGGTTACAAGAGAAAATCCCAGACTGAAATATATCTATTCTTCTTGCGTATGGCATGCACAGCCTAAAGTTGTAGGACAACTTGACTGAAATATATGATAACACTAATGTGCGGTGACACCATGCAGCAGGTTTAGTAGGATTATGCGGAGAGGAAAGTTAAAGCTAATTTAACTCAGCTGATGCCAGGATGATTTCATGCTTATCCAATAGTATTTTCAAGAGTGTGGTGCACTTACAGAACACTGCTGCACTAGAGTATAAGGCAGGTATATCATCAGGAATTTACCAACTTCCCAGCTAAAAATCAATGGTGCAGATATCACAAACAAATAACATTAAGGTGGTGTTAAAGTCAATTACAGTCTCAGAAATGCCTTGAAAGGGTCAAACTTTGATCCCATGTTTTCACACATCTTAAATGATGCAGAATTCCTACAGTAAAGAGGCTGTTCCACTGCGGTGACCTAATCAGAGATCCACCATTGTACCAGTGCCAAAGAATGCCTCTCCAGCTTGCTTGAATGACTACCGACCGGTGGCCCTTACCTCGGTAGTCATGAAATACTTCGAGAGGCTGACCAAGAACTACATCTGTGCCTTCCTCCCTCGCACCATGGACCCGCTGCAGTTCGCATACCGTCCAAACAGATCCACGGATGATGCAGTCTCCCAGGTTTTGCACACCACTCTCTCTCACATTGTCCGCCAGTAGGGGGGCTATGTGAGAATGCTGTACATTGATTCCAGTTCAGCTTTCAATACCATAGTCCCCATCAGACTTGCTGAGAAGCTGCTGGAATTGGAACTGAACACTCCCCTGTGTGCCTGGGTCCTGTACTTTTTCACCGCCAGGCCCCAGGTGGTCAAGATGGGGAGACATACCTCCCCCTCATCCTGAACACAGGATCCCCCTCAGCTCCCTACTGTACTCCCTGTACACACATGACTGTGTGGCCAGGTTCAGCTCCAACTCCATCATCAAGTTTGCTGATGACACTGTGGTGGTGGGCCTGATCTCCGATAATGATGAGAAGGCCTACCTGGAGGTGGCTGACCTGACACTCTGGTGTCAGAACAACAGCCTCCTCTTGAATGTCATGAAAACTAAGGAGCTGATTGGGGACTTTAGAAGGGCACAACAACCGAGGATGTATACGCCACTGGGGATAAATGGGACTACTGTGGATAGGGTGAGCAGCTTTAAATATGTGGGAGTCCATATCACAGAGGATCTGACAACACACACTGGCGCACTGGTGAGAAAGGCAAGGCAGCGCCTTTATAACCTCTGGCAGCTGAGAAAATTCAGTCTCCCCGAGGATCCTTCAACCCTTCTACTCTGGGGCTGTAGAAAGCATCCTGTCGGGAAACATCTCATTCTGGTTTGGGAACAGCTCTGCCCAGGACAGGAAGGCTCTGCAGAGAGCAGAGCGTTCAGCCGAACACACTATGGGAACTACACTCACCCCCCTGCAGGACCTATAGTCCAGGAGGTGCAGATCAAGAGCCAGCAAGATAATGAAGGACCCCTACCACCCCAGCAACAGACTCTTCCAGCTGCTACGGTCAGGCAAGCGCCTCTGCTGTCACGCTGAGAAAACAGAGAGGTTGAGATGGAGTTTCTTCCTACAGGCCATCAGGACTGTAAACTCTGATCTCACCAGGGACTAATTTAATGTTTAAGAAGGAACTACAGATGCTGGAAAATCGAAGGTAGACAAAAATGCTGGAGAAACTCAGCGGGTGAGGCAGCATCTATGGAGCAAATGAAATAGGCAATGTTTCGGGCCAAAAAGTTGCCTATTTCCTTCGCTCCATAGATGCTGCCTCACCCGCTGAGTTTCTCCAGCATTTATGTCTACCACTAATTTAATGGAGTGTCATTTTTTAAATGTAAATACTGGTTCTGTTCTGATTTGTTGTTTTGTTGTTCTGTTGTTTTGCACAATCCCACAGGCATTGCCACTTTCATTTCACTGTACATCTTGTATGTGTATGTGACAAATAAAGTTGTACTTGTGATTTTTTTCTTTGTCTCGTCAAGTCAACTTTATTTGTCACATGTTTTGAACATTCGGTAATCTGTCCATTGCTATCACACATCAGGAACAGTTTACAAAGTAGGCAGTTGGTGAGATCAACACTTCAACAATGTTAATCGAAAACCAGCACCAAACTGAGTCAAGGAAATTTTGCCATTCCCTCACCCTCCTTATCAGCATAATTTACATAGAGATATTCTCTGAATGCTTAGTTTCTAATTGTGTTGATAATTGGATTTTGTCAGAAATATTTTGTCATGAATTATCTAGAAATTCAGTCGCATGGAGATATATTTGACAGTACCTTGTAAATGATGATCCACAAATTCTGCAACTTGGTTCCGGTGGTTCCTGGGTTGAACTGGGAATATCCAGAAATAGAGCTGGACATTTCCACTAATGAAATGCATTTGCACTGATGTGCATTTATTGTGTGTGCTTTGCATCATTCCCCATGCTGCATTCATTTACTGTCTGACTGGGAGGAATTAGTCAATGTGATTCTGAAGCATGTCTGACATTGGACATCATCCTCTCAACTCAATTAATAGCACTGCTTCCCCAAACCCAGCATTGACAATCTGACCCGTTATCTCTCCAGATCTACCTCTTCTTGGTCCCTTCCCTCACATTAGTCTCATAATCTGACTCACCGATCGTACATAACGCAATGAGTCATTTATCATGAGCCACAAATCAGGTACCACATTTCTAGATTCATTAGAATCTTCTTCGGATCCTTGAAACTGCTCCTGCTCTGTGATCATTTGATCATAAGACATAGGTGCAGAATTTAAGCCATTCAGCCCATCAAGTCTGCTCCACAATTTAATCATGGCTGTTCTATTTTTTTCTCTCATCCCCATTCTCCTGCCTTCTCAACTTCACCTTTAATAGCCTTAATAATCAAGAACATATCAATCTCCGCTTTAAAAATACCCAATGACTTAACCTCCACCACTGTCTGTGGCAATTAATTATACAGATACACTACACTCTGGCTTACAAAATTCTTTCTTGTCTTCATTCTAAAGGTACTTCCTTTTATTCTGAGCTAAACGGTCTGGTCCTAGACTCTCCCACTACTGGAAACATCCTCCCCACATCCACCCGATCTGGATCTTTCATTATATCGTAGGTTTCACTGAGATCCCCCCTCATCGCTCTGACCTCCAGTGAGTACAGGCCCAGAGCCATCAAATGTGCATCATAGGTAGACAAAGGTGCTGGAGAAACTCAGCCGGTGAGGAAGCATCCATGGAGCGGAGGAAATAGGTAAAGTTTCGGGCTGAAACCCTTCTTCAGACATGTTTTTAGACAATAGACAATAGACAATAGACAACAGGTGCAGGAGTGGGCTGTTTGGCCCTTCGAGCCAGCACCGCTATTCACTGTGATCATGCCTGATCATCCACAATCAGTACCCCGTTCCTGCCTTCTCCCCATATCCCTTCACTCCTTTATCTTTAGGAGATATATCTAACTCTCTCTTGAAAGCCTGCAGAGAATTGGCCTCCACTGCCTTCTGAGGCCGAGAATTCCACAGATTCACAACTCTCTGCATGAAAAAGTTTTCCCTAATCTCCATTCTAAATAGCTTACCCCTTATTCTTAAACTGTGGCTCCTGGTTATGGACTCTTCCAACATCGGGAACATGTTTCCTGCCTCTATAATGGAGGGGTATGGTCTGAGTGCAGGTAGATGGGACTAGGGGAAAACAAATGGTCGGCACGGACTGGAAGGGCCGAGAGGGCCTGTCTCCGTGCTGAAATTGTTAAATTGTTAAAAAAAAAAATGTGCAAACCTTTAATAATCTTATATGTTTCAATAAGATCCCCTCTCATCCTTCTAAATTCCAGCGTATACAAGCCCAGCCACTCCATTCTATCAACATATGACAGTCCTGCCATCCAGGGAATTAAACTTGTGAACCTATGCTGCACTCCCTCAATGGCAAGAATTTGGAGACCAAAACTGCACACAATACTCCAGGTGTGCTCTCACTAGTACAACTGCAGAAGGACCTATTTGCTCCTATACTCAACTCCTCTTGTTATGAAGACCAACAATCCATTCGCTTTCTTCACTGCCTGCTGTACCTGCACGCTTACTTTCAGTGACTGATGAACAAGGAACCCCAGATCTCGCTGTACTTTCCCTTTTCCCAACTTGACACCATTAAGGTAATAATCTACCTTCCTGTTTTTGCCACCAAAGTGGATAACCTCACATTTATCCACATTAAACTGCATCGACCATGCACTTGCCCACTCACCCAACCTGTTCTAGTCACCCTGCATCCTCATAGCATCTTCCTCGCAGTTCATCCTGCCACCCATGTGTTATCTGCAAATGTTACTTTTAATCCCCATCTAAATCATTGATGTATATTTTAAATGGCTGTGGTCCCCGCACCGAGCCTTGCGGTACCCCACTAGTCACTGCCTCTGTTGGCTCTAGACTGGCATAATCCATGAAGGAAATGTCTTATTCTGGTATAAGAATGTTTCAGTTTCATAAAGTGCCTTGAGCCTCAAACAATTCTGAATTAAGTGAACTGAGACACAAGGAACTACAGCGTTGGAATCTTAAGCAAAACACTAAGTGCCGAAGTAATGCAATGAGTCAGGCAACATCTGAATGGAGAGACAATATTGGAAACACTCTAATCTTCGCCACGGATTAGAATGTTTCCAGCATTTTCTGTTTTTATTTTGGACTTTCAGCATCTGCAGATTTGTATGACTCTCATTCATGGTGCGGGAAGGGAGGGGGGGGGGGGGGGGGGGGGGGGGAATGTTGTCGTCTATCTTGTTTTGTGGTGGTTTTTCTAATTGGAATGAATGAAAATCAGTCACATGGCTTTATCACTATCGTTAGCTGTTTACTCATCATTCTGCCTCAGAAATATGTTCTCCATTTTCTCCAATAAGATCCTGCAGCTCTACGATTGATATGTTCTTGATTAGTAAGGGTGTTAAAAGTGAGGTTGAGTAGGCAAGAGAATGGGGATGAGAGGAAACAATAGATCAGCCATGATTGAATGGCAGAGCAGATTTGATGGGTCGAATGTCCTAATTCTGCACCTTTGTCTTATGATCTAATGATTCAGATTCAGATTCCTTTATTGTCATTCAGACCTTTCGGTCTGAACGAAATTTGTTACCTTGCAGTTATAACATGTAATAAATTAAAACAAAACACCCAATAAACACATAATTTAACATCCACCACAGTGAGTTCACCAAGCACCTCCTCACTGTGGTGGAAGGCAAAAGTCTTAAGGTCTTTGTCATTTTCCCCTACTTGTTCCCCCTCTGTACTGAGGCAATCCAGGCCTTCGATGTCATCGTCCACCAGGCCCGCGGCCGAGCCTCCGAAGCCAGGCCGCCACCGCCGCCGCCGCCGGAACGCCGGAACACCACCACAGCCCCCAGTCAGGATCGACCACGGGAACGCTGGAGCCGCCGGAGCTCTGAAGCCGGGCCGCCGCTGGAGCACCTGCTGGAGAGCCGCTGGAGAGCCGCCGGAGCCGCCGGAGCGCCGAAGCCGGACCGCCGCTGGAACACCCGCCGGAGAGCCGCTGGAGAGCCGCCGGAGCCGCCGGAGCGCCAATGCCGGGCCGCTGCTGGAGCACCGCTGGAGAGCCGCCGGAGAGCCGCCGGAGCCGCCGGAGCGCCGAAGCCGGGCCGCCGCCGGGACACCCGCTGGAGAGCCGCCGGAGCCGCCGGAGCGCCGAAGCCGGGCCGCTGCTGGAACACCCGCCGGAGCCGCCGGAGCGCCAATGCCGGGCCGCTGCTGGAACACCCGCTGGAGCAACTGCTGGAGCGCCGAAGCCCCGAAGCCCTGAAGCCCCGAAGCCGGGCCGCCGCCGCCGCCGCTGGAACACCGGAGCTCTGAACGCTCGCCACAGCTCCGAGGCCACCAGCTCCGCCATTAGGCCTCAGCACAGACGGAGACGGTGACGGGGGACACGACAAGAAAAGGTCGCATCCCCCCGAAGGGAGAGACTAAAACCTTGTTTCTCCCACCCTCCCCCCCCCCCCCCCCACACAAACACAGCCTAATAAACCAAAAATTCTAACTAAAAACAGACACAAAAGGACAAAAAAAAAGAAAAAACAGACGGACTGCAGGTGAGCCGCAGCTGCCACGCAGCGCCGCCACTTCCGGATCACAGAGCGGGAGAGGTTTCAAAGATTTGAAGAAGATTATAATTAATCTAGAAATGTAGTACCTGATTTGGGGCTCATGATAAATGACTCGTTGTGTTATGGCCTACCCCTGCACCTATTGTCTATTGTTATGTACAATCGGCATGTCAGATTATGAGACTGATAAAAGCTGGGAAGAAACTGTTCCTGAATCAGACTCCTGTACCTCCTATCTGATGGGAGAGGCAGCGTGAAGTGCAGATGCAGTCAATAGAAGGGAGGCATGTTCATGTGATGGTCTGGGCTATGTCCACAACTCTCTAGAATAGACAAAGAGCTCAGCTGATACAATTTCTTGAGATTTCAATATAATATATCATCAGACTCAAATGCAACCTGATGCAGGTGTTTGGCCATCATCATACAACATACATATTTCAATATAAAAATCTTGATTGAAAAGCCAGATGAAAATATTGTTTGAATTATTTTGACTCTGAGCTTTAAAGTGCAAGTGCAGGACATGAACAGAATAAAGAAGCGGCAGGGTAACAGAAGGAAAGCTATTATTCGGAGCAGCCACACTCAGGTTTAGTTTAATTTAGTTTAGAAGTACAGCGTGGAAACAGGCCCTTTGGACCATCGTGTCAGCACTGACCAGCGATCTCCACACACTTACACTTTCCTAGACCCACAGGGGACAATTTTCAATTATACCATGTCAATAACCTACAAACCTGTACGTCTTTGGAGGTGCTGCATTGACAGCTACTTAACACCGTTGTGTTTACTCCACTCGTCCACAAAGCAATTTCTGACTCAATACACAGTCAGTAGCAAATTTCTCGCTAATCACATTAAATGTTTTGATTGCAAATTTCTTTCTCCCAACACATATTTTCATATAAATTTAGTATTGCATCGTATTATTCCATTGCAGAAAATTGCTGATCCAATTAACTAACCTGGGAGCACATTCACTAGGTTGTCATTTTGATGCAAATCAGTATCACCTAATATAATTGCTGCAGTAATTGCACGAAAAGTTTAAATCAGAATTTTTCCTGATAACATCGATGAAGGTAACAAGTAACAGGGTTTATTCTGCCACATTCAACTTATTGCAGACCTTAACATCCAATTATGGCTGCGGCTTCACCACCCTCTCTTTGTCAGCACAACCATTTGTCAGTCATTCTTGGTCTTCACCTTATTATAGACATTCTGTCTGTTATCCCTAATCCTGCTCCCTTTTCTGCAATTTAAAGCATGTATAATTTCTAACCTGACATAGTTTATGAAAGGTCGACAACTTGAAAGATTAATTCTCCCTCCACATTTGGTGCCTGGCCTACTTCCCCTTCAACTTTCATGCCCCCATTCTCCTCCCACTTTATTTTCCACTATTTGCATATATTTGCTTTGCTAGCAGCCACTGGAATCGTTTTTAAATGTAATGGTGTGAAAGCAGTGATATCTAACCAAAGGCGAATTGTATATCTATTCCATTACTGCAAAGCTGAATCTTCTTTCACCCAACATTTCTCTTATTTTGCTTACAGTGTGAAGAAAGGTTCCAACCCAAAACATCTTCAGTCCATTCCCCTCCATGGATGCATTCTGAACCACCGAGTGATAAGGCCAAGGCTCGGTGGGGGAGGACCACAGTCTAGGGTCCTTCCTCTACTGGACATGGGGGGGGGGCCTGGTGTGGTGGAGACGCCCCTCAAAATAAGGGAAGGGATCTTACGCCAGTGGGCCACATGAGTGGCAAGGGTGGGGGATAAATTTGTGAAATTTGAGCAATGTATGTAGACCATATTGAATAATTTGTATAGCCTTGGAAAATGTCGGATGAATTTTTTGCACGGTTCATTGATTGTATATATTTATTACCTGAATAAAGTCTACTTTGAAATTTAAAAAAAATATATATATACGTGTGTGGGGAAGTGGTGGTTTGATAGTTGGACAAAGGCCAGAGATAAAGGAAAAGGATAGAAGAGGTGCAAATTGTGAAGCCAGAGGAAGGAATATAGATGGAAGGGAAGGGGGAAGAGGAGAAATGGGTGTAAGTCTAGGTGGGGCACAGGGACAAGAGGGTAAATAGGTGGTCGGGGGAGATGGGGAGGGAGTATTTGCAAGTTTGTTACTTAAAATTGAGAATTCAATATTCATACATGATTTTTAACAATACAGCAGACAGTTGGTCAGCCAGATTGAAGACATGGGATGTTTAAACATATAGTAGTCAGCAGGTATATATGGTCAATCAATCAGATTGAAGAATTTTCACAGTCTGCATTGTAGTAAATTAAAATAAAGGATTAAAACTCATTTTAATCATTGTACATAAAGCAAAGTAAACAATGGGCAATAAGTAAGGGATTAGAAAATAAGGTTAAATTATTCAAAACAATCCTTCCAATGCTTTGTATTTATTTTTTAAATGTATTTTTAAATGGTCAAAGACAACAAAGCTAATAACTTTTTCATTGCTGGGAAGGCTATTTGCTATTAATTATTATTTTTCAGTAATTGAGTGAACATGGCTTATTTTTTGACATTGAGAATCAAGATTAAAGAGTTGAAGATAATGCATTCTCGATCGTCTGCAGGAACCCTGTAGTTGCATTAACGTTTTGTAGTTGTTCAAAATGCCCTTGAGAATCTGACTTGCTCAGCCATTCTGTGAAGTAGCACAGTCTGCTAGTGGAAACTAGGACTGAAATCCTGTGCACAAACTGCACTTATAGTATTTTTATTTAAATGATATTTCTCTCAAATCTTCCACAAGTTTTTTTTATTGTAATTAAGTTTTTTTTAAAAGATGTAGTATGGCAAAGTGGCGGAGCGGTAGAGTTGCTGCAGAGTGCCAGAGACCCGGGCTTGATCCGTTTCTCTATTGAGTTTGTACATTCTCCCTGTGACCGCATGGGTTTTCTCTGGGTGCTCTGCTTTCTGCCCACCTTCCAAAGACGAATGGGTTTGTAGGTTAATTGGCCTCTGCAAATTTTCCCTAGAGTGTAGGATAGAACTAATGTACTGGGTAAGTTTTTGGTCATCACGGACTCAGTGGGCTGACAGGCCTGTTTCCACGCTGTATCTCTAAGTTCTAACATAAAAAAAAGAGACAGGCTGCACAGCTTCACTTACCTTGTTAATGGAGGTTGGCAGCTTTTTAAATAACTTGAGTTGTACTAATTTATGGTTTGGCATAAAGCTGATGGGCCAGATATGAAGAACCTTGCCTCAGTAAGATTAGGAATCGTTACTGGACCCAGTGTGGAATACTCTGAGATGCACAGTGAAACTAGCTGGCTTTTCCCTCAGACATAAGTAGTCATCAACACAAACTAGCCCATTGACAAATCGGTGATGTAGACACAAGCAATTGTTGCTACTGGTTTACTAAAAAAGTCAAAATGTTGGAGTAACTCAGTGGGACAGGCAGCAACCCCAGAGAATATGGACAAGCAACGTTTCGGGTCAGGATTCTTCTTCAAGCTGATTGGAGTAGCAGGGTGGGGGGGGGGGGGGGAGCTGGAAACGAGATGGAGACAGGATGAAGCCTGGCAAGAATAGGTGGGTGGAAAATGGGCCGATAGTTGGACAAAGACCAGAGGTGAAAAGACATATGTTTGAGATAAGGAGATAAGGACAGAGAAGTATGAAATGTAAAGCCAGAGGAAGGAATACAGGTGGATGGGGAAAGGGAGAAATGGGTGTGCATGTATGTGGGGCACAGGGAAAAGATAAGAAAAAAAATCAATGGTGTTGTGGAGTCATAGAGTCATAGAGTCTTACAGCATTGAAACAGCTCCTTTCTCCCAACTTGCCTACACCAACCAACACGTCCCATCTACACCAGTCCCACCAGCCGATGTTTGGCCCATATCCCTCTAAACCTGTCCTATCCATTTACCTTTCTGTTTTTTAAACATTGAAATTGTACCTGCCTCAACTATCTTCTCTGGCAGTTCATTCCATGCACCCGCTAGCCTTTGTGTGAAGAGTGGTGTTCTATGAATTCCACCAACAAAGATTGTAAATTAAAGCATTTGGAACAGCATGGTATTGCATCAAGTTCAGAATCTCTGCATTTACCAGGTAACTCCAAAGGTTTGTCAGTTTTACATAACAATATTTTTTTGTACCATAATATTCGTCCAATGATTCTAAAGCATTGTACAGTTGCAGAAACAGCTTTGGGCATCAACACATTCAAAAGATGAGAAATCTACACCATAAATTTGCATGTATTTTCCTTGGACTTTAATGTTTTTTAAAGAAATCACCTGAACTGAATGGATTATGCAAATCAATCTATTTACATGCACAGATAGGTTTGCTGGATATGTACTGACAAAAGGAATAGTTCAGCTCAGTTGGAATGGGAGAAAGCTTGTGTGAAGCTTAAATACTAACACAGACAGTTGTGCAAACACACTTGTGTGTTCACTTGTGTTTCAAGGAACACCCTTGTGTTTCACATTCTAGTAAATTACAGTCTCTCATAGGGGGCGCCATCCTGTATGGTGTGGCTGCCCAGCCTGCAGCTGTCTGTGTTTCACTCTTATTTTTATTTTTAGTGAGTTAAAGTATTTTGTTTGGAGTGTTTTCTTTTTTATGTGGGGGGTGGGGGGTGGGGAAGGGGGAAACTACTTTTCCTGGTCCCTACGTGGTCGGAGAGGCAGCTTTTCTCCGGGCTGCAACTTCGACCCGTCCTCGCGGCCTACCAGCGAGCCTGGAGCGGCGTTTCTTGAGGAGAATGCCTAGACCCTCGGCTTCGGCAGCGGCGCAGCGCTGGAGCCCATTGCTGGGCGGAGCGGGCGATGCCTTGCCTGGGTCGCCGCGCTGGAGCTCCAGTGAGCTGAAACCGCCGACAAAAAAAAACATCGCGGAGCCGCGGGTCTGTGGAGCAGCCAGCAGCAGGCGGCGGTGCTGAATTCAACATTGGGAGCCACTGGAGGGGAGTCCATTCAGCGTGGCCTTGTTGGCTTCGGAAGCAGCGGACTCCGGTAAGGAAGCAGCCATTCCAGGTGTCCCAAGCCGCTGAGAGGATTCTCCCGACGCCGGGGCACCATCACCCGGCGAGAACGGCCTGGAACATCGGACCTCCGTGAAGTCGACTGCGGAGGCCTCAATAGGCCCAACTATGGGAGGACAAGGGATGGGGACTGGACATTGTGCCTTCCCTCATAATGGGAATCGTTGTGGGGGGATGTTTTTTGTGTTTAAAATCTCTCTATTATCGTTGTCTGTATTCTTTTTTCTGTGCTGCATTGGCAAGAAACATTTCACTACACCAATTGGTGTACGTGACCAATAAATACCTATGTACCTTTGTACATTTGTATATCCATTTGTTTTTTGCACCGTTATAGGTGGATTCATTCTTTTTATGTTTGATCAATAGATGATCTGCCAACTAAAAACACCATTATAGGCCTCTCGCACTTCTGCAGTTGTGAATTCTATGGAATCTGTCTGTCCCCTAAAAAACATCAAAATTCTGAACCTTCTCCACAGCCTGTTTTTTTCTCAGCTTGGTCGAAGATCTGTGTGGGAGAAGATTACTTGGCAGCATTTATTATTGAAAGCCCTGTGTTACAAATATCACAATGTAGTTCATCAACTGCGAGAATTCAACTAAGATTGTATACTGATAAGTAGAGCCCAAGAATCTAAAGCCGTTTAAACATCAGTTATAGATGGTGGGGTCGAAATCGGTTCCTTTAAAACCTTTAAATATCACATTCGTTGGACCACATCATGACAAGTGTCAGACCTTAGAATACATCAATAGGGAACATTACAATGAAACTAGCAATGTCAGTTTTAGCATTTAATCTCCTCGTGAACTGCTTCGTTTTCTCTGGGTGTTCCGGTTTCCTCCCACACTCCAAAGACGTACAGGTTTTGTAGGTTATTTGGCTTGGTAAAATTGTAACTTGCCCCTAATGCATGTAGGATAGTTTTAATGTAAGGGGTGATCACAGGCCGGCGCGGACTCAGTGGGCAGAAGGGCCTGTCTCCGCACTGTATCTCTAAACTAAGTTAAACTAAATTTAATGGGGAATCCCGATAAAGCTATTCTGTTCCCCTGCTCCATTACACTTTCACACACACCATGACCTGTGTTAATATGCTAAAAATTTTCAGAGCAATTGTCACGAGTTCTGTGATCAGTTCTCATATGTACAATAGAAGTTGCATTATAGAGAGTCTCAGAATGCCTATGCTTTTTACATGCCCTTTGGCAGTGCAGTCATGCAGCACTGGATCTAATAAATGCTTCGGAAATGTCCCAAATTTTGCAGACTGCTTGACATCTGAACTGATTGTGCTGAGATATCTGATGATGTTCAAAAGCAGGTCCTCTGAGCTATGAGCGACTTGTTTTTACAGATAGTTATCATTGAACTGAACCTTGGGCAAGCAGGCAATGGAACCCCAAATGTACTAGTACATTTATACTTTAAAGATACATTGCTGAAACAGGTAATCTGGCCTACTGTGTCAGTAATCACTCCGTACCCTAACACTATCCCACGTACTATGGCCAATTACTATTTTATGGAAGCCAATTAACCTACAAACCTGTACGTCTGTTGAGTGTGTGATTGCTGGTTGGCGTGGACTTGATGGGCCGAAAGGCCTGTTTCCTTGCTGCATGTCTACAGTCTAAAGATTATTAATCTGTTTCTACTATCCTTTTACTCAGTAATTTCCAGATCACAACAGTGATCAGTTATATTAATAAAATGAAAATGCTTCTGGTTCTTTTGCCAATTACCTGAGTTTTGTATCTTTGGTTCCACTTTTCTGAAACTAGAAATGGTTTTCCCTTACTTGATCAAAACCATTCATAATTTTGAATGCTTTACCAACCCATCTACTCAAAAGGGTATGACACCAGTTTCTTGAGCCTTTCCATATAAATGTAGACCCCCAGCACTGGTATTGTTCCAGTTGATCGCTTCCAGACATTCCCTTTCAAACATACGTGATTCCAAATTGAATCCAATACTCCAACTGAGTTTAGTTTAGTTTATGGATACAGTGTGGAAACAGGCCCTTCAGCCCACCGAGTCCATGCCGACCAGTGATCTCTGCACACTAACACTATCCTACAAACACTAGGGACAATTTACAATTGTACCAAGCCAATTAGCCTACAAACTTGTACACCTTTGGAGTATGGAATGAAACTGCAGCACCCAGAGAAAACCCACAAGGTCATAGGCAGTATGTACAACTCTATCCCCTAACATTCAATTTGTTTTGTGTTTCTTCGTGTTCTTTGTAAAATATCATGCCAAAATTGAAGTTTGAACAGACAATAGGAATAAAATAATAAAATAACATGTTTTTAATGTAATTGTTTATTGTAATTGTAATTGTAACTGTTTTACCATTTAAACAGCACAGCACTTAACATATCAATTATTTGTTTTTATGTACATGATAACTCCACAATTTTGCTGGATTCTTTACTGAGATAATGTTTTGCAATGGACAACACAGTTAAATCCAGTCCCACCTTTATGCTTGATTCATATCCAGTGTCATTGGTAAATTTGTGCAGCTCACTGACATTAATTCTGCAGAGAATTATGCTAAATAAAGTGATATGAAAGCCAATATCCGCTGCTTGCTGCTCCAGAATTTATTTTTAAAAAGTCCCTCAAGTTATTACTTTATCCAGTTAGAATCTCTCGGATCTGGTGAAAAGATGAGCCGTGAAAGTTAATGAAATAGTCTGTTAGACTTCTCTGCCATTCATATTTGATCATTGAGTAATCTTGTTCTCCTGCGAGTTCTTTTTAGCCATTTAAAATCTTACCCCGCAGTCAATGTGGATGCTGTGGTTCTGCCTCTCTTAATATCAATAATATGTACTGGCAAAACAAACAGCCTCGCTTGTTCAGTACTGCTGAAAGAAAACTTGATACTGTGCAAGCTTTTGGGCAATACAAAGAGAGCAGAGGTAACACAGGCATGATGTGAGTGCCTATTTGAAGCCATTCAAATAATAGGACATTAAGATACTGATGCTAATAATGAACTATAGGTGTGAAAGGCCTACTGCCCACTGGGCGGAAAGAACAGCAATGAAATACTGTATAATGCAGCATCCTGATGATACCAATAACTACAGACAGCTCACAAATGAAACTGTTTTTTTCTCTCAAGAGCTGTTAAAAATAGTTTCTCCTTTATTGCTTATCTCGTCCATCAAAATAAGGACTGGCCTTCATCATGCAAAATCATTTATGAAATATGGATGCACACATCACTGAATGCAGTGAAACCTGACAGCAATGGCAAAGTAAGCTCGATATTTGATCCCCAACCTAGAAAACTGCACCTCGTAAATAAGTGGAATCAGCTTCATTTTGGTTGCAGCAACAGCATGTAATTTTACTTTGGAGTCACGTGAGTGATTACGTGAAGAAGCCCCGCCTGGCGCTTGAACGGCATTACGTCGACGCTGACGGCAGAAGCAAGAGCTGCAGAGCACAGCTCCTCTCAGCGGTAAGAACGGGCCCACAGGTAAGTGCAATTAATTTTTTAGGGGACGTTCTAAAAAAGACGTTACGCTGGCATGTAGAACCAGCAAAAATGAAAGTAAAAATTTTTTTCAAAAAGATCAGAGTCACGCTGGCGTACTGATCCAGCATGGATAATAAAAAATTAAAAATGGAGAAGTCTCAGAGGAAGATTTTGCGGGTAAAAAGATCGTCCCGGGGAGAAGCTAAAGAGTCAGGACAAGAGACTACTGCGGAGCCGGTTCCGATACTGGTGGCCATTGATTCACCCGTTAGTGAGACTATAATTTCTCCAGAAACAAAAACCACGGAGGAAAATGTTCCTAAGAAAAGTAAAAAGAAATCCGTGAGGCCCGTGGTTTCTGATGATGACTCTGATAATGAAAGTCCTCCGGATAATAAAGCTATATGGCTTAAAATGGAACATATGGAGAGAGTACTCCAAAATATTATGAGACAAGGGTCAAAGTACCCAGAACTTTCCCTGAGGGGTTTGAATATCCAGAATATGACTATGTGCCAAATTGGGAATTTGAAACTCCAGATCCAGGATTAAGGGTGGAGGAAGTCTCATTTGATGAAGTTCCAGGAGTATCAGGGCTGCAAAAGTCAGACCCTGAAAGTGGTGATGTGGATTATGAGTGCACACCACAAATAAAAAAGAAAAGGACATATGTGCCTGATATGGCAAGAGATTTTGCTATACCTGAAGGAAGTGGTGAGGCTATGGAAGAAAACCTAGCTACCAGTATTAATTATATGGTATCTCACCAACATCAAGATTCTGTGATGGCTGAAACAGCAGAATTATATAAAACACCGGAAAATTGCACCTCATTGAAGGTACCTACGGTGAATCCGACTATATGGACACCTATGACATCAGTCATGAGAGGACAAGAAATAAGGTTTCAAAGAATCCTCAAACTGATTTCAGCTGCAATTACTGCTTTTGGAAAGAAAAATGGAAGGGTCCAGAAATGATCAAAATCCAAAGAGATACATTGGGCTTATTGTGCAATTCCTTTAATGAAATTAATTGCATGAGGAAAATTGCGATTCGGCCCATATTTCATCCTAGATTTGCAGGTCTGTGTCGATCAAGTGGTGTTCAATCTCCTGGTTATCTATTCAGATAAAACCTGCCTAAACAAATAAGAGAGATGGATGAAGAGGCTAAATCTATTAGCTACATGAGACCTTTCATTTTTGGACAAAAAAGGTACTATACATCAAGAAGGGGATTTGATTTTGGAAACAGAGGCAGGAATATGATAAGAAAATATTACCATCCAACACAGCCTAATGTTCACCCGTATACGGGGAGAAGGAGACCACCACGTTCATATGGAGAGGTACAAAAACTTTATTCTGTTCTTAAAGAAACTGGACAAATCTCCAGTTGGTGGGAGGTTACAAATGTTCTATGATGAATGGCTTTCCATCACATCTGACCGGTTTATTTTACAAACAGTTTCAGGAGCTACAATAACATTTAAAGAAGATATTGATTCTCCGGTACAAAATAAACCTACTTATGGTTTCATGTTCTCTGCTATTGAGGAAGCAGAAATTAATGTGGAAATTGACAAATTGTTTTAAAAAGGTGTTATTGAAAAAACTGTTGAGCATCAACACCAATTTGTGTCAAATATCTTTCCAAGAAGTAAAAAAGATTGTGGTTGTAGCATTATTCTGGACCTTACAAACTTTAATACATTTGTCCAGTATAAACATTTCAAGATGGAAACGTTCAACACTGCAAGACATTTGATATCAGCAGGTTGTTATATGGCTACAATTGATTTAAAGGATGCGTACTATTCAGTACCAATTCATTGATTTTTTTCGAAGGTATTTAAAATTTAATTGGCTGGGACAGCTGTGGCAATTTAAAGCATTACCTAATGGCTTAAGTTCAGCTCCCAGGCTCTTCACAAAACTGTTGAAACCAGCCTTAGCGCAATTAAGAGCACAAAAGCATATCATTATGGCTTATCTGGATGACATTATAATTGTCAGTGATAATCAGGAATCAGCTGGAAAATCAGTTTCAGCAACTAAAATTTTATTTGAAAAATTAGGGTTCTTGATTCATCCAATTAAGTCCAAGCTGCAGCCAGCACAGACAATTAACTATTTAGGTTTTGTGATTAATTCAGTTACTATGTTAGTAACTTTGCTAATGGACAAGATTGTTGATATTTCAACAGTATGTTGGGACCTCATTCACAAACCTTATCCCTCCATCCAAGAAGTAGCGAAGGTTATTGGTAAACTAGTAGCAGCATTTCCTGCAGTGAAATTTGGTCCATTACATTACCAAAACCTTCAAAGGGACAAAATACGAGCTTTAAAAAAGCGAGCAGGCCATTTTGATAGGCCTATGCAATTAACAAAAGAAGCTTTATTGGAATTGCAATGGTGGATTGAATATGTTCCTAATGCTGCTAAAAACATTTTAATACAGCAGCCTGAAGTATTTTTACAAACAGATGCAAGTGCTCTCGGATATGGGGGGGGGGGGGGGGGGGGGGGGGGGGGGGCGACAGATACATTTAACAGCTGTGGGGGCAGGTGGACTGTCCAAGAGGAATTGTTTCTCCAAACATATGGTATTCATTATTTGGAGTTATTGTGGGCATTTTATGGATTAAAAGCCTATTGTTCTACAAAAAAGAATCTGCATGTACAAATACAATTAGACAATAAGACAGCTGTTGCATATATTAATCACATGGGTGGAGTAAGATCGGTATCATGTGATTGTCTGGTGAATCAGATATGGCAATGGTGTATTAAGCACCAAATTTAGATTTTAGCAAGTTATATCCCAGGTAAAGACAATGTGGTGGCAGACAACAGATCAATGGTGTTTAAAGACAACACAGAATGGATGTTGAACCCAGAAGTTTTCAGTAAAATTGTGATTCGGTATGGGTTACCAGACATTGATCTGTTTGCATCAAGATTAAATCATCAATTGCCTAAATATGTGTCTTGGGAACCCAATCCAGATGCAGTAGCAGTAGATGCTTTTTCGCTACATTGGGGAAATATGTTCTTTTATGCTTTCCCTCCATTTGCTCTGGTTAGGCAATGTCTGAAAATAGAACAAGATTCTGCCACAGGACTGTTGGTGATTCCAAATTGGCCCACACAACCATGGTTCAAGTTGATGTTAAATATGATTAAGGAACCATATATGTCAATTCCTAGCTGCAGTGATTTGTTAATAAAACCAGTAACAAAAGAAATTCATCCATTACATGTTTATATGAATTTGTTAATCTGCAGGTTTTGACCAGACCACTGCAAGGGCTTGAATTGTCGGATAGAACCATGGATGTTATAGTCTCATCATGGCGAGATAGCACTCAGAGACAATATATGCCACATATAAAGAAATGGGAAGTTTTTGTAGAAAATCAAATATATCTGATCATACTGTGAACATTTCAAACATATTGGAGTTCCTTGCTGAGTTGTATTTTGATCAGCACTTGAGTTATAAGGCCATTAATAGTGCGCGTAGTGCTTTATCGTCCTATTTAGGACAAATTTCTGACCATGAATCACTCACATGACTCCGAAGTAAAATAGTAAGATTAAACGAGAACTTACCAGTTCGAAGTTTGATCGTTATTTTATGAGGAGTAACGATGAGGGATTACGTGCCCTCCACTCCCGACCCTCATAAAATAAATAATCATCTGGTAGTTCTAAATCTATGTTGAGCCTGTGGCGTCAGCCATATATGCTCAAACCCTCGTCAGGAGATACGAGGGCGGGCACGTGACGTCATGGGCTAGAGGGAGTGTCCTGGTACTTAAGGTCTCTTACCTCGAGACCTAAGAGAGTCAACAGGTAGCTGAGCCCGAGAGGGCAACCTCGCTCAGCTACAGCAACTTTGTAATATAGTTAGCGCACCCACCTAACGTGCCATTAATGAATAAACAACCGTTTGAACCGACCTGATGTCTCACCTTTATTCACCACGTATGGTGCCGCTACATTGGTGACCCCCGACTGTCCATATTGAAATTTGGATTTCTCCTGAAGCACGCAGCCTCGGGAGACCTGATGTCTGCAGCCGGTTGCCCAGCCCTGCAGAACTACGCTGCCGCCAACCAGGCCCAGCAGTGAGGTATGCCGCGTCTTCCCCACCAGCTGCTGCTCACCGGAGATGAGAAGCCGCGGCTGCCGCCGCCCTCCCTCTCCCGGCAACGGCGCAGGCCCCGCTTCCAACCCCCACACCGCTCCAGGCCTTGTGTGACGGCCGCCGAGCTCCTCCGCATGACCTGCCCGGAGCCCACCACCAGAGCGGAGAGGTTGTACCAGCCGCCGCTGCCCCACCAGCTGCTGCAGGAACTGCGAGCGTAGCAGCCTCCTGCCCACTACAACGCCGACGCACGCCCGACAGCTCTGGGAGCAGAGAGTACCCGCCGCTCTCCCGCTCCCGGCAACGGACTAGGCTCCAGGCCCTGCACCGGGCTTCACCACGGACATGGTTTTCAGCCCCGGCACCGCACCAGGCCTCACACCGGACCCGGCCTCACCGCGGCCAAGGCTCCAGGCCCTGCACCGGCCTCACCTCACCCGGGCTCACCGCTCCAGACCCGGCACCACAACAGGCCTAACAGCGGCCACGGCTCCACGTCCTGCCCTGCACCACGCCTGGCCCCGCCGACCGCTACCCAGGGCCTAGCCACCCGATAGGGCGGGCTTACCTGAGGCGACCGCCGTGGAGATGCCCTTCTGCTCCTCACCGGTCTTCAATCGCTGGTGAATCCGCTTCAGCCGGCCGACAAGATGGCCGCCGCACCATCTTGAAACAAGCGGCCGCCCGACTACAAAAATGGCCGCCGCGGACGGCCCGGAAGTGAAGTACGAACTTACCTGACCGCCGTCTACAGCGCCACCTTCCGGCCGGATGCTGTCACTGCAGCCTCACTGCCGACCACAGCGCCACCTTCCGGCCGGATGCCGTCACTGCAGCCTCACTGCCGACCACAGCGCCACCTTCCGGCCGGATGCCGTCACTGCAGCCTCACCGCCGACCACAGCGCCACCTTTCGGCCGGATGCCGTCACTGCAACCTCACCACCGCCCACAGCGCCACATTCAGGCCGGAGGCTGTCCCTGCAGCACTATCCTGCACTATGAACACTGGACAATATGAGCTTTGGACACTGATTGCACTGTGATTTGTCTTTTTACTGTTCATTTTTGTGTTCACTGCATTTCCACACTCGGTTCAGAAATTAGTTTATTTGATTTAGTTTTTTTCCCCCCATCGTTGTTAGGAGCCGTATTTCACAGGACACTCTCCCTTAGCTGGTCAAGGAGATGCGACCGTGTCTCTTCGGTCTCCTCGCACCCCTCGGTACATCGGGATCGCCCACGCAGAGCGTCACTGCGCCCGTGGAGCCCTCCGTCCCGACCCACGCCCGGGGTGTCCCAGACCCCTTCTGTCCAGCGGCTTCTGCATCGGTCTCCTCGCACCCCTCGGTACTTCGGGATCGCCCACGCAGAGCGTCACTGCGCCCGTGGAGCCCTCCGTCCCGACCCACGCCCGGGGTGTCCCAGACCTACATGCAGGAGCCTCCCTCGACCATGCTATTCCTTCCTCCTGTTCTGGGGGGGGGGTCCTGTGGCGTCAGCCATATATGCTCGAACCCTCGTCAGGAGATACGAGGGCGGGCACGTGACGTCATGGGCTAGAGGGAGTGTCCTGGTACTTAAGGTCTCTTACCTCGAGACCTAAGAGAGTCAACAGGTAGCTGAGCCCGAGAGGGCAACCTCGCTCAGCTACAGCAACTTTGTAATATAGTTAGCGCACCCACCTAACGTGCCATTAATGAATAAACAACCGTTTGAACCGACCTGATGTCTCACCTTTATTCACCACGTATGGTGCCGCTACAAGCCTTACTATATAACCATATAACCATATAACAATTACAGCACGGAGACAGGCCATCTCGGCCCTTCCAGTCCGTGCCGACCATTTGTTTTCCCCTAGTCCCATCTACCTGCACTCAGACCATACCCCTCCATTCCCTTCACGTCCATATACCTATCCACTTTACTTTTAAATGTTAAAATCGATCCTGCCTCCACCACCTCTGCTGGAAGCTCATTCCACACAGCCACCACCCTCTGAGTAAAGAAGTTCCCCCTCACGTTACCCCTAAACTTCTGTCCCTTAATTCTCATGTCATGCCCTCTTGTTTGAATCTTCCCTACCCTCAATGGGAAAAGCTTATCCACGTCAACTCTGTCTATCCCTTTCATCATTTTAAAGACCTCAATCAAGTCCCCCCTTAACCTTCTGCGCTCCAAAGAATAAAAGACCTAACTTGTTCAACCTTTCTCTGTAACATAGTTGCTGGAACCCTGGCAACATTCTAGTAAATCTCCTCTGTACTCTCTCTATTTTGTTGACATCCTTCCTATAACTAGGCGACCAAAATTGTACACCATACTCCAGAATTGGTCTTACCAATGCCTTGTACAATTTTAACATTACTTCCCTACTCCTATATTCAATGCTCTGATTTATAAAGGCCAGCACACCAAAGGCTTTCTTTACCACCCTATCTACATGCGATTCCACCTTCAGGGAACTATGCACAGTTATTCCTAGATCCCTCTGCTCCACAGCATTCCTCAATTCCCTACCATTTACCATGTACGTCCTATTTTGATTTGTCCTGCCAAGATGTAGCACTTCACACTTATCAGCATTAAACTCCATCTGCCATCTTTCAGCCCACTTTTCCAAATGGCCCAAATCTCTCTGTAGACTTTGAGAATCTACTTCATTATCCACAATACCACCTATCTTAGTATCATCTGCATACTTACTTATCCAATTTTCCACCCCATCATCCAGATCATACTATCTTACTCCGGCTATTATGTTCTGTGTTTTTCATGCCGCTGCTTTGAAGTATGCCGTTCAAGCGCCAGGCGGGGCTTCTTCACGTAATCCCTCATCGTTACTCCTCATAAAATAACGATCAAACTTCAAACTGGTAAGTTCTTGTTTAATCTTACTATTAAACAGTTGGGGCACAATATGGTTTACATTCTAAGAGAAAAGCAACACTGGTATTCAGAAGGAGAAAGTAAGCTGCTTGAATAAATCCCCTATAAACCAGTGTAATGTAACAACAAATGAATGACAGAATTACTGCTGCTTTGATGCTCAATTTTCTCTCAGTTTTAACATAATGTGGAATCCCATAAATAAAGTCCGAGAAAGCAGCCTGCATTATGACTGATTAAAGCGTCTTGTATATGTAGCCTGATATGATGCATCAGTAGCTTCAGAGTACTAATTTTCATCAGTTTTCATTTATTTTGCCATAAAAAAGGCCAAAAGGGACTTCTGCTCCAAGCTGGAGGATGAGACGGATGTTCGACAGCTGTGGCGTGGCCTGAATGCAATCACCTTCTATAAGGCGAAATCAGGAGACAGCACACATGTCAGTGAAACATCATTCCCCGATGAGCTGAATGCATTTTATGCACGCTTTGATAGGGAGAACACTGATGTGCCTTCTCGAGCCCGCTTTCGCTGTGATGGTATTTCGGTCACAGTCACTGAGGTCGACGTCAGAAAATCCTTCAGAGGGGTGAACCCTCGGAAAGCGCCTGGACCTGATGGCATACCCAGTCGTGTTCTAAAAACATGTGCGGACCAACTGGCTGGAGTTTTTACAGACATTTTCAACCTCTTACTTCTGAGGTATGAGGTTCCCACCTGCTTTAAAAGGGCATCAATTATACCGGTGCCAAAGAAGAGCAAGGTGACGTGCCTTAATGACTATCGACCTGTGGCACCAACGTCGGTGGTGATGAAGTGCTTTGAGAGGTTGATCATGGCGCAAATCAACTCCTACCTCGCCAAAACCCTTGACCCACTGCAGTTCTCTTACTGCCACAACAGATCAACGGTGGATGTGATCTCACTGGCTCTCCACTCCACTCTGGAGCACTTGGACAACAAAAACTCATGTGTCAGGGTGTTATTCATTAACTACAGCTCAGCATTTAACACAATCATCCCCTCCAAGCTGGTTACCAAACTCTCAGAACAGGGTCTCTGTGCATCCCTCTGTAATTGGATCCTCGACTTCCTCATTCGCAGGCCACAGTCTGTCCGTATTGGTTGACATGTGTCAGCCTCTATAACAATCAACATGGGAGCACATCAAGGCTGCGTGCTTAGCCTTTTGCTGTACTCACTCGAAACTCATGACTGCGTAGCCGGGCATAGTGGGAACTCCATCATCAAGTTCGCTGACGACACCACTGCTGTAGGACGTATCACTGATGGAGATGAGTCAGACTATAAAAGTGAGATTAACCGTTTGACCAAATGGTGCCAGCACAATAACCTGGTACTCAACACCAGCAAAATCAAGGAATTGATTGTGGACTTTAGAAGGGGTAGTATGGGGATCCATAGTCCCGTTTATATCAACGGGTCGATGGTGGAGAGGGTCAATAGCTTCAAATTCCTGGGTGTGGATATCTCTGAAGATCCCCTGGTCCGAGAACACGGATGCAATTATAAAGAAAGCACATAGGCGCCTTTTCTTCCTGAGAAGATTACGGAGAGTCGGTATGTCAAGGAAGACTCTCTCGAACCTCTACAGGTGCACAGTAGAGAGCATGCTGACCGGTTGCATCGTGGCTTAGTTCAGCAACTTGAGCACCCAGGAGCGGAAAAGACTACAAAAAGTTATACACACAGCCCAGTCCATCATCTGCTCTGACCTCCCTACCATCGAGGGGATTTACTGCAGCCGCTGCCTCAAAAAGGCTGCCAGCATCATCAAGGACCCACACCATCCTGGCCACTCACTCATCTCCCTGCTGCCCTAAGGAAGAAGGTACAGGAGCCTGAAATCTGCAACATCTAGGTTCAGGAATAGCTCTTCCCCACAGCCATCAGGCTACTAAACTCATACAAAACTCTGAACATTAATAGCCCATTGCACTTTATCTATTTATTTATTTATGTGTGTATATTTTTATTCAATGCTATATGGACACACTGATCTGTATTTATGCCTACTATATTCTGTTGTGCTGAACCAAAGCAAGAATGTCATTGTCCTCTCTGGGACACATGACAATAAATTATCTTGAATCTTGAATCTTGAAGTACATATTATTAGATTTTCTTTCAGCAGGAAGAACATTCATAAAATCACAATCACTAATGATGGCATTCTCAAAGGCTAACAACAGAACATGGAAGAGATGTGAGAGATTTTGCTTCGGAGTCAGGTGAGTGATTCCGTGAAGAAGCCCAGCCAGTCCGCATGCGCATCATTACGTCAGCCGCATTGGCGCAACGGACCGGCTGGGAGGAAGAGCACCTCCAGCGGTATTTCAAAACTTCAGGTAAGTGGAAAACTTAGCCTGTTCATGTTGTCGTGGTGTGGATTGTATTTCAGGAAGCGCCATGGACAAAGCGAGCAAGGGGATGATGTGAGCCGGTGGAAAGTCGGTGAAGAACCGTGGGAGAGCAGTCAGTGAACGGCTGCCTCGTACCCCTTCCCAGTCACCGGTCGGGAGCGGGGCGACTACAGACTTAGTGCTGCAGAGCACAGAGGCAGCGCCAGTCAGGTGCCAGGCTGTGGAGAAGTCTGTGCGGGCCATAAACTCGGCGGAGTCGGGCCGGGAGGGTTCCCCTCTTGCATTAGATACTGTGTCCGAGCGGTTATCTCGAATGGAGCACCTAATGCAAGGGTTGCTCCAGAAGGGCACACTCCGGGAGGAGGAGTGGTGTCGACGCCAACCGCATCAAGAGGCCGCACCAGCAGCGCCTGGTATAGGGCTGCTCAATCGCTCCCTCATTGATGAGGAGAGTGCAATGGGTCAGCAATGTTCTGACGCCAACTCTGATGGGGAATTCACCCCGTGGGACCAAGGGCACGCGCCAGATGTCCCATCCCTGGCAGCACGTTTTACCATCCCTAAACAGCCAGGGGAGCCACTGGGAGATGAGCTGGCCTCCTCAATTAATTATTTAGTCTCCCATCAGTTGCAGGAGCTGACAATGGACGAGACCGCCAAGAAACACGTGACCCCGGTGAACTGCGTTTTATTGAAAGTGCCAGCAGTGAACCAAGTGATATGGGGTCAGATGGGTGTGGGCATTCATGCCCAGGAGATGAAGCTGCAGAGAATCCTGAAGCTGCTCGGCTCAGGGATCATGGCGTTCGCCAGAACGGTAGATGGAGGGCACCTGTCGGAGATGCAGCAAGATGCACTAGGGTTGATGTGCAGTGTGCACTTCGAGATTAACTGTTTACGGAAGAGTGCCATTCACCCGACCATAAACCCAAAGTTTGCAGCGCTCTGCAAGCCCAATAATATACTTTTTTTAAATTTTAATTTTATTTTTTTAATTAATAGAGGTAAATACATCTGTGTACATCACATACAGTGGCTTGCAAAAGTATTCATACCCCTTGAATATTTCCACATTTTGTCACGTTACAACCACAAACGTAAATGTATTTTATTGGGATTATATGTGATAGACCAACACAAAGTGGTGCATAATTGTGAAGTGGAAGGAAAATTATACATGTTTTCCAAATTTTATTACAAATAAAAAACTGAAAAGTGTGGCGTTCAAAAGTATTCAGCCCCCTTGGGTCAATACTTTGTAGAACCACCTTTCGCTGCAATTACAGCTGCAAGTCTTTTGGGGTATGTCTCTACCAGCTTTGCACATCTAGAGACTGAAAATTGTGCCTATTCTTCTTTGCAAAGTAGCTCAAGCTCAGTCAGATTGGATGGAGAGCATCAGTGAACAGCAGTTTTCAAGTCTTGCCAGAGATTCTCAATTGGATTTAGGTCTGGACGTTGACTGGGCCATTAACACATGAATATGCTTTGATCTAAACCATTCCATTGTAGCTCTGGCTGTATGTTTATGGTCGCTGTCCTGCTGGAAGGTGAACCTCTGCCCCAGTCTCAAGTCTTTTGCAGACTCTAAAATGTTTTCTTCCAAGATTGCCCTGTATTTGGCTCCAACCATCTCCCATGAAATCTGACCAGCTTCCCTGTCCCTGCTGAAGAAAAGCATCCCCACAGCATGATGCTGCCACCACCATGTTTCACAGTGGGGATGCTTTTCTTCAGCAGGGACAGGGAAGCTGGTCAGACGTCCAGACCTAAATCCAATTGAGAATCTCTGGCAAGACTTGAAAATTGCTGTTCACAGATGGTGTGTTCAGGGTAATGTGCAGTGTTAGTTTTCCGCCACACATAGCGTTTTGCATTTAGGCCAAAAACTTCTTGTCAAATTTTTGTCTCATCAGACCAGAGCACCTTCCTCCACATGTTTGCTATGTCCCCCACATGGCTTGTGGCAAACTGCAAACGGGACTTCTTACGGCTCTGTTTCAACAATGGCTTTCTTCTTGCCACTCTTTCACAAAGGCCGATTTATGGAGTGCATGACTAATAGTTGTCCTGTGGACAGATTCTCCTACCTGAGCTGTGGATCTCTGGAGCTCCTCCAGATTTACCATGGACCTCTTGGCTGCTTCTCTGATCAATGCTCTCCTTGCCCGGCCTGTCAGTTTAGGTGGACGGCCATGTCTTGGTAGGTTTTTTCAGTTGTGCCATACTCTTTCCATTTTCGGATGATGGATTGAACAGCAGGATATTTTTTTATAACCTAACCCTGCTTTAAACTTCTCCACAACTTTATCCTTGTCCTGTCTGGTGTGTTCCTTGGGCTACATGATGCCCAAGGAAGATTGTTTGTTCACTAATGTTCTCTAACAAACCTCTGAGGCCTTCACAGAACAGCTGTATTTATACTGAGATTAGATTACACACAAGTGGACTCTATTTACTAATTAGGTGACTTCTGAAGGCAATTGGTTGCACTGGATTTTATTTAGGGGTATCAGAGTAAAGGGGGCTGAATAGTTTTGCACGCCACATTTTTCAGTTTTTTATTTGTAAACAAATTTGAAAACCATGTATCATTTTCCTTCCACTTCACAATTATGCGCCACTTTGTGTTGGTCTATCATATAAAACCTCAATAAAATACATTTACGTTTGTGGTTGTAACATGACAAATGTGGAAAGGTTCAAGGGTTATGAATACTTTTGCAAGCCACTGTATATATTGTTACAATCATTGTACCCCTTAATTTTAAGGCTTTAAAAAAAAAGAATAGAAACAGAGAGAGTGAAGTAGGTGAAAAGAGTTGTGAAAGTGAAAAAGTGTGCCAAAGGGAAGAAAAAAAAACCCTTGGTCAAAGAGTTAGAGAAAGGGGATTAAGAGATAGACCCTAGAAAAGGGAAAAAAGAAAAGAGAGAGAGAGAGAGAAAAAAGAAAAGCCAGTTACTATATTATATACATCACGCAAAAGGAATTTACTAACTCGATAGTTTTTCATCCCCCTTTACAAAGGTCCAACGTCAGTGCCTTTTCAGATACTCTTACATCCTATCTTTGTAGCAAATCTATAAATGCAGACCACGTCTGATAGAAACTATCTGTTTTTCCTGCCAGGTGGAGTCTCATATCTTCCAGATGTAGTGTTTCAAACATAGTTGAAATCCACATATTTACTGTTGGTATAGGGGCATTTTTCCAGAATTTTAAGATGAGCTTTTTTCCTATTATTAAGCCGTAATCAAATAGATTCTTTTGAAACACATTTAATTCAGGGCTACCTTCTGTTATTCCGAAAATAATCCAATCTGCCTTTGGTGTCATTTTTATTTTAAACAGTTTTGTGAAGATTTCAAAGATTTCAATCCAAAGCCTTTGAATTTTTGTACAAAAGACGATGAGTGCGCTATAGTAGCTCCTTGAGACTGATATTTATCACAAATAGGTGAGACTAATAATATGCAGCTGCCCAATTTACTCTTTGGAGAGGACCTCGCAAAGTGAGTAAAAAAATTGGATGATGAGGCAAAGACGTGGGCATGATTAAGCCACCGGTGGCCGACAAAGCTGTTCGGCAAAATTATCCTTGCAGATGAGCAGCAGAGTCCGGGGCAGGTGCTCATCCAGGAACAAGCCGGCCGTCTACTCAGATGCACAGTTGGCGCTCAGCAGCGTGGACACGGACAAACGTGGATTTTCCCACAAGGAACCAGGGACAGCAGAACCCACCAAGGAGGTAGGTGGGCCTGGTTCTCATGGGAACATACTAACTGCAATACAGCTAAAAATTGGGGGTAGATTACACCTGTTTTTCTAGGAATGGAACCAAATAACATCAGATCCGTTTATACTGAATATTATCCAAGGTTTCCGAATTGAGTTCGATCCAAATTGTGATTTGCCCATTCAACATGTTCCTAGGAAAACACTCAATTTCTCACAAACAGAGAATATGGAGGTTCAGGCAGAACTTGAAAATTTGTGTAAAAAAGGGGTAATTGAGAAGTCAGTTCGCCAACTCCATCAATTTGTGTCTAATATATTTCCCCGTCCATAAAAGGACGAAGGTTGTAGAATTATTCTTGATCTAACAAGTCTAAATCCTTTTGTACAGTATAGACATTTCCAAATGGAAACATTTGTTACTGCCAAACAACTGGTTTCCAGAAGATGCTATATAGCAAGTATAGATCTGAAAGATGCGTTTTACTCAGTGCCTGTTCATTTGGAGGATAGAAGATATTTGAAATTTAGCTGGATGAATCAATTATGGCAATTCAAGGCACTGCCTAATGGGTTAACATCAGCCCCTAGAATATTCACAAAATTGTTAAAACCTCTACTGGGGCTACTTAGAGCCCAGGGTCATGTTGCTATGGCTTATTTGGATGATATTTTAATTACAGGTCGAACTAGGGAAACAGCTGAAGCATCCGTGGCAGTTGTTAAACTCACTTTTGAAAAATTGGGGTTCATTATTTATCCAGAAAAATCTAAATTAACACCAATTACAACAATTGATTATTTGGGGTTCACTATTAATTCAAATCATATGGTAGTGACTCTGCCCAGGGAAAAAAAGGCTGGAGTTAATTGAAGGTTGTATCAAGCTCAGTGAGGAACAACACACTTCAATTAGACAGGTGGCCAGCTTGCTTGGTAAATTAGTGGTAGCTCTTCTGGCAGTCCAGTATGGACCATTGTACTACCATCAGCTACAGAGGGCAAAAGAACAGGCACTCAGGATACATTCGGGTCATTATGATGAACTGCAGTGGTGGATACTAAATGTCTCCAGTCTTTCCAGCACAGTTTTGCTTGAACAGCCTTCCATGGTCTTACAGACTGATGTCAGTGCACGAGGTTGGGGTGCCACTGATACGAAGTCGAGCTGTGGAGGCAGATGGAATGCGCAAGAGGCATTGCTTCTGCAGTCATATGGGATTAATTACTTAGAGCTGTTGGGAGCTTTTTATGGACTTAAAGCTTATTGCTCTAGTAAATGTCACCTGCATGTACAGCTTCAGATTGACAAAAACTACCGCAGTGGTGTATGTTAATCACATGGGTGGAATCAAGTCGGTATCTTGTGACAAATTGGCTAATCAGATCTGGGATTGGTGTATTGACAGAAACATTTGGCTTTCAGCTATTTACCTACCAGGTAGATTCAACATAGTGGCAGACACCAGGTCACGAAAATTCAATGACAACACAGAATGGATGTTGAATCAGGAGGTATTCAATGATATAGTTGTTAGATATGGTATGCCAGATATTGATTTGTTGAAACCAGACTCAACCACCAGCTACCTAAATATGTGTCATGGGAACCAGATCCTGGGGCAGTAGCGATTGATGCATTCACGCTACATTGGGGAGGTATGTTTTTATATGTATTTCCATCATTCTGCCTCATAAGTCGATGTCTACTCAAAATTAAGCAGGACTCCGCTTCAGGATTGTTGGTGATACCTGACTGGCCTACTCAGCTATGGTTCCCTTTGGTATTGGAGCTGATGACACAACCTCTTATGGATGTTCCTAAATGGAGAAATTTACTGGTGCACCCGGTAACTGGCGAACGGCATCCTTTATATGACTGTATTGATTTGTTAATTTGCAGATTTTAAGAAGGCCATATCTGAAGCGAGGACTGTTTGAGCGAACTGTGGATATGCTTACTGCAGCCTGGAGAAAGAATACCCAAAAGCAATATATCTCTTCTATTAAAAAATGGGAGGAATTCGGTGTACAAAAGAATATTGAATACCATACGGCAGGTATTTCGGATGTTCTGGAGTTCCTGTCGACACTCTACTACGATGAAGGGTTGAGTTATAGTGCGATCAATTCAGCTAGAAGTGCATTGTCCTCGTACTTGTTGCTGGGGTCAGAAGAATATCATATTGGGTCTTACCCTCTCATATCTCGATTAATGAAAGGAATTTTTAATTCCAGACCTCCTAAACCCAGGTATATGGCAATCTGGAATGCAAGCATGGTCCTCAAGTTACTTCACCAGTGGGCTCCTGTCACCTCTCTGTCTTTGGCCAAAGTCACCATGAAGGTGGTCATGCTCATGGCACTGGTATCAGCACAACGAGTGCAGACATTGCAAAAGCTGCAGCTAGACAGGATGGAAGTGGCTGCAGACACCATTACGTTCTACATTTATGATCTACTCAAACAGAGCAGGCCAGGGGTGACAGGGTTTATGATTGTATTCTCGGCATATCCCATGGAGCTAGGACACATTTACTACATTATATCGAAGCCACAAGGGCCTTAAGAAATGTGGAAACAGCATTGTTTATCAGTCACAAGAAACCACACAAGAAAGTGTCAGTGCAGATTATCTCGAGGTGGTTGAAACAAGTGTTGGTTTATGCAGGTTTTAACACTGACGTTTTTACATCTCATTCCACCTGGGCGGCATCAACGGCATCGGCCAGGGCGATGGACGTTCCCATCGACCATATACTCGCAGCCGCCAGGTGGTCAAATGAATTGGTTTTCCAACAATTCTATCACAGGCCGATTACTGACTTGGGGCTGTTTGCCAATTCTGTTTTAAGTTCTGTTTAAGTTTACCCCTGGGATAGAGGGGTTGCTGTTGGTTTTTGTTATTCAAATAAATCATTACTACATTTAATTCAATATCATGATGAATGCATTGTTGATTATTTTACTCATCCTGAGTCAATCGATGCAGTGAGACGCCGGGATTTGAATCTGCGACATGAAATCACAGAGCTTTGAACTCTTCACGGAATCACTCAAGTGACTCCGAAGTAAAATAGGAAGATTAAACGAGAACGTACCAGTTTGAAGTTTGATCTTAATTTTATGAGGAGTTACGTTGGTAATTACGTGCCCTCCACTCCCAACCCTGTCTCACAAAGGTCATCTGGTAGTTCTCAAGTTGCTGATCTTACTATGTTACTTCCATTACTGTTACCTGTGATTTCATACCGCTGCTTTGAAGATTGATGCTCATGCGGACTGGCTGGGCTTCTTCACGCAATCACTAACGTAACTCCTCATAAAATAAAGATCAAACTTCAAACTGGTAAGTTCTCATTTAATCTTACTATTTTTTCCATTTTATTAATTTACACATATGAGCTTTATTGGGAAGACCAGCATTTATGCCCATTAATTTAAATTCCCTTTTGAAAGTGTTGATGAGCCACTTTTTTTCTGGTCTGTTGCTTCAGAAGGTGTTTCCAAGGTGTTGTTAGGGAGAAAGTTCCAGAATTTAAACCAGTCATGACAAAGGAACAATTAAATATTTCCAAACCAAGGTGCATCTTCCCGTTTGCCTGTTGTTTTCATTGGTAGAAAGAATTGGGAGGTGTTGTTGGAGTTACCAATACAAATGAAAATACATACCTTGTAGATGTTACACACTGCAGTTTGGGATCACTGGGCCTGTACTCATTGGAGTTTAGAAGGATGAGAGGGTACCCCATTGAAACATACAGAATAGTGAAAGGCTTGGCTAGAGAGGACGTGGAGAGGACGTTTTCACTGGTGGGAGAGTCTAGGACTAGAGGTCATGGCCTCAGAAAAGGATGTTCTTTTAGGAAGGAGATTAAGAGGAATTTCTTTAGTCAGAGGGTGGTGAATCTGTGGAATTCTTTGCCAAGTGGAGGCCAAGTCAATGGGTATTTTTTAGGCAGAGATAGATAGATTTTTGATTAGTACAGGTGTCAGAGGTTATGGGGAGAAGGTAGGAGAATGGGGTTAGGAGGGAGAGATAGATCAGCCTTGATTGAATCGCAGAGTTGATGGGCCAAATAGCCTAATTCTGCTCATATTGCTTATGATCTTATGACCTTGTGTTTCATCCCTAACATAGAAACCTGGACTTCACACCTGAAGGCAATTGAATGTTGCAGGGGGTGAGGCACTGGTCAAATGATTGCGGGTACACAAAAGGCTGGAGAAACTCAGCGGGTGCAGCAGCATCTAAGGAGCGAAGGAGATAGGCGACGTTTCGGGTCGAGACCCTTCTTCAAACTGGTCAGGGATCAGGGAAACGAGAGATATAGACGGTGATGTGAAGAGATAAAGAACAATGAATGAAAGATATGCAAAAAAGTATTGATGATAAAGGGAACAAGCCATTGTAAGCTGTTTGTAGTGTGAAAATGAGAAGCTAGTGCGACTAGGGTGGGGGGAGAGATAGAGAAAGAGGGAATGCCAGGGCCCGAGGGCTGAGGGAGAGGTGGGAAGGGGAGGAGACAGCAAGGGTTAACAGAATTGAGAAAATTCAATGTTCAAATGATTGCTCTGTCTTTGATACAGTAGACCATTTTGAATGTTGTTCAAGTTGCACTCATTTGAGGAATCACAGAGTATTCCATTGTGATCTTGACTTTTGCTTTATAGATGGGTAAAATGGCTTGGGGAGAGTGATGGTGAGTTACTTTCTGAAAGATACCCAGACATTAAACTGATCTTGCAGTGACATAATTTATCTGTATGGTCCAATTGCCTGGGTCTAGTTTCTGGTCAGCAGTAGAGCTGCTGCCTCACAGCACCAGACACCTGGCTTCGATCCTGACCTCAGGTGCTGTCTGCATGGAGTTTGCACCATCTCCCTGTGACTGTGTGGTTTGCTCTGGGCGCTTTTGTTTCCTCCAACATCCCAAAGATGTATGGGTTTGTAGGTTAATTGGCTTCTGTAAATTGTCAGTAATGTGCAGGATAGAACTAGTATATGGGTGATCACTGGTTGGCGCAGACTTGGTGGGCCGAAGTACCTGTTTAACGCAGAAAAATGCAAAGCAGTTAAATACACAATTAAACAAATTTAAAGAATTAAACACAGAAAATGCTTCAGTGTGATTAAAATGTAAAAAGAAAGCAAATGCTGGAAATACACATCAGATCAAGTATCATCTCTAGAGCAGTAAAATCTGAGTTAACATTTAAGTCTGTGGTCATTTATCAGAATGACTATTTCAAATATTAGTTCTGGTTCTGTCACAGCATATGCTGGCTGACCTGCTGAGTAACTTGAGCATTTTCAATTTCAATTACAGCAGTTCAAACCATTCCACACATCAAGATTCAAGATTCAAGAGAGTTTATTGTCATGTGTCCCTGATAGGACAATGACATTCTTGCTTTGCTTCAGCACAACAAAACATAGTAGATATTGACTACAAAACAGATCAGTGTGTATACATACCATGATATAAATATATACACACATGAATAAATAAACTGATAAAGTGCAAATAAACAGATAATAGGCTTTTAATGTTCAGAGTTTTGTCCGAGCCAAGTTTAATAGCCCGATGGCTGTGGGGAAGTAAATTTTCCTGAACCTGGCCGTTGCAGTCTTCAGGCTCCTGTACCTTCTACCTGAAGGTAGCGGGGAGATGAGTGTGTGGCCAGGATGGTGTGGGTCCTTGATGATACTGCCAGCCTTTTTGAGGCAGTGACCGCGATAGATCCCCTCGATGGAAGGGAGGTCAGAGCCGATGATTGACTGGGCAGTGTTTACTACATTTTGTAGTCTTTTCCGCTCCTGGACGCTCAAGTTGCCGAACCAAGCCACGACGCAACCGGTCAGCATGCTCTCTACTGTGCACCTGCCGGAGTCCTCCTTGACAAACTGACTCTCCATAATCTTCTCAGGAAGTAGAGGCGCTGATGTGCTTTCTTAATAATTGCATCAGTGTTCTCAGACCAGGAAAGATCTTCAGAGATGTGCACGCCCAGGAATTTGAAGCTCTTGACCCTTTCAACCATCAACCCATTCATATAAACGGGACAAGTTGTATATCCAGCTTCAGACCATGGTCTTGACGTGGAGGATGGTGGCCTCTAGGAACCTCACTTTAGCAAATTGGCAGAATAAAAATCACGAGATGGAAATGAAAAAGAAACAGAGTCTGCACCAAACTATCACAGCGATTTTCTTGAATATTCGGTCCAGGAAATGCGATCTGAACAGTTTTGGAAGTAGAAAGGTGCCAGTTCACATGCTTAAAACAGGCTGATGGATAATTGTCCTTTTGCTCCAACCACAAGGGCATGATGTATCATGAAGCCCCAGACTTTATATGTTGCTATATGAGCCTCTGCTTCGTATGCACTGCTTTTTAGGTTAGGCAGACATTATCAGATAAATTGGGGCATAGCTATTGAGAGAAAGGAATGAAAGATGTTAAGAATCAAAAGATGGATGTGGGGAGTGGGGGGGGGGGGGGGGGGGGTGGTGTTGGGGGTGATGCACATTGGGGGTCAACAGGCTGAAGATGGTAGGTAAATTAATCAAGGTCAGATGGTAGGAAGATAGATCAAGATGAGGGTTGGAAGGCAGATTGAAGCAAAAGTTTTCCACTGTGATCTGTGAGGAGATGGATGCAGGTACCAGGTCAAGAGTATAAGGGGGTTGTCTGGAATCAAGCACAGTATGTTAAGTTAACAGAACAATGAATGTGTGGGTCAGGGACCAAGTTGGCCCATCGGTGAGTGGAAGCCAGATGAGGAATGCAAGCTGAATGAGGTGGTGGAGACCTCAAGAAAAACCAGTTTCATTACTTGAAAGGTATTTATCTGACACTAGACCAAGTGCAGACCCATTGGATCTGCTCCCCCAGTGCACCCGTACCCTACCCATAGCCCCCACGGGAGGCGTGGTACTCCAGCTCAACCCATTGCGGAAGATAAGATTCAAGCACTCCTCAGCAAAGATCATAGCTCGTGAGCATCCCCCAGCACTGGATAGGAAAAGAAAATCCCAATAGCATCTTCCCAATTGCAATACTAATTGACTCTTCCCCTCCTGTCCTGCCAGGAGCTATGATGGCAACATTGTTGCAAATGTGCACTTGCTGTGAGATGCCATTGATCTGAAAAGTTCAGAGTGTTGTTGCCAGTGTTCCTGTCTTGCAACTTTGGTTTGAAGTGTGCTGGAAGATGTGAGGAATGATTTTAACAGGAAAAAACATTTTAAATTTAAAGTGTTTTTAAACATTTTCAGTAATAAGTCGGGAAATAAAGCCTGAAATTTTCAGATAAGTAGATTTTGGACTCCTCTACCAGAATATGTAAAAATGTTTAAGAAGGAACTGCAGATGCTGGAAATCGAAGGTAGACAAAAGCGCTGGAGAAACTCAGTGGGTGCAGCAGCATCTATGTAGCGAAGGAAATAGGCAACGTTTCAGGCCAAAACCCTTCTTCAGTAAAATTGTAAAAATTGTAAAAATGTTACAGTTACCGCGTTGTTTTTTCGCGAAGATGTGATTACACACGAACAAACGAATACACACATGAACAATCACACACACATCCAAGATCAGACTTTTAATAGGTACAAGACCAAGTGGGATGCGCAGTTGCCGGGGGGGGGGGGGGGGGGGGGCAGGGGGGAGGCCTGCAGTGTCACACACACACTGACCACTCCCCTTGATATTATATTAATATTATATTAATAGCGTGGCTAGAGAGGGAGGGGGGTTGAGAGATAAGGCAGAGAGAGGGGGCAGAGACAGAGAGAGAGGGGCAGAGACAGAGACAGAGTGGGGGGGGGGGAGAGGGGAGGAGGGGTGGGAGAGATAGGGGGGAGAGAGCCGGGGGAGAGAGTGGAGAGAGGAGGGGGAGAGAGGAGGGGGAGAGAGGAGGGGGAGAGAGGAGGGGGAGAGAGGGGGGGGAGAGAGGGGGGGGAGAGAGGGGGGGGGAGAGAGGGGGGGGAGAGAGGGGGGGGAGAGAGGGGGGGAGAGAGGGGGGGGAGAGAGAGGGGGGGAGAGAGGGGGGGAGAGAGGGGGGGGAGAGAGGGGGGGAGAGAGGGGGGGAGAGAGGGGGGGAGAGAGGGGGGGGGAGAGAGGGGGGGAGAGAGGGGGGGAGAGAGGGGGGGAGAGAGAAAACACACACACACACACACACACACACACACACACACACACACACACACACACACACACACACACACACACATCCAAGATCAGAGTTTTTATAGTTAATAGATATGGATATGGATGTGATAGAATGTTCACCATTTATTACAACAGTAGCATGTTGTGTCAGCAGAATTGGCCGCTGTATGATACCAGGAGTTTTTTTTTGGTTGTTGATTAGTTCCTGTCTACAATTGGGAACCAACCATCTTCATTATATGGCAACTAACACTTAATAGACATCCTCAAGGAAATGTCAGCCTGTAAATTTGCTGTGTCTGCCACACCATACATATCTTAATTGCAACCATTTTTTTGACTGTCATCAGGTGATGCTTCTCCATTACTGTCCAAAGTTCAAAATTTCAATTCAAAGGTAATACATTTGAACCCTCAATTTACCATACAGTAATACTAGAAAAACCACCAAGACACACAACTACATAAAAGCATCCACCGCCCTCTGTGGCAGAGATTCCACAGACTCACCATTCTCTGTGAGAAAAAGTGTTTCCTTGTCTCCGTTCTAGATGGCTTACTTCTTATTCTTAAACTGGTTCTGGACTCCCCCAACATCGGGAACATGTTTCCTGCCTCTAGAGTGTCCAAACGCTTAACAATCTTATATGTTTGAATGAGATCCCCTCTCATCCTTCTAAACTCCAGCGTGTACAAGCCCAGCTGCTCCATTCTCTCAGCATATGACAGTTGTGCCATCCCGGGAATTAACCTTATAAACCTACGCTGCACTCTCTCAATAGCAAGAATGTCCTTCCTCAAATTAGGGGACCAAAACTGCATACAATACTCCAGGTGTGGTCTCACTGGGGCTCTGTACAACTGCAGAAGGATCTCTTTGTACCTATACTCGATTCCTCTTGTTATAAAGGCCAACATGCCATTCGCTTTCTTCACTGCCTGCTGTACCTGCATGCTTACTTTCATAGTACAAGGACCCCCAGATCTCGTTGTACTTCCCCTTTTCCCAACTTGATGCCATTTAGATAGTAATCTGCCGTCCTGTTTTTGCTACCAATGTGGATAACCTCACATTTATCCGCATTAAACATCATCTGCCATGCATCTGCCCACTCCCCCAACCTGCCCAAATCACGCTGCATTCTCATAGCATCCTCCTCACAGTTCACACTGCCACCCAGCTTTGTGTCATCTGCAAATTTGCTAATGTTACTTTGAATCCCTTCATCAAAATCATTTATGTATATTGTAAATAGCTGCTGTCCCAGCACCAAACCTTGCGGTACCCCACTAGTCATTTCCTGCCACTCTGAAAGGGTCCCGTTAATCCCTACTCTTCGTTTCCTGTCTGCCAACCACTTCTCTATCCATGTCAGCACTCTACCCCCAATACCATGTGCCCTAATTTTGCCCACTTATCTCCTATGTGGGACTTTATCAAATGCTTTCTGAAAGTCCAGGTACACGATATCCACTGGCTCTCCCTTGTCGCCGCCACCTAGTGGTCCTGCTTGCAATTGAAGATAGACACAAATGCTGGAATAACTCTGCAGGTCAGGCAGCATCTCTGGAGAAAAGGAACAGATGACATTTCAGGTCGAGACCCTTGTTCAGACTCAGTTTAAGAAGGGTCTCGTCCCAAAATGTCACCTATTCCCTTTCACCAGAAATGCTGCCTGACCCACTGAGTTGCTCCAGCAATTTGTGTCTATCTTCGGTGTAAACCAGCTTAAGCAGTTCTTTCCTACACTGCTTGCAATTGATACGTGATATGGCTGCTATCTCACTTGTACCTTTCTGGGTCAAGATTATCCAGACCTCTTATCTTAAGAGGATCTTATCCATTGCAAATGGTTTCACACTGGACCCTTCTATTCTCCATTTTCAGTCTGAGCCCAGAGGGAGATTTCACTTCCCTCCCTGTGTTGCCCTTTTACAGGCATGCCTCCAAAACAAGTGTGCTGGAATAAGAATAATAAAGTAGGACACCAACTCACAATGTTATCTCCCTCTATATCATTATACATGCAGGAGGTGGGGTAATAGGGTGAGTGGGGGCAGTGACCTGATGGGATCTTTTTACCTCTGGGTCTGCCAATCCCCAAGCCATAATGCAAAGAAGAACATGCACCACTGCCCATGTTATAAAGTAATGTAACACAGGAGATATAATGTTCACTGATGATTCTGGCCCATGAAAAATGTAACGTATTGCAGTAATTTTAAATAAAAAAGCACAAAAACTCAAAGTATACATTCAAAAAGGCAAGGCCAAATGTAATAGGGTTATTAGCTATCTATATGAATGACATTTACCTTCAGGTTTATACTAAAATCAAATCAAAATATTTCCCACACATGCTAACAAACTTGCCTTTTGAAGGCTTGGGCTCTGGGCAAAGCTTAATTGAATAATCATCTGAACTTTGTAGACACACAAGAAACCTTGGACAGCTAGCAAGGAAATAATAGCTCAACAAAAATGTTTTTACATTTTTCAGAATAAAATTAATTATGTAACATGAAATGTCATTCTTTTTACAAAATTTGACTGTTAACAAGGCAATATGCAATTATATCAGATTCTTTTGACGCACCTTATTATGCAATTATCTGTTCTACCTCACCATGACAACATTCACTGTCGTTTCAGAACAGTATTTGTTAAGAGCATGTAGATGGATAGAGCACTAAATCTGAGAGTTGATTTAATTCTCCCTGCAGTTATTTTAATGATTATTTTGGAATATTTAAATAGGATTAGATTATTGGATTGCTTTCTATCCTTGTGGGTTTATTATATATAATCAATTTCCCTGACTATGAGTTAGTTCCATTTTCAATTTTATTTACCACTAAATACTCAAATACTTTGATATTCATTTCATTAAGATAATATTAAAACAAACCAGTTTGTGAATTATATCAGATGAGCAGAAATTCTAATAGTCTCCCATTTGTTTTATTGTGATTTTATTGTATCAGCTACAAGCCAAAAGTCTGTGGAGAGCATTTCTTGAATATTGGCCCTTCTGTGACTAGTTCCTGTAGAGTTTTGGCATTTAAATCTAAGCAATGTAAAATACTAGCAATGGTTGTTCAAGAGATTCACTCAGGTAACTCCAAGGATGCTAGGATGAGGGATGATCTAATAGCGCAGGAGGATGAAGGGTGATCTTATAGAGATCTTAAATTCATGAGTACTAGTTCGGGTAGATGCACAGTCTCTTGCCCAGAGTAGAGGAACCAAAAGAAATAAGTTTAAGGTGAAGGGGAAAAGATTTAATAGCAATCTGTGGGGTAACTTTTTCACATAAGGATGGTGGGTGTATGCAACAAGCTGCTGGAGGAGGTAGCTGAGGCAGGGACAATCGCAATGTTTAAGAAACAATTAGACAGCTACATGGATAAGAGGTTTAGAGGGATACTAAACTAAGTGGGACCCATTGGGTCCATGTCACACGGGAGGCCTGGTCCCCCAATGCAATATTCCACCACTGAGCCATAGCTTCCAACTGTGCCTGATCAGCTGACGAGCCCACACTAACGGCAGAAGTTAACTTAAAGTTAATAACTTTGCATTTAATATTTTAATTACCTCACTATCCCTCTTCCTACTCCTATCCTCCTCCATTCCTCCTCATCCCCCACTCCCTCACCTCTCCCTTCCTCTCCTTTCCCCTCCCCTCAGTCACTCCTTCCTTCCCTCCATAACCTCTCTCCCCTCTGTATCCCCCACCTCTCCCTCTATCCCTCCCCCCTCCCCCATTCTCCGTCCTCACCTCCCCCACTTATCTTACATCATGGCTACTGTTCGTAGCCCTTTATATAACTCCCATCGGGTCATTTTTACCCTTGTAGTTTCCTAACTACCCACAATGATTCCATACGTTCTGATCCTATGTCATTCCTTCCCATGGATTTCATTCCTTACCAACAGAGCCATCTCACCGCATCTGCCCAGGTAATGGAGGATGGGAGGGGGAAGAGAGAGGAGGGGAGGGAGGGGGTGAAGGGAGGTGACAGAGGATGGTTGGTGAAGGGCAGGGGGAGTGAGGATAATGGAGGAGGTGAATAGGGGACTGAAGAGGTGGAGTGGATGCGTTCACATTGATCTTATTTTCTCACAAGTTTTTGCCAAGTCAGCGCAGTTGGAGGCTATGGGTGAGTGGTGCAATATTGCTTTGGGGGACCAGGCTTCCCATGTGACAGGGACCCAACAGGTCCCACTTGGTCTGGGTCCGAGCCCTAGCAAGCGGCACCCCACCCCAAGTGAACACTGATCCTGGTACAACACGGATCACTAATCAGTGGAGCGAGGCAGGCACACGAGCCGCAAGGAGGAAGGCCATGTCCGCCCCACGGGCAAGGGCATATCCATCCACTTGTGCTCCCCTGGTCTCCTGGTCGCATGGGTAAATCGCACACCGTCACCTGGCAGAAGGCTCTCACCACCCCGTCGATACTGGCAAATCCATCCCATTGCAAAACAGCACTCTCCCGGATGCCCGGGTTAATTACTCACAGCTGGCCGGCAGAATGCCCGCGACACCCCGCTGGCAATGTCTAATCTTGTCACTTACACTCCTCGGTCACCCGATCGTGCGCGAATATCACGCGCAGTCGCCGGATGGCCCAAGCTGCCTGACAGGTGATAGGAAATGTATCCTCACTGCTCACTTCATCGGTACCGACACATCGTCCCACACAAACAAATTCCCCCGCAAATTGTGCACCTCAAACTGTGGTACTTTTAAATATGCTCCCTTACGCGTGTATACCATGAACCAAATCGACAACCATCATGAACCAGTACACCGACCCCATACGCGTGGAAAATTCTCCTCACTGTGGGCAGCGTCCTCCGGCAGCTGCGGCTGTGGCTGTGGCCGTGCCCTCCGGCAACTGTGACCATCCCCTCCAGCCGCTGCTGACCGACTGAGGTGCCGAGCAACGCTGGTGACTGACAGCAGACGCGGCCAATCAGTGCAGCGATGGTGCTGGAAGGGGCGGCGCTGTCCCAGCCGTGATGGTGGTGACTGACAGGAGAGGAGACCAATCTGCATGGCGGTGACAGAGAGGAGACCAATCTGTGCATGAGTGATTTTAAAGATTTTTAAACCTTAATAACTTTTAAAATACAGCATCGATTATAATTAAACTTGTTGCACTTGCAGCACAGAGGAATGGTGAGTAATGTGGCAACATTTTGTAGCACTACTGTGTACCATTTTTTGTGCACATAGAAAAACAACACAAACTGGAAGATAACAAGATCAGATTTTTAGTTATATAATATAGAATAGAATGTGCCAAACGCAGGTTGGACGAGTGTAGATGGGACTTGTTGGTCAGTATGAGAAAGTTGGGCTGATGGGCCTGTTTCCGCACTCTATGACTATGATTATCTATGGCTCTATGAGAGGGTTATTCAATCATATGATATTAATGAAGTTGAATTTGTATTCTTCAGAGTTTAGAAGACTAAGTGTGTTCTTACTGAATCATCCAGAATCATAGGGGACATAGTGAGATGAAAAATTAGGTATTTGACCAGTGGGAGAATCTCAAACAAGGGTAAATGGTTACAAGATAAGTAGGTAATCATTTAAATGAAATGTGACGGTGGTGAATCTTTGAAACCCCCCCCCCCTGAATATTGTGGAGGTAAGGTAATCAGGGATATTTAACAAGGAAATAGATCGGGTTTTTTTTAGGATTGTAGCATCGGATGCTGTGACGGACTAGTACAGAAGAAGAGGTAGAACTGTCGTGATTATTTTGAATGGTAGGATAGGTTTGAAGAGACAAGTTGCACACTCCTGCTCCTATTTTCCTGTCCCCTTGTTTTCCTTCACATTGATGCTCTACCACTGCCTCAGTCAGTTCCAACATAATTGTGAGCATCACATCCTGATCAATTTTTGTCCTGACTGTTATTATTGCAGAGTTTCACACATCCTGTAAACAAAAACCTAAATTGTCAGCGCACAAGTTGCTAAAGTATGTCAAAACATTGTAAATGGCTGTTTTAATCGATTTAATAATACCTCATTCGTTTTCAGAGGCTTAGAAAAATTCTGAGCCAAGAACTGAATGTGCAGTTCATGATGCCTAATTAAAACCATTACCTTTGGCTTTCGTTCTCTGTTGTGTTTAGCTTACGATTGAAAACCAATAACTTTTATTTCTTAATAAAAAATGTCAATTTTACATTGATTCAGGTAAAATTAAAACTGATTGGCACTTACTGGTTTATAAGGTGAATGTTATGGCTTAATGCAATCAGGAAATATAACTAACAGGAACTGAACCATGAAAATTTATGAAAGTTTCAATCCATATCTTATTTGCAGCAAATTGGCAGTAGGTTGGAACTGAATATTTATGGTGGGATATATCTTTTGACTGTATATTTCATCCAGATCTTAAAACCTTGACAAATGCCAGCACTTCCTGTTGCAAAAAACAGTTCCAATTTCTTACCGTGAGTATTCACTTCAGTGTTGCCTTGTGCTACTGAGAGATGCATCCAGAGAATTGTATTTTCCTGGAGATCTTAGTGTATTCAGTGTGGAGGGTTCGTTGACTTGCAATTTCTAGGAGGAAAAAGATCAATATCAGCTTGCCCTAGTCCATAACTGTGTTGTTGACTCACCATAACAATCAATGTCTGTTTGTTACTTTACACTAGACTAAGGATCAAAAGAGGTAAACCTCAAGCTAGGAAGCTTTGGAAGTCATAGTCATCTGTTCCTTCCAAAGCATGGTGTGTTTACTATAGGTGTGAAATAACATGCATGCTATGATCCAAGAGATTCATTTCCTGGCACCACTTTTGTCGTAAACTTTAACACAATAGTCAAAAAAGAGTAATACAGCACAGAAACAGGTCCTTCAGCCCAACCTGTCCATGCCGAACAAGATGCCCCATCTAAGCTACTTACCCATGTTTGGCCCATACCCTTCTAAATCTTTCTTATCCATGTACTATGTACATCCAAATGTCATTGACAGGTATTACTGTACCTGCCTCAACTACTTCATTGAGCCACTCATTCCATATAGTCACCATCCTCTAAGTGAAAAAGTTGCCTCATAGGTTTTTATTAAATCTTTCCCCTCTCATCTTAATGCTTCATCTTCTCATTATTAATTGCTCTGCCCTTGTAACAAAAGACTGCATTCACCGTATCCATTTCCCTCATACTTTTGTACACCTCTATAAGATCACCCCTCAGACTCCTGCGCTCCAAGGAGTAAAACCTTAGACAATAGACATATAGGTGCAGGAGTAGGCCATTCGGCCCTTCGAACCAGCACCGCCATTCAATGTGATCATGGCTGATCATCCCCAATCAGTACCCCGTTCCTGCCTTCTCCCCATATTGCCCGAGTCTGCTTTAAGAGCCCTATCTAGCTCTCTTTTGAAAGTATCCAGAGAACCACCCTCCATTGAGGCAGAGAATTCCACAGACTCACAACTCTCTGTGTGAAAAAGTGTTTCCTCATCTCCGTTCTAAATTACTTACCCCTTATTCTTAAACAGTGACCCCTGGTTCTGGACACCACCAACATCAGGAATATGTTTCCTGCCTCTAGCATGTCCAAACCCTTAATAATCTTATATGTTTCAATAAGATCCCCTCTCATCATTCTAAACTCCAGAGTATACAAGCCCAACCATTCCATTCTCTCAGCATATGGCAGTCCTGCCATCCCGGGAATTAACCTTATAAACCTACGCTGCACTCCCTCAATAGCAATAATGTCCTTCCTCAAATTAGGGGACCAAAACTGCACACAACACTCCAGGTGTGGTCTCACTAGGGCCTTATACAGCTGTGGAAGAACCTCTTTAGTCCTATACTCAACTTCTTGTGTTGTGAAGGCCAACATGCCATTCGCTTTCTTCACTGCCTGCTGTACCTGCATGCTTACTTTCATTGACTCATGAACAATGATCCCCAGATCCCATTGTACTTCTCATTTTCCCAACTTACACCAATTAGATAATAATTTGCCTTCCTGTTTTTGCTACCAAAGTGGATAATCTCACATTTTCCACATTAAACTGCACCTGCCATGCATCTGCCCACTCACCCAACTTGTCCAAGTCACCCAACCTGTCCAAGTCACTCTGCATTCGCATAGCATCCTCCTCACAGTTCACACTGCCACCCAGCTTTGTGTCATCTACAAATTTGCTAATGGTCAACTTCTCATAGCTCTGGCCCCTGATTGCTGGCAATATCCTTATATATATTATCTGTACTCTTTCCAGCTCAATGGCATGTTTCCTATGACTGGGTGACCAAACGAGAACATAATACTCCGATGTCTTGTACAAATTTTATTTAGTTTAGTTTAGTGGAACACTGTAATACACTGTAATACACATGATCTCTCCTATCTCCTATCAGTAAAAACACCTCATTTAAACTTTCAACTGTAGATAAAGCATTTATACCATGGGAAAGAGCTGGAATTAAAATCTTCGGAGATGTGTATGAATCGGGAAAACTATTATCATTTAAACAAATACAACTAAAATACAATTTGGGAAACGATAAGTATTTTAAATATTTCCAAACCCGTGACTATCTGAAAAAATACGCACAAGACCCACAAGGAAGGACATTATTGCCATAGAGGGAGTGCAGAGAAGATTCACCAGACTGATTCCTGGGATGTCAGGACTGTCTTATGAAGAAAGATTGGATAGACTCGGTATATACTCTCTAGAATTTAGGAGATTGAGAGGGGATCTTATAGAAACTTACAAAATTCTTAAGGGGTTGGACAGGCTAGATGCAGGAAGATTGTTCCCAATGTTGGGGAAGTCCAAGACAAGGGGTCACAGCTTAAGGATCAGGGGGAAATCCTTTAAGACCAAGATGAGGAAGACTTTTTTCACACACAGAGTGGTGAGTCTCTGGAACTCTCTGCCACAGAGGGTAGTTGAGGCCAGTTCATTGGCTATATTTAAGATGGAGTTAGATGTGGCCCTTGTGGCTAAGGGGATCAGAGGATATGGAGAGAAGGCAGGTACGGGATACTGAGTTGCATGATCAGCCATGATCATATTGAATGGCGGTGCAGGCTCGGAGGGCCGAATGGCCTACTCCTGCACCTAATTTCTATGTTTCTATGTTTCTATCACAATATGCCTCCAGACTTACTGGAAGAAGTAATTAATACAAAGACAGAATCAGCAAACCTAATATCATATATATATAATATTATTCTAAATGCAGAAATACCAACAACAGACGGTATCAGGAGAGACTGGGAAAAATAATTAAGTATAAAAATTCCCAAAGAAAGGTGGGAAGAATATTTATAAAATGTGCATAAATGTTCAATTAATGTAAGACACACCTTAATACAATTAAAAATCTTACACAGATTATACTATTCAAAAACTAAAATAAGTAAACTTTTCCCCAACGTCTCACCTATATGTGATAAATGTCAATGTCAAGAAGCTAATATAGCACACTCATTTGTCTTTTGTACACAAATTCAAACATTTTGGACTGAAATTTTCGAAATTTTCACAAAAATATTTAAAATAAAACTGACCCCGGAAGCAGACTGGATAATCTTCGGGATATTGGAAGATTGCCCTGAATTGAATGTATTTCAAAAGACTCTATTTGAATATGGCTTAATAACTGGAAAAAGCTCATCTTAAAATTCTGGAAAAATTCTCTGGTTCCCACAGTCAATATGTGGATTTCAACTATGTTCGAAACACTACACTTGGAAGATATTAGACTCCGACTAGCAGGAAAATCAGACTGTTTCTATAAGACGTGGTCTGCATTTATAAATCTATTACAAGGATAAGGTGCAAGAATACCTCAAAAAAGTACCGGTGTCGGGTCTTGGTAAAGGTGGCAGAAAAACTGTCCAGTTGGTAGATTCCTTTTGCAAGATGTTTATAATAAAGTAACAGGCTTTTCATTTTTCTTTCTCTATTTTTCCCTTTTTCTTTTTTTCCCTTTTTTTTTCTCCAGGGTCTATCTCTTAATTTCCGTTTCTAACTCTTCAAGGGTTTCCTTTCCCTCTGTCACACTTTTGCACTTTCACATCTCTTTTTCACTTTTCTACTTTCCATGCTGCTATTTTTCTCTCTTTTCTAAAGTCTTTAAAAAAATTAAGGGGTACAATGACTGTAATACAATACAAGGGATGTACACTGATGTAACTTACAGTACCACTAATAAATAAAGATATTAAAAATAAAAAATAAAGTAATACAGTGTGGAAGCAAGCCCTTGGGCCCACCAAGCCTGTGCCGACCAGCGATCCCTGCACACTATCACTATCCTACACACTACTAGGGGCAATTTACAATTTACAATTTTACCAAGCCAATTAGCCTTAAAACTTTTATGTCTTTGGAGTGTAGGAGAAAACCAGAACATCACATATCCATGTTCTCCAGAGATGCTGCCTGACCTGCTGAGTTACTCCAGCATTTTGTGTCATTTTGATTCTTAAACATACTTTTTGTGGGGATTCATTGCCTGGAACATGAACTGTAAACATTTAAAAGCAGTTGCTTTTCAAACTAGAGATAAACCTGTTTTTTTTAATCATAGAAAGGATATACAATGCCAGAAAATATTACTCATGTATTTATTGTAACTTAATATTGAATAGGTATGTCAGTTCAGTTTAGTTTATTGTCACGTGTACTGAGGTACAGTGAAAAGCTTTTGTTGCGTGCTAACCAGCCATCGGAAAGACATTACATGATTACAATCAAGCCGTTTGCAGTATACAGATACATGAAAGGGAATAACGTTTAGTGCAAGATGAAGCCTGTAAGGTCTGATCAAAGGTGGTCCAAGGGTCCCCGGTGAGGTTGATAGTAGTTCAGGACTGCTCTTTTGTTGTAGTAGGATGGTTCAGTTGCTTGAATAACAGCTGGGAAGAAACAGTCCCTGAATCTGGAGGTGTCCGTTTTCACACTTCTATACCTTTTCAAACTTTCAAACGTACCTGTCAAACTGTCTCCTTCTGCATATACACTGGCTTTATAAATATTTCTACATCAATGCCTTTGTAGGGTTTGTGCCTTTAACTTTCTCAATAACGTTTTGTTCCAAATACCTGAGGTTCTCATGAACTGAAATATCTATAAATCATTTTATTTTAGATATGATTTATAATTAATGCCCATAACTTCATTTTGAATGTAGATTTGCAATGAATCCAAAATAACACAACTTATTTGTTCCTTTTTGCGCAATCTATTTTCAAAATAAATAAATGTGGCTTGTCTTAGCAATGTGCATGTACTCTAGAAAGATAAATGTTTAAAATTGCTTGCACTTTAAGATGAAAGATTATAGCATTCCAGTTCTCCATGGTTAAACTTTGGAAAGCAATATAACAAGCAGCATTTAGTCTTGCTCAAGATTTAGCCATGGCCTAAGTGCTTTAAATGGGGACATCACTGATATTCTTTTCTTTTGGGTCAACAAATAATTCTTGGACATGCATTATCCAAATCACTACTCATGGATTTTGCTTTATGCTGAGGATAAATAAGCAGGGCATTTTAATTTGGTATCCTACAAGACCTTGCCAAAAAAACAAACAATTGAGAAGACAAAGATATATAAATTGTGAAAGTAAAGCATAAAATGAAAACATGTTAATTCATAGAAAATTACAATATAAATTGTCTATGTATTTCCAAAAAAAATTATATTAAACAAATAGTTTACATGATTATGAAAGGTCTCAAAATATGTTCAGGCATAATACTTCAAAATACTATTGACAGCCAACAATGGAAATTCATCTGCAAAACAGTACAGTGCTAATACTGCATAATCTTTTGCATGAAATAAATGGATAATGGAAACAGATTGTACCCACAACCCTCTTCCAGAAATAAATTCCCCTACGTTAGGCTGCCTTGGAAAGAATAAGATGAGGTATCATGAAAAATATACTTTTGAGATAACAAAATAAATGTTGGAGTCTATTATCGAGAAATAATAACATATCACAGTCCTCTGCCATGGTAGTTGCCTTAGAGTTGCTTTAGAAACTTCCAGATAAACTAAGTAAACTTTAAAAAGCTAAAAAAAAGGATTTTCTTCCATCCTCTCTATATTATGTTCAGTATTTGGTAATATGAATCATGTTAGCTGAGATTTGTGCAGAAAGTCTTCTTCAAGCTGGTAGAACTGCTGCCTCTCAGCACCAGGGACCCATGTTTGATCCTTATCTCAGCTGCTGTCTGTGTGGAGTTCTTCCTGTGATCGCATGGGTCTCCAACAGGGTGCGCCAGTTTCCTCCCACATCCCAAAGAATTGTGAACTTATAGGTTAATTATAATTGTAAATTGTCCCTAGTGTGCAGGGAGTGGATGTGAAAGTGGGACAATGTAGAACTAGTCTGAAGGGGCGATCAATGGTTGGCATGGACTTGGTGGGTCGAAGGGCATGTTTCATGCTGTAACTTTCAATCAATCAATCAATCAATGCCAGTCTAACCTAAGTAATAATAATCTTATTTTTCTATTCAACCATATATAGACTTAATCCCTCTCACAACCTTAAGCACAAAATTGTAGCTTACTCGTTAATGCAGTACGTAGGGATCGCATGTACAGATGAGATCGAAAGTTCCATTGAAGTTTTCAAAGGAGATCAAGAGAAATCTGATTTCTTCCCTGACTATTGTTTATTGTTCAATTAACATCTCAAAAATTCAAACTAACTGTTGCTGTTTAATAAAATCTATGCTTCTGTTCCTTGCATTTTGTGTATATTTTGACTGGTATTTCCTACCACAATACCACAATGATTCTTCAAAGGTAGTTCATTGGTCTTAAAATGTTTTTGGGGTTTCCAGTGGTCATGAAAGGCAAAATGATAAATGGCGCTTTTTCTTTTTTCAAATAGCACTTTAAATCTCCCTGGTCTCCCAGTCGGCATGAATGATTTGTGATACAATTGAAGTAAAGCATGGGATTTTTCCGAAACTTCTGATCAGCATTTCTTCCCCCCTAACTGAAGCAGCAGCAGTTACAATTTATTTAATAAACATTATGTAATGGCGAATTGAATGTATGTACAGCCTCTGAAAATGTCAGAATTTTTTTCTGCATAGTTCCTGCATTGTACATATTTATTTACTTGAATAAAGTCTATTTTAATTATTTTTTAAAGTGCTACCAATTTCAAATTTCCATCCATACATCTTGACTAGCAAGCTTACTTTAAATGCCGTAGCCTGAGAAAAGTTAAACTGAAGATAGATACAAAAAGCTGGAGTAACTCAGCGGGACAGGCAGCATCTCTGGAGAGAAGGAATGGGTGACGTTGCGGGTCGAGACCCTTCTTCAGCAGTCTTCTTCAGCAGTCTACTGAAGAAGGGTCTCGACCCAAAACATCACCCATTCCTCCTCTCCAGTGATGCTGCCAGCCCCGCTGAGTTACTCCAGCTTTTTGTGTCTATCTTCGGTTTAAACCAGCATCTGCAGTTCCTTCCTACTCAAAAGTTAAACTCGTTTGTATTAGAAAAAACTTACTATATGTTCTTCATGCCAAGCATCCTATTAACAAATATCACATCAATAATATATTCCCCAGATGCGCAAGCAGTATGCACAAGAATCATACGATATTCTATTTATTTGAAAGATTTTGAGAGAAGTGTGACAGGAATAGTTAATTTCTGCCAATAACTTTACTCCAATTGTTAAGTGAAAGGTGGTTGCTAGAATTATTAACCAGCCACTTATATATTCACATCCCAATTTCTAGACGATAATCTGTAATATAATTAATATAATGTAATATTCCTCCAATACCAATCTAAAAGCAAGGATTGAAATAAAACCTAGAGGCTATTATTCTCTTATAGAAAAACAGCTTGCCTTCTTTGCATGTTTTCCTATTTTCTTAAAATGGACTTTGCTCTACAGATTTCATGACCTCTTTACTTACAATTGTAATTCTGGGATTAATAAAACACCTTTTGACTCCCTGACCATTGCACCATCCTCATCTTAGAATTCATAAAACGTTTTATTTATAAAATGTATATTTGCAAACATTTATTAAAAAATATTGGTTGCTGTGGAGACGCAGCTGCTGAAAGAAGGAAGGTCATGTTGTTCAGAGTTATTCCATACTTAAATTCCAAATTTTCATTCACTTGACATTAATCATTTCTCATACATTTCAAAATCTTTACTTCTATCCAGAAGTCAGTGTGAATTCTCTTGAACCTAAATGACGGCAATACTTCATAAGTTTTCTTGTTGGGTTTAAATGTAAAGTAGAGCAGTATAATGGATTACTAGTGGTTTTCGAGAATTCGGATCAATAACGGAGGAAGGACACTCAAACAATATAAAATTTAAAGCGCAAACATTTATTAAAGCAACAACCGAGCAATGAAAAGATAGTAATAGAATAGCTCTACTATTTACGTTAATACAACAATAAAAACACAAATATATTACAGTATAAATAGCAGTGGATAATGGCAAATAAACACTGAGTCTCACAGGTCCACTAGTCCTGCAGGTTGTAACTTCAAAAGCTCATTGGGAATTCCATTTAACAAATTGGACCAAATATTTTTTTAAAGTATTTTTCAAAGAATCTGTGTGTCCTGTCACCAGTCTGGAAGCTCGGCCTAAGATTAAGTCCCATGAGTGCACATGTTACAGGTATTTTTATTGTTAAAGCCGCGCTTCTACCCTAACCGAAGAACAACAGCTGACTATGTTTCAAAATTGACTATCCTCCTTAGTGTCGAAAACAAGAGTTATCTGTAACATCAGGTGCAAAACTAGCCTTGAATGAAAAGTTTTTCTTATTTGTACTACTGGTTACTTTGCATTAGGCCTCATGATTTATTGGTTCTATGTGAACTCAAGTATTTTATCAAACGTCTAATTGTTTTTCTGAGCGACCCTGCTTACTTGACATGTCGTGCTGTTAATTTAGTTGAAAAGAATGCATATGATTGTTAGCTGACATTTCCAATTTAATTGGCACAGTCTGTTTAACCTTTACATTACAGGCAGAAGCGATGGCAACAAAGTATTCCTGCGTGACAAGCTCAATGCATTCTATGAATAGAAGGTCAGTGGAACAATGTCACCTGCCTCAAAGCTCACGGATGCATCTGTACCCATGGCCACCATCCTAAATGTCAAGATAACAACCTCTCCCTGAACATTAGCGAAACAAAGGAGATCGTCATCACCTTCAAGACGCATGGTGGGGCACACACCTCAATCTGTGCAAACTGTGCTGAAGTTGAGATTGTCGAGAATTTCAAGTTCCTTTGTGTTAATAATACCAACAATTTGTCTTGTTTCAACTACATTGTTGCTGCAGCCAAGAAAGCACACCAATGCCTCTTCTTTCTCAATAAGCCTTTTTTTGGGGTATATATGAACGCTTGGAGGATTTCAGATTATTTTATTCTCCTTGTAGAGCCACTATCACCTTTATTGCTTTACATTCAGATAATCCTGTAAATTACTGCTACACAGATATGAACTTGAATATATGAATTGACATGATGTTGTGCTTGGCACTTAGCTGTACGAATATAATATATTCTGTTTCATAATGGAACATTAGCAACTATTAGTATAGGACATAGCCAGTGTGAAGGTTTGTATTTATGGTGGTTAGGTATATTACCTACTATAAATTGCCTGTGGTCGAGATGGTTGGTATGAAATTTGGGGGAGGGGGGTTGTGGATGGGAGGGGACAGGGGCAGTGAGAGAATTGGTGGGAATATAGGTGGCAACATGTCAGAGAATAGGTTACAGTGAAATGAGTAGAGGAAGAGGATTGATGGGATTTGGCTGAGAACTGTCATGGAGCCAAACACCCTCTCTCTATGATGTAGGATAATATAATGAAAAATCATATAATAAGAAACATATTGCTATACATGTCCCAAATGCTTATTTCCAAAGTCAGCTTTGTGTAGCAAGCTGATACTGAAAATGACTAACATTAGAAACATAGAAACATAGAAAACGGGTGCAGGAGTAGGCCATTCGGCCCTTTGAGCCAGCCCTTCGTCGCTGATCATCCAAAATCAGTACCCCATTCCTGCTTTCACCCATATCCCTTGATTCTGTTAGCCCTAACAGCTTTTCTCTAACTCTCTCTGGAAGACATCCAGTGAATTGGCCTCCATTGCCTTCTGTGTTCTTTAAGCAAGTTATCACTGATTAGAAAATCACAGGTGAAAAAGATACTAATCTGCCTTCTTGTTTTTGCCACCAAAGTGGATAACCTCACATTTATCCACATTATATTGCCTCTGCCATGCATCTGCCCACTCATCCAACCTATCCATCATCCTGTAGCCCCATAGCATCCTCCTCGCAGCGCACACTGCCACCCAGCTTTGTGTCATCCGCAAACTTGGAGATGATACATTTAACATGAAACATGGTGCCTTGGATTTAAGCTGACATTAATACATTACCTAATTTAAAGTAAAATATGTTTGTATTTCTACATTTCTCTGTATAATTCATCAAAGCAGGTTTTGGGAAATCTCCAAAGGCCACTTGGTATTTATACAGAATTATAGCATTGTTATTTATGATAGATTCATTACTTTTTTTTTTTGAATTGGGGGGAAGTGAGACTGAATACATGGGTTTGCAAGGAGCTGGCATGGAGTAGATGGCCTGAAAGGCCTCCTTCTATGCTTTTGTGATTTTATGATATACTAGACTAAGTGGGATCTGTCGGGTCCCAGCATCACATGGGAGGGCTGGTCCCCCAACGCAATATTCCATCCCTCCAGCAATTCCAATATTGGTGGCCAGTGGGGGGGGGGGGGGGGGGGGGGCTTTCTGGAGCACTAGTATGGGTGTTGTGGGCTGAAGGGACTGGTTTCTGGGGCTAGTATGGACATTGTGGGCCAAATGGACTGTTGTGCTGGCAGCTCGCTCACTCACTCACAGCTGTTGGTCTGGCAGTTGATTCATGGCTATTCCTTGAAATTCCATTTCAAGCAGGGTGCAAGGCCACCAAATTCAAGTGCAGTTTCATACCATTTCAAGCAGGGTGCAAGGGCACTAAAGGCAGTGAGTCGTGACCTCTCCCTCCTCCATCTTGCAGAGACTGAGCCACGCCCACACTTCTGGGTTTTATAGTCCCTCCCCCCCTCCCACCAGAAGGGGCGTGGCCTTCATGGCGTGATTGACAGGAGAGAGAAGTTTTTAAACACTAATACCTCATCGATGGGAAAAATCCTCGGCACCTGATGAGCAGAGGGGGTCTCTGAGTAAGATGGCCAAAAATCACAGCCATACGTGGTAGTATGTTTTCCTAAAATCAATATAAAGAGCAAAAAGGAAGTGATCAAGATTAGACTTTTAATTATATAGAAGACAAGGCAACTTTAATTAAGCAAGGCAACTTTAATTAGGCAAGGCAATTTTAATTAGGCAAGGCAACTTTAATTAGGCAAGGCAACATTAATTAGGCAACACAGCTTTAGCATTTCCAAACCAAAGGACCTTTAGCATTTCCAAACCAAATGCAAGACAGCTTTAGCATTTCCAAACCAAAGGCAACACAGCTTTTGCATTTCCAAATTATATTTTCAAACCACATTAAGGGCACTGACAGGTCAGTAAAATGACTCAGTTTAGTAGACATGTGTTCAGTATTATTCACAGCTCAGACTGAGAGATGTGACCCTCTTGCTTCCCCATCCTGCAGTGACTGACTAAGGCACTCAACACTTCTGGTTTTATAGTCCCTCTGGATGGGGCGTGGCCTTCAGGAGAGTGAATCTCAACATTTTTAAAACACTAATAACTCTTTTATTTTTCATCAATGGGAAAAATCCTCATGTCCTGCGCAGCGGAGGGGGACTCTGAGTAAGATGGCCAAAAATCACAGCCGTAAATGGCAGCGTTTTTTCTAAAATCAATATACAGAACAACAGGAAGTGGTCATGATCAGACTTTTAGTAATATAGATATTCTGTATCCTTGTGAACAAGAGCTTCTCACTCTAAATTAAATTTATACACAGTGTAGTATTCTGTACAATGACTCTCCAAATATATAATAAATTGCCTTTATTAATTAAAATCTAGTAATATATGCAAAATTAAGAACATCATTTTACATATGCCTTAACCTATGGCACCATAATCAAAAACTAGTGCATGTATGCAAGGAGTTCATTTTTAAATCTCATTGCCATCGTCAGTCTGGCAATTGCTTGCAGTACCTACTAAACAGATGCAGATATTTCATTGCCAAGTAAGGTTGTATTGACTCAGCAACGTGCAAATAACAGCTGGTGCCAGAGGAAGAGCAGTGAGAGAGCTAAAGCCTGGAGCACACGTAATACTGCCTGAAAAGCCACAGGAGGAAAGGACTGGAGGGAGAAGAGGCTACCAAGAGAATTTGTCTGTTGAGCATCAAAACCTTCTCTTTGAGCAGAGGAAGAAACTGTTATTGGCAAGAACTGAAATAGTGAGGTTTCTTTTAAGACACCTGCAAAAACGAATAAATATCACACTTCCTGCTTTTTGCACCTTCACTTGCACTGTGTAGCACATGAATAAATGAATGAACAAATATATGACTGAATGAATGAATGAACGAATGAATGAATGAATGAATGAATGAATGAATGAAGGGATGAATGAATGAAGGGATGAATGAATGAATCCTTGCTGGTTAACAGCTTCCTATAAAATCTCTGATTTTCTAATCAGTGGTAACTGATTATATCAGTTTTCTAGATCATATTTTTTTTCTGGGAGTTCATAATTTTGAGGGTTTAAACAGTGGTATTCAACTTAGTGGATCTTGCGAGAGGATGAAATATTTCTGGGATTGTTCCACAGTGTAAAATTACCCTTAAGGACACATTTGTAACTATCTCCTGCCAAGCTGTTCATGATGGGCCAGGTGGGTCTCCTGGCCTCACCGAAACATAAGATCTTTATTCCATTATGAATGGGAATTAATTGTCCCTTAGAGTGAACATGGGAGATGTTTTTCGTTCCCTTTGAGCCTTTGCTTCCTCCGTGACAGTTTTTAGTGTGTATTGCTGGTATCTAATTGCAATGGGGAACATGCCCTAATCATGTATGAAACAATGTTTCTTTGATTATTGATATTGTCTTAAAATACAATTGTGAAGATTTGTAGAAACTGAAAGTAAATTTAGACAGATAGACATTTTTTTCAGCTTGGAAACACAAGAGACTGCAGATGCTGGAAAATGGAGCCACAAACTCTGGAGGAACTCAGTGGATCAAGCAGCATCTGCGAAGGGAAACCAGTTGGTGAATGGTTTTGACCTGAAACTTAGCCAATTCCTTCTTCACACAAATGCTGCTCGACCTGCTGATTGTATTGTTTGTATTCCTTCTTCAACTTGTTTTGGGTATCACAATTAATTGAGTTGTTATTATTATAGAAAGATCATATTAAATTATCCTTTTTGACTTTCAGACTTAAACTACAGAGCTTACAGTCTGCCATAGACATACATCTCACATCTTATTCCATTGGTGTTCCTGTATTTCCCCAAACTTGCCAATCATGATTAGTTCCCCATTCCTCTTTGGTTTGAATAATCTTCATTTTCTTCTGTAGATCTTTGCCCTTTCTATGCCATCTGCACTGAACAGAACTGTGTTCTGGCACATGTCTAGGAACGTGTTGTGTGTATGTCGACAACCCTGTCTCACATTTGGTGGTTCGGTGAGACTTCAACTGTTTTAGATCAATACCCAAGTACTGTCCAAAGTGTACTCCACTTAAAATTAGTGTTTTGATTTATCTCTTAGTCACCTCTCTCGGTCTTCTCAATATTGCTCAGCATTGAAAAGCTTTCCAGGTTCAAGAACCAAGGTTCAAGAACGAAAAGGTGCAACAACTCTTTAAATACTTCAAAACACTAACTCAACTTTGAACTATGAACTGTTTCGGTTGCACTAAGGACTTTCGGCTTTCTGCGCTAATACTGGGGTTTCAAATTTATTGAATTTTGTGTTTATTATGTTATCCATGATTACTATGTTTACATGCCTGTTATGCTGATGCAAGTACAAATGTAATTATTCCAACGTCAGTACATATGACATTTAAACACTCTTGATTCTTGTCTTGATTTGTGTTAGAAATGTGAGAAAAGAATAATCAATCATTATTAGAGCAGATTGTTTGTGAATTGTGGATAGAATTGCCTTGCCAGACCCACTGACTCTTGTTCTAAGCCTTCTCAATTTTAACATATGTCCTCCTTCAATGTTATTTCATTCCTTTGCCTTATCTTGTATACAAATGCGCCGTATGATTATTTTTCCATTGTTAATTAACTTCATTAAAATCATGTCCTTAACTTAGATAAAATGAATGTATTATATTTGTGTTTTTAATTTATTTTGCAGAATTCACAGCAAGTAATTCATTTGCAGGAATTTTTTCTTTGTTTGCTGCTTGTATCAAAAATGAAAGCACACTGCACATATTTATGATTTTGCTGCTAACTTCAAAGAAGGCACTTATGTTATATTGAAATATGATTAAAGATGGAACTATTTCTTCATTGGTAAACATATATTAATTAATTATAGAACTTTAATATATTGCTGTTGTACAACCATGGCACTTACATGACACCAGAATTCTCTACGTACTCTAGTTTCAGCACCATCGTTCTCTAGTTTACATAGAATAACTGAAATTAATTGTATATTTATTGTTGTTGTTGCATCTAATGTGCCTGTGAAGCTGCAGCAAATAAGAACTGCATGGTTCTGCTTCGTATCTGGTGCAAGTTAAATAAATGCTCTTGACTCTCTTGGCAGTGGTTCAAGCTTTTTAAATTCAGGTTTTTGTTTTCCAATTCTATCTCGCTGTCTCTCTCTCTCTTTCTCTCCTGCTCATGCTCTTTCCTTCTCAAATATACTACATGTATATTTTCAAAGTAATATAGACATACATTTTTCAATGGCATCACAGACTACAAACAGGGAAGGTGCAATAGACAAAAAAGGTTATCAGTACTGACAAGCAAGGTGCATACAGTGTAAGGCAGTAGACAGGGTAGTGGTGCTGCCAGGGCTCATCTGTCATGGACAGAATCGTATGTCACCGAGAATTCATTTTACAAGATATAAAATAATTCACCAGAGCTGCCAAGAATGAATATCAGATAATTCAAAGATTGGCTCCTCAGTGACTGGCAATATGAATTATCCATTGTAGCAGAAATGTTATATCGATGAATGTGCATGGTGCGAAATTGGATAATTCACGTGGCTTTCAGTAAATATTTATTATACCGATTTAATTTTTGCACAGTAGCAAAGGACCAAAACAATACAACAGAGAGGAGATATATTTCCTGATGTACCCTTTCTCCCAGCACTGACTGCAGGCTGTTTGTTCCCAGTGACTTACTCCATGCATCTGCCATGTCTAGGTTAACCTTGACAGCAAGAGACGTGTCAGCAGTGGGTAGATAATGTAATCAGATAATGTAGCAGTGCACTTCCATCATTTCCTTCATTCCACTCAGAACCTGCTGTCTGGCCAGATGGGACGTTTTGACAAGAGTAGAGATATGGTGAGAGGCTGAAATAGCTGTTGTATACTTACATACTCTTCAGAGAACAGAGTCATGGAAATGTATATAACACTAAAGCAGGCCCGTCAGCCCAATGAATTCACACCTACCATCAACTACTCCTTTAAACTAATGCTACATTCATCCAGATTTTAAATTCACCCCACATCCTCATCACCTCAAGGCAGATTCTGCTGCGCAACCATACATTAAGGCTGATATACGTTGCCTGATTAATCCACAGCCACACACATTTTTAGGATGTGAAAGCAAATGGGAACATGTGGAGGAAACCCATGTGGGTTACAGGGAGAAAGTGTAAACTTCACAGGCAGCAGGCGAGGTCAGGATTGAACCTAGATCTCTAGCGTGTGAGGCAGATGCCCGACCAGCTATGCCACAGTTTGAAGAGCAGAAGGTAGGGTGTACGAAGGAGGATTAGGCATGAATTTATGAACTTTTCTTCGCAGACATCTGAGATATAGCTCGATCAAATAATCCCTGTTATTTACCACACCTACATTAAGAAACACAGTTGACTGATGTTTGTAGATCAGGGAAGAAGTGGGGGCTTATTGAGTGTGTAAGAGTATGCTAATAGTGAGCTCACTGGACTTCATGTCAGACTGGGATTCAGAATAGTGCTAGGTTCCTCAAAATCTCTAGGCCAGGCCACTGTTGATGGTGTCCACTGGCAGGTGTAAAGGCTTGAGTTCAGTTTATTAGTGCTGTTTTATTTACTTCAGACTTTAGACTTTAGAGATACAGCACAGAAACAGGCCCTTCAGCCTACAGAATTGGTGCCACTACCAAGAATAACCATATAACCATATAACAATTACAGCATGAAAACAGGCCCTCTCGGCCCTTCCAGTCCGTGCCGACCATTTGTTTTCCCCTAGTCCCATCTACCTGCTCCATTCCCTCCATACCCCTCCATTCCCTTCACGTCCATATACCTATCCACTTTACTTTTAAATGTTAAAATCGATCCTGCCTCCACCACTACTGCTGGAAGCTCATTCCACACAGCCACCACCCTCTGAGTAAAGAAGTTCCCCCTCACCTTACCCCTAAATTTCTGTCCCTTAATTCTCATGTCATGCCCTCTTGTTTGAATATTCCCTACCCTCAATGGGAAAAACGTATCCACGTCAACTCTGTCTATCCCTTTCATCATTTTAAAGACCTCAATCAAGTCCCCCCTTAACCTTCTGCGCTCCAAACAATAAAGACCTAATTTGTTCAACCTTTCTCTGTAACAGAGTTGCTGGAACCCTGGCAACATTCTAGTAAATCTCCTCTGTACTCTCTCTATTTTGTTGACGAATCACCCCGTACACTAGCGCTCTCCTACATATGAGGGACAATTTACAAATTTACCTAGGCCAATGAACCTACAAATGTGTACGTCTTTGGAGTGTGAGAGGAAACCAGAGAACCTGGAGAAAACCGATGTGGTTACATGGGAAACATACAAACTACGTGCGGATACCACTTGTAGAAGGGATCGAACCCTGTTCTCTGGCATTGTAAGGCAGCAACTCTACCTCTGCGCCACTGTTCCACCAATGGATGATTAATAAACGTTTAATTTTGAATGGTTGAATTGTTCTTTTGCCATCATTGATGTAACTGTACAAAACTTTTGTACAGTTACAGGTGTTTTGCTAATGTGAATATCCAGCAGCATGTGAGATATTGGTGCAAATATTTGGAGTAGTGATAAGCAAATAAAAGTGAGACGGATGACATGAACATGAAGACTCAGTGCAGATTAGTAGAGATTATTGCTTGGGAAATAGGCTGCAAGCATGCAGCACTGACAAGCATCTACGTGTAAGTCCTCATATTCACTTTAGTAGCTTTAATAATAGGAAAAATGCCTGAGCATAAATTAATCTCCCTCCTTCTACCTGAATCATTTAGTCCACCACCGGTGACTCCTAGTTATGAGTTGGAGGACGTAGGAGATGATTTTGCCAGTTGCAATGTTGTCCATTTACCTATCAGTTAAGCATGGTACCTGCTTCCAACTTTGATCCACCACTCTGAGGAAAATGCAATATATAACTGCTCCATTGCTTTGGGGCAGTGGTTCCTCAGTTCACAAATTTTGAATGACTTTGGAAATAATGAATGGTTAAGAGTCAAGGAGAATCCTCAGCACAGAAACTGGACCTTGAGTTCACTTCTTCCATGCTGATTGCAATGACTAGTAAAGGGGCTGTCCCACTTGGGCAACCTAATCCGCGAGTTAAGAAGAGTGTCTTTGACTTTCAAGCTCGAGGGCACACGCCTGGAAAGCCTCCAGCTGGATCGACCGTCCGCGTTAAAACCGTGAGCTGGATCGACCGACCGCGCGCGCGCGCGCGCGCACACACACACACACACACACACACACACACACACACACACACACACACACACACACACACACACACACACACACACACACACACACACACACACACACACACACACACACACACACACCGCAAAGGCGGGGGCCAGGGAAAGCGGGGAAGCACTTTCTGAAATTCACACCCACAATGAAGAGGAAGGTAAAACGGCTGCACAGTAATGGTAAGTCATTTAGAGAGCGCAGAGGGGGTGGGGTGGGGGAGAGAGAAGGGGAGAGAAGGAGAGAGAAGGGGAAAGAAGGGCAGAGAAGGGGGGGAGAAAGGGAAAGAAGGGGAGGGAAGGGGGGGGAAGGAGACACTTTTCAGAAGTATAATAAAGTTAGCCCGCCTGTAGGTTTTAACCCGCCAGTAGGTTTTCCTTGGTCCTGAAAACTCCGATGAGCCAATCAAAATGCAGTCAGGGAAGGAGATTGCCTACGGCTGCCCTCGACTGCCTGTAACTAAATAGCGACCCCACTCCACTGCACTTCGAGTTCAAAAGAACCATGCCAACCAAATTTTACTCACCGAAAAATTTTCAACATGCTGACAAATTTTCCACGACCTAGTTGAGGCCACGAGTATTCGGGAACTTCCCTCGAGCATGAAGGAGAGTTCCAGCGACCTCATAGGACCTCCTAGGACCACGTCTCGCGCAAGTGGGACAGCCCCTTTATGCAACTCCAATTTGCCAACATTAGGCTTACCCCTCTACTCTTTTGCTGCACAAGCCTTGTAAACATTATCATTTATCTGTCTTTAATGGTTCCTTAAAACACCATTCTTTGCGTGAAAAAAACTGCCCCTCAGAACTCGTTTAAATGTATCCCTCCACATTCCTCTCATTTCAGAATCGCTCAAAAGATTCTTACCATCTACGCTCCTCATTAATATAAATACCCCTACAAGGTCAGCATTGCAGCCTCCGATACTCGAGTAATATTAAACCCAGCCTATTCAATTTCTCCTCATAAGTAAAGCCTTCCATTCCAGGGAACATTCAAGTGAACCTCTTCCACTCTTTCCAATATTACTGCATTACTGTTTTAGTGTGGTGACCAGAATCCAATTCATAATAATCAAGTACAGATGGACCAATGTTTTTTACAGCTGCAACATGATCCCCCTAACTCTTATATACAATGCATCAGCCTATAGAGACAAGCATACTAATGCTTTCTTCAATATGTTAGCCAATTCATTCACCTTTTTCTGGGAGCTATGAACTGGAAACCCAAGCTCTTTCTGCACATCAACACTCCTGTGTCACCTGCCATTTACTGTATGTGTCCTGTTAATATTTGACATCCCAAAATGTATTATTTCACACTTGTCTGGATTAAATTCCATCTGCCACTACACTCAACTTTGTAACTGACCATTGTTCCTCTGTAAGCTTTCATAAACTTCTTTATCTACAACTCCACAATGTTTTACATTGTTAGCAAACTTACTAATCTGTTCATCTACATTCTCATACAAGTCGCATCCTAAACCACATATCATCAAGCCAATTTTGGATGCAGTTTGCCAAAACATTTTGGATCCTTTCTGGACCAACCTATCATGTGGGATGCTATCAAAAGTCCCTAGAAACTGTGTCCACCACCGTGCCTTTATCAAATTTCTTGTTATCTCTTCAAAACATTCAGATTTGAAATACAGTGTCTCCCAAGCACAAAACCATGGTGACTCCTTCTAATCAGTCTTCTGAGGCGAAAATAAATCCCCTACCCAGAATAATTCTAATAATTCCTCCACTATTGATGTAAGGCCCACAAGCCTGTAGTTTCCTGTCTGATCCCTACTGCACTTATTGAATAAGGGAATAACATTAACTATCCTCTTTTCTTCTGGTAATTCACCTGGAGCCAATGAAAATGAAAAAACTCACCATTTGAACCCCAACAATCTCCTTCCTTGCTTCCCATGGCATCACAAATACCAAGGCTTGCAACAGGATGAGGTACTGTCCTACATATAAACCTCCATGATTATTCTGCATGTGCAGAATAATTTACAATTTTATCACCCCAGCTTTCAATTTAATATTTATGATCAATTAACAGGAACAGGAAAGCAGACTATTATCTAAATGGTGGCCGATTCGGAAAAGGGGAGATGCAGCGAGACCTGGGTGTCATGGTACACCAGTCATTGAAAGTAGGCATGCAGGTGCAGCAGGCAGTGAAGAAAGTGAATGGTATGTTAGCTTTCATAGCAAAAGGATTTGAGTATAGGAGCAGGGAGGTTCGACTTTAGTTGTATAGGGTCTTGGTGAGACCACACCTGGAATATTGCGTACAGTTCTGGTCTCCAAATCTGAGGAAGGACAATATTGCCATAGAGAGAGTGCAGAGTAGGTTCACCAGACTGATTCCTGGGATGTCAGGACTGTCTTATGAAGAAAGACTGGATAGACTCGGTTTATACTCTCTAGAATATAGGAGATTGAGAGGGGATCTTATAGAATCTTACAAAATTCTTAAGGGGTTGGACAGGCTAGATGCAGGAAGATTGTTCCCGATGTTGGGGAAGTCCAGGACAAGGGGTCACAGCTTAAGGATAAGGAGGAAATCCTTTAAGACTGAGATGGGAAATACTTTTTTCACACACAGAGTGGTGAGTCTCTGGAACTCTCTGCCACAGAGGGTAGTTGAGGCCAGTTCATTGGCTATATTTAAGAGGGAGATAGATGTGGCCCTTGTGGCTAAGGGGATCAGGGGGTATGGAGAGAAGGCAGGTACGGGATACTGAGTTGGATGATCAGCCATGATCATATTGAATGGCGGTGCAGGCCCGAAGGGCCGAATGGCCTACTCCTGTAACTAATTTCTATGTTTCTATGTTAAAGTAAATATTTACATATATCCAACCCCCACCTTGGGCTGGCATATCATCATGTGTTTATCGTCCCATTCTGCAGCATGCTCACACTTCCTCCCTGTGCGCCCACGTTCATAGCTTTGTCCTTTTAAATCCTTCCTGAAGTTCATTTCCAGTTCTCACATACTTCCATTTAAGCAATTTGATTGATTGAATTGATTGAATAGTTTAGTTTAGAGATACAGCATGGAAACAGGCCCGATGGGTCACGGAGCTCACACCAACCATCCATTACCCTTTACACCAGTTCTATGTTAGAAAGTAGGATAACATATTGATCCATTCCTATACACAAATTTAGGGAGGCCAATTAAGCTACAAATTCACATGTCTTTGGGATATAGGATGAAACTGGAGCACCCAGAGGAAACCCACGCGGTCACATTCAAGCTCTGCACAGACAGCAACCGAGGTTAGGATCGAACCCGAGTTTCTGGCACAGTGAGGCAGCAGCACTACCAGCTGTGCCATTATGTCACCAGACACAGTGGCGCAGCAAAAAAAGAGCCTTTCTGCTCACAGAATTTACGCTGCTCATCGATCACCCACATAGTAGTTCAAAGTTATCCCACTTTCTCACCCACACCCTGCTAGGATCAATTTACAGAGGCCAATTAACCTCTAAATCAGCACGTCTTTGGGAAATGCGAGGAAGCCCACACAGTCACAGGGAGACTTTACACACCCCTCATGAATCGTACCCGAGATATGAATCGAATCCAGGTCTCTGGTGCTGTGGGACTGCAGCTCTAACAGCTGTGCCACTGTGGTGCCACAGCATAAGTGCTAAACCATTTTCTAAATCACAGAATTGAAAGGAAAAGCATTTTAATGTGACCATTCTGTCCCTGTGTGATCTCTTTACATTTTCCAGGAGAGATAATAAAAGTGTTTCTGCTTCCATGCATCCCTAAATCTCCAGGTTTTCAAATCTTCAGGTTCTTACAAAGAGGAGACAGAGTGAAGTTTTTATAAACCATTTTATTTTAAAGATTTATGACTCCAGTTTCGTGACAGTACTACAGTGATTTGCACATTTATGACATGCAGTGGAATTACAGTCTTCTATCAGATGGACACAGTTTACATTCTCATTTATCAGAGCGGCAGAATTTTAAGTTTTGCTGGGCTGCAAAAGGCTAACCTTTCTGGCTTGCTATGCAGAAGTGTCATTGCTGAATATATTCAACCTCACCACGTTCAGCACCATTTCAAGAAAGTATCTGACAGAAATAAAAGTTGAAAAGTTTAATTTGAATATGATATGATTTTACTTTTCAACATAATTTCCTGAAAGGAGCATGTAACATTATTAGGCTTGTCGGCACTGCTTTAAAGCAACGCACAGAGCTATGCCTAATGACTTTGTTAAAGCCAATAAAAATAACAGTGAATTGAGTACTTTTAAATAACAATGCTATAGCTCCCATCAAAAGCAAAGGCATGTCAGCTGAGAATAAGGTTGAAGGCATTCAGTTTCCATTATCTATAAACTTGTGGTGCCTTTTCTTTAAATTCAGTCAGTAAAGATTATACCTCTGTACGCACATTTCATCTACAACTTAGTGAATATTAGCTTGAGTGATGCATACATCTGAAGACAAGCATGGCTTTCATAAATATTCGTTGTTATTACATACACTGTGTGTACCTTTTGTGTTGTGCAATGGAACTTCAACATTAAAAAGCAGATCACGTTTCCAAATGGTTAAGATAATGCTATGCTGTATAACTGATGAGTATGAGAAGTGAGCTCAAGCGAAATACCCTGTTACAAAGACTGGTCGAAAACTAGACAGATGTTTAAACAGCATGATTAGTTTCACACGTAGACAAACAGACATCACTGTGGCTTTAAGTATAAATTATTGAATACACTCCTTTTTTTAGGAAAAGGTATTTCCTTTAAATTTTCTTTTTAGTATTGCAGTCAAACTGATATGGCTTTAACTATTGAAAAAGAGTTTAAACAACGAAGCTTAACATCCCTAAATTAACTTTAAACATTAACTTAGGATTCTCCTGAATGGAGACCTGGTTTTGTTTTAGTAGGACTGCGGTGGGAAACAGCAAGCATAACACAAACACAAGCAACTCTCCTGCATAGTGGTTTGAAATCCAAGAACCAATACCTGAGATTTTTAAACTAATTTTCTCTAAATTTTAAACTAGTTTTATGCCATGGAAAGCAATTAAATCAGTGTGTCCATAGAGAAAAAGCTCTCTTTGGTCTGGTGTAAAATGAAATGCAGGTGAAACACAATTTTTAATCTATTGCAATTCAATAGAGCTGAAACAGTGTTCTACACAAGCAGCTAAGTTTACCATTAAATAAAGATCCACATTTATAGTACAAGTCAGTCTGTGTCACATCTGGAGACAAATTGCTAATAATTTCACTTTGCAGTAGCATTTGGAACAAATTATTAATAAATAGTTTACTGCTGAATAGTTCTATAGAATGGGGTATTAATCACTTCAATGATTCACTTGTTAATCTAAACTACTGGCAATTGGCGTGCGACTGAAGGGGAATGTATATCCAATGTTACTTGTTCGGTGTCATGAAAGTGATTTAAATACAACTTTCTTAAAAATCCTCCTGGCAGAATATAATTTAACCTGTTTTGTTTCATTATTAAGCAATATCTAATTACACTATTAAACAAAGTCTTACCTTATGACCGGTAACAAGGAAATCGATATATAAACCACATATTCATTGTTGGAGAGAAATTCTAATTACAATAAATATATATTCCAGGAATGTTAGAGTTTCCATTTGGCAATATTCTGCTGAATGTGTCATTAATTACTGAGAATGTATCGTTCCTACATATACTAATTATGTTGCTGAAAACCTGTGAAGGATTATAGACCACGAGGATCTACAATAGAAATAGTTTCCGTTACAAAGAGTAACCAAAGTAATAAGAAATTACAAAAAATTACAAACGTATAAAATATTAGGTTAATGGCTACAAAATGTTAAACAGACTAAGAAATAAGTTTCCTTAACATGATGGCAGTCATTCTAAATTATGACTTGGACATTCATTGTCTCTAGAACAAAATCTGGAACATCCTCTCTAATGGGACCATGGGATTAACTTCAACACATAAAGAGGATCCATTCTGGATGGTGGCTGATTACCACCATCTCCTTTTCAAGAGCATTTAGGGATGGGCAGTAAAAACATGTCTTGCAAGTGACAGCCATGTCCCATAAGTCAATAACAATGCAAGTCCGTAACTTTATATAAACAGTCTTTGACCTGTTGACTTGCAATGTGACTCAATTTGCCAAAGTTCTTCTTTCCTTCCAAACCTCCCATCCATCTAAAGGTTTCTGACGGCCAAAGACACAAAACAGTTCACATTTTAAACTATGTATAGTTTAACATTAGAAGAAAAGTGATTATTGTAAAGACCCTCCCAAATTCCAAGAAAAAGCTTTGGTCACTTCATTACTTAGGAATGATTAGCAAGTAATTCAATACATTATTCATTTTAGTATTGTATTGTGTAAAGGCGGTGGGGTTTGGATTAGCATTGTGATGGGCACTGTGTTCCTTGGAGTGATGATTAACATTGAATGGTTTTCAATGCTAAAGGTCTAATTGGATAGAATTTAGTGCATTGGCAGTCTATTTTTTTCATTTTTAAGCAAATATATTTTCTCTGTGACATACAGAAAATGATACTGCTACCTTTATACATTAAACCAGAGAGATCCTCATACCTTACCCAAAAAGCAATGATGATGGTAGATACTTTTTACAACATGAAGATTATCAACTTATATCGCAAATTGTCATTTTTTAACAAAAGGCTTTTCCACATATATTATACAATTTCACCATTTTAGCAAATCATGCAAGATATTTGCTACTAAACAATTAACTGCATAAAACTTTTAAAAATCTCAGTAGAAATCACTGTGACAATTGTCAGATCTTGCACACATACATCGCAGGGTGCCTAGCTGCATGCCACCCCAAGTTCTTCAGGAACAACCAACAACCAAGTAACACATCACAACACATTTAACAGTATGGCAACTTAAAAAAGCTACCTCAAAACAGTCTGCAATACGGTAGAAAAGCTTAGCAATGAACACAACTTAATACTGCCAGTTGTGAGGTTAAGAGTTTCTGCATTACATGAGCATATATGGAGTCTACAATAGAGACGATTAGGAGTTTACATGAGGTCCACTGGTCTCCTGGACTCCTCATGCTCATGTCAACCCCCTCACCATGGCTTACATCATAGAGAGGCACAAAAAATCTTTGAATTATATTGCAGTAGGAGTATAAGCAATTACTCTAGTCAGAGAAAAAAGGAAATGTATTTTAATATATGCTCAAAACATATGTAAATCCCATTAATGTAACTTAAAATAATTTACAAAATAAAGTATTCTTTTCTTAAACTACTTCTTGAACATGTCTTGAAGTGGCCCAGGAAGATACTTAAGGACAGTATCAAGAATACTCTCTTCTTCCTCCTCTTCTTCATCTCCACAGCCAGCAGGAATTGCTTTCTTTGGGCGAGTCAAGCTTCCTTCTATTGGTGCTTCCATTGCAGCCTTTTCCTCGGCTTCCTTTTCTTCCTTTTTCTTAAGGCCATACTAGAGGATAAACAGAGGAGATAGCTTTAGACAAATATAATGTGATGGGCTGCTGTTCTCATACCAAGACCTCCTGATACTAAGTGGGGGATCTGCCATAAGGTGGGGGCCGGGGGTGGGGGGTGGGGGGGTAGAACAAAGGAGCACCCAGTGTGGGGGGAACTGCTGCGATGGGGAAAGTGGGGGGGGGGGGGGAGAACAAAGGAGAACCTGGTGTGGAATACTTTGTAACTTTGTCGGAGCACTTTATGTGGTGACTCTTTGCATAGTGTGGGTATGCAAAACAAATAATTTCACTGTGACTTATGTTAATCCTGGCTAAATTGGAGAGGCTAGGACTTCAAAATGGGGTAAAAGCTTCAGGGCTGCTGGGAGGTTTGGTCAATTTGGAATTGCTCTCTGCAGAGCTGGGACAAGCTGCAAAGAGGTGCCAGTGTGTCTAGAGCTTAGCTAGCAAAGAATAGGAACATCTGCAAACCTTGTCAATTAGGTGCAAAATGCACAGAATGGATTGGATGGCTGCAAACCGGGCATACACTTTGTAAATAATTGTGAATAATGTTGCAGAGTTTGACTTTGCCGATTGTTGATTGGACGAGGTATTGAGCCATGACTGGGTTTCTTGTAGATCAGGGTAAACGTTTCTAAATTGGCTTTCTTACAAAGTCTGGTTTGAATACAATGTATTGAGCTGTTGTATTATTTGGTTTGGGGAATGTCTGTTATGTATGGGTTAATCAATATCTGTAATTGGGTTATTAAGAGACCACCCCATGTGGTTCGGCCCCTCGAGGTCCCGCTACCACGAGGTCCAGCATCGATATTCTAGGAGAGCGTTTTGGACTGCGTGAACTTCTGGGGTGTCTCTGTCTGAGCGATGCCTAGAGGACTTGAACAGGCAGATACAAGGTGGGAACCCGTGGTGGGATAGGTACAGTAGTTGAACTGATGTGCTTTTGTTAAAATAAAATGTTGTTGTTTCAAGTGTTTCTATTCAGTGCTTTTACTGAAACTAGACTGGGGGGAAGCTTAGAAACGAGCAATTTACATTGGGTGCTAGTCCGGGATCTCAAAAGACCCCCAAACACAAGTTTGCGATCAAGGGTGTTGAACTGTTTCGATCACGAGTGCAGAAATCGGGCCCACGTTGCGGTTTTTGCATTGATTTTCGGCACTTTATCAGTCGGAGCGGATGGATCATATGCGGGGTTGGGAAAGGGTCTAATCAAGATCATTAGAACAGTCTAGCAAGCACGGGGGAGTGGTTAGCACGCCTTTGGGTTAGGGTCCCATAAAACCATGGTGGGTTAGAGGCCCTGCTGGGGTTGGGTTAGAGGCCCTTTCCTGGGTTAGAGGCCCAAAACTTTGGTCATAGTTAGCAGACTGCAGCTGCTTTAAAGAGAGCAAAATGCGTTTCATCGGGCGAGGAGTGGCCCAGGGTTAGACTTGGTATCCAAATTGGTGGGGTATTAAAATACAGATCTCGCCTTCGATCGGATCTTTATCGGGAGCGCAAATTGAAAAGGTGCACTCTAAAAATCGGCATCGGTAACTTACAGCGCGAAGCGGCCAGGCGCTGGATCCTCGGTGCCCAGCAGGGAGGAGTGTCTGTGTGTAGGTGTCTGAATCTCTCCCTGAAGTGACGGATGAAGAGCCTCGAGAAGGTAGTGGGCTTGGATGGACAGAGTATAGATTGGCTGGAATACTCCAGTCCGATCAATAATTCAACTGGGCAATTTTAGCTGATTTGAGAGCCCCCATAGTAGAAGAGATACTCACTAAAATTAGGAGTTCGAGTTTGAGTCTATATTTGCAAAGCCAAATTTTCAAATACTGAATTTCATATTGAAGTTCTGCCAGTAAGGTGGAATTCGAATTCTTGTATACAGAACTTCGGAGTTGGTGCATGTCTATGATCGATTGCGAATAGGGGCTGATCAACATTGAATAATAACCCTCTGGTTGATTGGTGATTAGTATCTGATAGCGAAGAGTACCTTAGAGACGGGAACCTGTTTACTTGATGAAAAGTAATCCGAATAGCGAAGGGTACCCCTAATTCTGTCGAATTTAGAGAGGAGGGATAGAGGTCCCCCTATAGAAGTCCAGTCTTAGCAGAGGGATAGTAACATTCAGGAGGAAAAGTAGTCATTTAGGGAGTAGTACCCCTCAGCAAAGAGTAAATTAGGAAGGGGGAAATCTTCGGTATCAGAGGGAGAGGTCCACTGCGTGATAACAGCATGACGCGGTTGAGTGTTCATGAATTGTGCACTAGTGCTGTAAATCATTTTGTAAATTGTACAAATCTAGCTTTTCGTATTGTCATAGGATCCAGATTTTGTAAATATTCTATATGCAAATAAACTGAGTTTATTGGGAATTAAGTTAAGATTTAGATCGTGATAAGTCCACGGACCGTCATTTGCGTTGCTGCTTGTAGAAACTTGAAGTAAGAGTGTGTTTAAGTTAGATATTCGTATTTGTTTAAGATTGTTTTGTATATGTCTGAATCGGGGTGGTTCGATCAGGAGTGTACTCCTTCGATCGCTGCATCGGGCGAGGAGTCATCCCGCTGATTGATTGTGCCACGAGGAAGATTAATTAGAATGGGGTTTACTGGATGCTTATAGTTTATATTGGGGTGTATTTTGGGTTATTGATAATTGGGGGAATATTTTCGTTCTTAATTATAGTTCTGTTAGCTTGGTTTGGGTTTGTCTGTCTGTGCAAACTTAAAGTGAATTGAGTGAGAGAGAGATTGCTGTGTGAGAGACTGTGAGTTGGCATTAGACTTGGATTGAGAGTTTGGAATTGAATGCAGTGATTGTTATTTAACCGATAAGAGAGTTGGGAGAGAGTCTGAATAGGAGCGAATGGTTTGAATAATCGAATAGGAGTGATTGAATAAGAGTGACTGGGAGACAGTTGAAAGGAAATGATCGCTAGAATAAGTGTGAATCGGAAAGACTGTTGACCATTGTGTGGGAGAGATTCCATCGACTGTGGAGTCTGAGAGGACTCCAAAGAGGTGTTAGTGTCTGGAACCTTTATTTTGCAAATTGTGTTTTGACCATTGTTCCTAGAATGGGGAATGTCTCTGAGAAGGACCGATCAAACAGATTATAAAGCCCGATAAGGATAATTTGCGGGGAGCTTCCAAATGAAGCAGCCCCTCGAGGTCCCTCGACCTCGGCCCCTCAAGGTCTCAGGACATATAAAAGTCTGCTACCATGAGGTCCAGCGTCGATCTTCTGGTAGAGCGCTTAGGACTGCGTGAACTTCTGGAGTGTCTCTGTCTGAGCGAGGCCTTGAGGGCTTGAACAGGCTGATAGGAGGATCGAATTTGCGGTGGGAAAGGTACAGTAGTTGAACTATGACGCCCTTTTTGTTAAAATGAAATTTAGTTGTTTCAAGTGGTTGATTCGGTGCTTATACTGAAACTAGACTGGGGTGAAGCCTGTCATTCATTCATACATCTTACAAGAGTCCAGTGACTCAATTCTGTTCAAGAGTTTGTGGGACGAGAGATCCTTGAGTGGAAGCAACAAATTGAACTTTCGATGGGTAAGAAGTGTCAATGCCAGGGTTCAATGGTCGATGGTGAATGAGTGACAGTTCTGCAAATGTATACTGAACATGGAAGCAATTGAATTGGGGGTCTACATTTCTTGGTCTTGGATGGGAGGCAATAAACTGGGTTTCTAAAATTTGGGTTTCTACAATTGTTGACCATTACGTTGGGAGACTACTGCTGTCAATTATGGGTTTGGGAGAGGGGTAATTGAAATGGCTTCAGGGATCAGTGGATGGGGTTATCTGCAAAAACAATATATTGGAGGTACAGCTCTACGTCAAGAGGTTCTCACTAATCTATGAAGGGGTTCAGAAGTGATTGAGCTCATCAGATGTGACCACAGATCTGCACATGTAGTTTTCTTGGTTGCATTTAATGTGCATGTAAAGCTGCAGCAAGCAAGAATGTGTTTGTTCCAGTCCCGGTGGATGTGACACTTAAGTACTCTTGACACTCGCGATCCATGATCTATTAATCCTGTGCACCTGCACCTTAAAACAATTAAGAGGCTCAAATGTCATATAAATCTTTACAGAGACTTTCAGAATTGTTCTTTTCCTCCTATCGTAGTGACATACTTCTTTAGCTGACTGCCTTCCTTTTAATTCATATTCACACACATTTCCTTTCCTCCCTCCTGTGTTGTCCTTAGACCCAGTGTGCTCTGAGATCCATGAATTAAAATGCAAATGAGCTGAGGTAATTGAGTACTATTAGCACATTAGCAGTTAGATGGATGTCGCTTCAGCTCCAATCCCTTAAGGCATAACTTGCATCAAATGAGGAATTTATCTCTATTATGAGCTAACTTTCCACAAGCTCACTTTCCATTGCTCATTTTCCTAAGCACATATTAATTTACAATTACTGGTTCATGCTGCTGTGCCCAGTGTCATCCATCTTGAAGCAAACTGCAGGAGATTGGAATTGCCCAGTTACCTGGTCACTTTATAACCTTGAGAGAGATATTGCCTTTATAACATAAACACAAGCAACTACAGATGCTGGTTTATAAATAAAAGACACAAAGTGCTGATGTAACTCAATGGGTCAGGCAGCATCAGGAGAACATGGATAGGTGTTGATTTACACTGCGACTTACACTGTGATTTACACCCCCCGACCACGGGTTAACAACAGAGGACAACAGAGGAGGATGACTGAACTTTGGTGCCTTCCCTCACAGTGGGAAACTTTGATTCCACTGTGTGGGGATGTCTATGTTAAAGACTATTGTGTTCTGTGCTCTTTTTTATTCATATGGCTGTATGGTGACCACAAATTTCACTGTACTAATTGGTATATGTGACAATAAATGTCTCTTGTCTCTCTTGTCACTTGACTCTTGGATGGACACAACATTCTGGAGTAACTCAGCAGGACAAGCAGTATCTCTGGAGAGAAGGAATGGGTGATCTTGAAGGTTGAGACCCTTCTGGTCCTTACTCTTAACAACTTCTCCTTTGATTCCTCCCGCTTCCTCCAAGTCCAAGGCGCAGCTATGGGCACTCGTATAGGCCCCAGCTATGCCAGCTATGCCTGCCTCTTCGAAGCGTATGTCGAACTTCCCAGTTCCAAGCCTATGCTGGACCTATCGCTGAAATCTGACGTTCAACTCTCAGAATGTATGCGATGTAGCCTTGGAGATAATTTGCATGGTGTATGAATATTACATATGTATATATAATATATATATCTACATTATCTACATGGAAATTATCTACAGGGCTAGATCACAAATATATTCTGAGAGTTGTAAAGTCGGAGTGTTATAAAATCTGTTGCAGAGTTTAAATATATATATATATATATATATATATATATATATATATATATATATATATATATATATATATATACCCTTTTCTTTAGCAACTTTCTTGACAAAAGCTCCAAGAAACTGAAGGAATCTGACATAAGTTTGCCTTTTGACAAACTAATGCGAAAACTTGGCAGAAACATTACAATTGTGAGTCATCCAGTCAGGTGCAGCCATGACAAACACAAAGTTACATATTGCATTATGTCGTGCCACGTTTTTATATGTTACTGGTCCGCCAATGCAACCCGTTCCCCCAATGCAATATTCGACCACTCACCACAGCCCCCACGGGAGGCCTGGTCCCCCTATGCAACCTGTTTCCCAATGTAAGATTCCACCACTCACACCTTCCCCCAATGTAACCCATTTCCCCAATGCAATATTCCACCACTCACCCATAGCCCCCAAATGCACAGTAGTGGCTCATTTTCCTTCATTCCCCAACACTCCCTCCCCCCCCTCTTCACCCTCCCTCTTCACTCCACTCTCTTCCTTCCCTTCTCCACTCCCTCCCTCCCTCACCTCTCCCTCCCTCTCCTTTCCCCTACCCTCAGTCACTCCCTCCCACCCTTCATAACCACTCCCCCTGACCAGTTGGGCCCCATTCCCCCAATGCAATATTCCACCACTCACCCATTTCCCCAATGCAACCCATCTCTACCACTCACCTGTTCCACCAATGTGACCGGTTCTCCCAACGCGATATTCCACCACTCACCCATAGCCCCCAACTGCGCAGGCGCTGCTCATACACTCCCTCCCCCTCCTGTTCACCCTCCCTTTTCTCTCCCCTCAGCTCCTCACCTCCACCACTCCCTTCCTCACCTCTCCCTCCCTCTCCTTTCCCCTACCTTCAGTCACTCCATAACTCCTCTCCCTTCCCTACCTCCCTCCTCTACATCTTCCTCCCTGCACCCCCACTCCTCACCTCTCACCAATCTCATTCCCCCACTGAACACATTGTTTAAATACCATTTCTCCTCCTCCCTTTCCCCATTCCCTCCCTCTCCTTTCCCCTACCTTCAGTTGGCGCTTCACGGAGCCAATCAATCATCCCCACGTGGGGGGGGGGGGGGGGGGGGGGGGGGGGTGCACGGCGCTCAATCGATCCTTCACACGTGGGGGGGGAGGCGGCATTGGAGGAAAGTTCTGTAATTTTTTTTGTAAATGAAACATCTCCCCTATTCCACCCCCCCCCCCCCCCCCCCCCATCCCCCACAGCATTCTTCACTGTAGTGAAAGACAACAAAGTTCAGCCAGTCCTCCTCCCTTGTTCACCCATGGTCGGGGGCCATCGACCCTCCGTAGTCACCTCTACAGGCGGCCATCGATGCACAGGCCCTCTCGTCGGAATGATCTAAACCGACGTCGGGACAGTGAAACATACTCCGCGGCTTGGAGGTCCCGAATCGGCACTTTCCTACCGGAGTCCGCAGCTACAGGATGTTATAGGTCGTAGGCTGGCAGTCGGAGCTCTTCTCCGGCGAGGGATCCCAGTCCACGCCACGCACACGGCTAGAAGCTCCGCAGACCATAGTCCCATTATGTCAACGACACCAGGCCAGCATTCGGAGCACTCCTCTCTGGCGACCCCCGGCAAGCGATCGCCCACTCCGTGTTGGAAAGTCCACGCTGCCTGATTAAAATGGATTTTAGTTTTAAACCTCTCTCCCTCCCTACGCCCTTTGAGGTGGAAGCTGCTGATCCCATTCTGATGTCATTGTGGGCTGGAAGACTGTTCACGGGCAATGTAAATGAGATCCCATTGTGATGTCATAGCTCTAACTGCCACTGCTGAATCTTTCTCACACTGGATTTAGTAAAGCTAAACATGTTAATAACTTGTAAAATATAACATCAATCTAAACGAAACTTGTTGAAAACATACCACAAGACAATTGTAAGGTGGTGCAAACTTTTTAGCTCTATCGTGTACTGTTTTGGCGTAATTTCAGGATCTCACACACACATGCACATGCACGCAGGCAGGCAGGCAGACATCCAAACAAGATGAGAGTTTTAGTAATATATAGATAGATTCCACCCAAATTATCAAAAATAAAAAATAATGAACATCAGTAACTTTATCCTTGTTGCATTTTGCAATATTTATTCCTGGCTTCTTCTGTGCATACGTCCTGCATTTAAAAAACCCACACACAATCACACAAAATGCTGGGGTAACTCAATTTGTCAGGCTACAAGTCAGGAGGACATGGATAGATAGCATTTCAGATTGGGACCCTTCTTCAGCCAACCTGACATACAACGTCACCTATCTATGTCCTTCAGAGTTGTTGCCTGAACTGCTGAGTTACTTCACAACTTTGTGAATTATTTATGTAAACCAGCATCTGCAGTTCCTTGCCCCCTGTCTGTGGAATTCACTGCCTCTAAAGGGTGGTGGAGGCGGGTTCTCTGAATGCTTTCAAGAGAGAGCTAGATAGGGCTCTTAAAAATAGCGGAGTCAGGGGATATGGGGAGAAGGCAGAAACGGTGTACTGATTGTGGATGATCAGCCATGATCACATTGAATGGTGGTGCTGGCTCGAAGGGCCGGATGGCCTACTCCTGCACCTATTGTCTATTGTCTATTGTCCAGCAATCAGGTTGATTTATTATGAAATCCACAAGGTCCAGTGAAGTACAGGTACAGTGAAAATCTGCACCAAAACACATAGTGCTGGAGTAACTCAGCGGATCAGGCAGCAACATCACAGTCACATAGATTCTGACAACACACAAAATATAAATGATACATAAATTATACAAGGCAGTGAAAAGAAAAGTACTCAAATACAAGACATCAGTCCAAAACACAGTTAGAAAAAACATGTCCAAAATGTCCACAAGAGATGGTCAAAATTTTTTTGTTGCCAAGGGAGGATTAAAGTTCTGCAGTGCCGGAAGGAACTGCAGAGGCTGGTTTATACCAAAGATAGACATAAAGTGCTGGAGTAACTCAGCAGATCAGGCAGCATCTCCGGAAAATAATCATGGGTGTCGTTTCGGGTTGAACCTTTCTTCAGACAGAAGGGCTCCAGCCCAAAATGTTCCCCATCCTTTTTTCTCCAGAGATATTGTCTGACCCGCTGAGTTACTCTAGCATTTTGTGTCTATCTTTAAGGTTCTGCAGGTTGGTTTAAGAACCCAATTGTTTTAGGAAAGAAGCTCTTCCTCTACCTAGTGGTGTGGGTCTTCAGGCTTCTGTAGCTCTTACCCAAACAAAGCAAGTAGAAGAAGGTATGGAGCAGATGATGGAGATCTTTGATGATAGGTGCCATCTTCTTGAGGCAAGACTCATGTCATTGCTTTCGATGGTTGGAAGGGTTTTGTCCATGATGGACCATGCTGAGTTCACCACTGTGCAGCCTCTTGCATTCTGGTGCATTGGAATTGCTGCACTGGGTCATGATGCAACCAGTCAGGATGAAGGACACTTACAATGGGATTCAATTTCAGGCATTGGGCTCTCCACTGGGATTTTGTTGGTGTTTAAATGATTTGCACTATCAAATTACCGCTCAAACTAACTTTGAATGTACTTGTATATAGCCCCTTTTCGTTCCCTGGTTTTATGGTAGTAAGAAATCCTAACTATGAATCCTCATGAATAGTTCTTAGAGTTATGTTGGTACAATACATCATTTTTTGTTGTTGTAGAATTGCTTTAGCAGTGTGTGAAATAGTTGGTATTACAAATTGCATTCCATAGATAGAGATGTAAAGGCTGGTTTCCGACCATAGGCTCATCTTGATGCAAATTAACTCCCCGTTTGCTAAATCATTGCACGAGTTTGTGATTCACAAGTATTTTGCATCTTTGTTCATTAATCTTACCTATTTAGTTTAGTTTAGAGATAAAGAATGGAAAAGGGTCCTTCAGCCCACTGTGTCTGCACTGATCAGCAATCCCCCGGACACTATTTCTGCCGTACACACTGGGGATAATTTACAGGAGCAAATTAACGTGCAAAACTGCACGTCTTTGGAAAGTGGGAGGAAACTGGAACATCCCAGAGAAATCTCACAGGGTCACAGTGAGAACATGCAAACTCCATGCATATAGCACCCGTAATTAGAATTGAACCCAGGTATCTGGTGCAGTGTCAGCAACTCTACCACTGCACCACTGTGCTGCCCCGTATATTCAGAAGAATGAGAAATAAAATAAAATCATCACAATCTTTAACCTCATGGCTTGGCATACCCCTTACTCTACCATTACCATTCGGTTAGGGGATCAACCATGGTTCAATAATAATATAAATGTGTTTCTCAGGTGAAGCACCAAGCATATAAATCAAATGTATTTCTTTTCACTAATGTGTTTCAATTTACTTTCATCCGAATCTCGGATCTTATTCTCAAATATAGTGCTAAATTCAGTACCAATAACATGCACTATAAGATAGTAAGATTAAACGAGAACTTACCAAGTTCGAAGATTGATCTTTATTTTATGAGGAGTTGCGTGAGGGATTTCATGAAGACCCCGCCAGCACGCATGCCCAACATTCTTCAAAGCAGCGGTGTGGAATCACAGAACGCACCATGACTGGAAATAGTAAGATTAAGAACATAGAACATACCAGCTGACCTTATGAAAGAGGGTGGGAGCGGAGGGCACGAAATCCCTCACCGCAACTCATTAAATAAAGATCAACCTTCAAACTTGGTAAGTTCTCGTTTAATCTTACTATTTTATTTCGGAGTCACGTGAGTGACTTTGTGAAGATTTCAAAGCTCTGTGATTTCACGCCCTGGACAACGTCCATGCTATCACACTGCCGCAATCCTGATGGAGGAAGGCTGTTAATGCAGTCCAGTCTGAAAAGGCTGAAAAATAATGCATATTTATTGCACAAATAATGACAAACAAATAACCCCGAACCCGGGAACAAACATTCACTGAGCGGCTCCCAGCACGGCTTCTGCGAACATTGCGGGGGCGACCAGTGGTTTGTTGTAGAACCTCTGGAAGGTTGCATCACTAGCCCAGCCCGCGGTGGCGAGGATGTGGTCCATGGGCACCTCCATGGCCCTCGCCGCTGATGTGGATGCAGCCCTGGTAGAGTGAGATTTAAATATGTTAGTAGCTACTCCTGCTGCACCCAACACCGCCCTGAGCCACCTGGCGATAGTCTGCACAGTCACCCGGTGATGCGGAGGTTTGTGGCTGATGAGGAGCCCCTGCTCCATCCTCCGGATGGTTCATGTAGTGCGGATGTAGAGGCGGAGATGGGTGACTATGCAGAGGGTGGCATCAGTGGGGTACGCCCGAAACTCCAACTGCAGCCCATGAGCCACAGGTCTGTGCTGCTTCAATAGGTCCTGGACAAAGAAAGTCACCAGTGCAGGGCTGGAGACCATGCTATCCAGCCGCAGCTTTTGTAATGCCTGGACTCGTTGAGCTGTAGTCAGTGCCATCAGCATCACCACTTTGAGGGTGAGCTGAGTGGTAACTCGGTCATAGGAGACCAGCTCCTCAGTAGGGTCAGAACGATCCCTACGTCCCAGGTGAAGTTGTATCTGGGCCGTGGAGGGTTGGTGTTAAACCCTCCCCTCATAAATTTAGACACCAGGTGGTTGGAGCCTATATCTATGTCCAGGTATGAGGACAGTGCACTCCTGGCACTGTTGATGGCACTGTAGCTAAGGCCCGCATCGTAATGAAGGCCCGCTAGGAATTCCAGGACATCAGGGATTGTTGCCGATTTGGAGGTCGTGTTGGTACGGGAGCAGAATGCCTCCCACTTCCTGATCTGTGTGGGGTACTGCCTCCTGGTTGATGCTCAGCATGACGCTGAGATGAGTTCCATGGCTCTTGGTGATATGCTGGCCTTGATGAGCGGCCTCTTTAGAACCTGCAGGTCAACATGTTTAGGTGACCATGGCACGGGTGACTGTCCCCCGTAATGGGGTTAGTAATTAATTTGGGGTGTTTACCAAACTGAAGCCACGGACGTTTCAAAATTTTGAGGACCATCGGGTACCATGGCTGTGTAGGCCAGTCGGGTATGATCAAAATGCCAGTTGCAGAATCCAGTTGAATTTTCTACAATACCCGACTGATGAGGCAGAATGGGGGAAAAGCGTAGCAAAACCATTTCCCCCAATGGAGAGAAAAAGCATCCATAGCTACTGCCCCAGAGTCTGGTTCCCAAGACACATATGTTGGTATCTGATGGTTCAACCTGGACGCAAAGAGGTTAATATCTGGTGTGCCATCGTGAGCTATAATTTCAGCAAAAATTTGGGGGTTCAACATCCACTCGATGTTATCATTGAACACTCGTGACCTGGTGTCCGCCACTGTATTGAGCTTCCCTGGCAAATAGGTCGCTGTGATCCAAATATTTCTCTCAATGCACCAGTGCCAGATTGTGTTTGCCAATTCATCACAAGATAACGACCTGATACCACCCATATGATTGATATAAGCCACCACCGTTGTGTTATCTATTTGGAGGCGGACATGTAAGTCCCGTGAGTTAGTACAGTAAGCCCGTAGTCCATAGAAAGCCCCTAACATCTCCAGATAATTTATCCCTTGTGTCTGGAGGAGGGTAGACTCATGAGGGTCCCATCTGCCACCACAACTGGACATGGTGTCAGTTGCACCCCAACCTTGTGCGCTTGCGTCAGTCTGTAGCACGACGGATGGGTTGCTAACAATGATGGGTCTGTGACACTCACTAATATTGTCATTCCACCATTGTAGCTCATTTCTAGCCTGATGTGGCAACCGGATTGATCGATCAAAGTGCCCAGCATTTGCTTTTAATGCTGTGATCTTTGCTCTTTGTAAATTTTGGTAATGTAACGGTCCGAATTGCGCAGCTGAGAATGTAGCTACCAACTTCCCAATTACCTTTGCCGTTTGCCGGATAGTCGGAACCCAGGCGCAAGCAAGGCTGTAGCACGCTTCTTTTATGGCAATAGCTTTGTTGGTCGGGATAGTGATCATCATTAAGGTTGTGTCAAGGGTGAAACCCAGGTAATCCATAATTTGAGAGGGGTGCAGTTTGGATTTGTCTGGATGGGTTACAAACCCTAGCGTCTCGAATAAAGATTTGGTCGCTGTAACTGCCAGCGTAGCCAATTGGAGGGTCTGACCCACGATAAGGGTATCATCTAAATACGCCATGACGATATAATTTTGTTGTCGGAGGAGTGCCAATATGGGTTTTACTAATTTGGTAAATAGTCTGGGGGCTGTGGTGAGCCCATTATGTAATGCTTTGTATTGCCACAACTGTCCCTTCAAGACAAATTTCAGGAACGTCCTGTGCGATTCTGTGATGGGAACTGTATAGTATGCATCTTTTAAATCGATGCAAGCCATAAAGTACCCCGGATAAAGCATCTGCTTAGCTGTTTCGAAGGTATCCATTTTAAAATGGGTATATTGTACAAAAGTGTTCAACTCGGTTAAGTCTATGATAATCCAACACCCGCCATCATTTTTTGGTTTTTGTGGAGATGTTGGACACAAACTCAAGGGCTTTGTGCGTCGTTTTGCCAATCACCCCTTTTGGCTGCTAGCCGTAAGATTTCAGCATGTCCTGCCTTTATCTCATTCTGAGAGAGTGTAAAAATTCGGTGAGGTGCATGCTGTGTAGGGGGAAGTTGACCATCAATAAATTCTATGACATAACCGTGAACACTTTGTAGAATAAACGCGTCAGTGGTGATTGTATCCCAAACACCCCTAAATGCCCGCAACCATCCCTCGACTTGTGCGGGAAGAAGTGCAACTGCCTGAGAGGAACCAGACCCCCTTACCTCCATGGTTAACGGCGGGTCCTGGCGTATGGCGTTTTGGGGGGACGTTGCGGTGGTTGTCGTGACGGCGGCCGCATCTTCCATGTGGGCCGCTGCAGGTCTTGCCCTAAAAAAGGCCACTGCGGTTGGGGAAGTGGGCGGATAGGTCCTTGGTGTCCTATCCGGCTGGCGCTGCTTCCAAGTAGTGTGTGGTTGTTGACGGTGATATGGGTGAACTTTAGCCGGGGGAGGTTTCATAAGGCCTACAGTCTTGGCCTCCTCGTCGAGTTCTTTGACTTGCTTGGAGAGGTCTTCCCCAAACAGCTGATGAGGCGGTGGAGCGGTGGAGGGACGGCACAACCCTGCAAATTTCGGGTTGTGGGTGGGCCGGATGGAGCTCTTGCGCAGACAGTTGATTTCAAACTGGGCGTTGCAGAGAAGTGCCAGAGCATCCTGCTGCTCGCTGGTCACATTATCCCCATCGAGGGTCCTGGCATACGCCGTAATGCCCGTCAACAGGAGCTTCAGGATCCGCTGGAGACGGACGCCCTGCATCTTGGTGGTCGTGCTCAAGTGTCCCCAGATCTGGGCATTAACCGTAGGAACACTGAGATTGATGCAGTTCTCAGGCGGTTTAAATCTCATTAAGTACCTGATTCTGAAGCTGGTGAGTGGTCAGGTAATTAATGGTGCCCGCCAGTTTGTGGTGCAGTGGCTCCCCAGTGTGTGTAGCCGTGGCAAATATCTCAACCACGTCCAGCAGGTCCACATCGTGCTCTGGCTCTGCGGTCTCCGGCAGTCCCGGGTCGTCTTCGAAGGCAGCGGCCGGACAACTGCTGGCACTCCTGGCTGGAGAAGACGAGAGGCTGAGCGGGCTCCTGGCGTGGCTAGTGGAGGCCCGAGACTCCCGTTCATCCTGGTCCCTGTCCCGCTGGAGGAGTTGCTCCAACAAGAGCTCCAACCACTCAATGTGACCGTCCCCGCTACTCGCGGTGGACAAGCCGACTTCCCCAGGCTCTGCAAATTCTCTGGGGCTTCCACCAACAGACCACACCTCCGTAAGATGCAGACTAGGGTCCGAAGGCAGGTTGTCGTGGACTACTGCCCCTGTAGGCCCATACGACTCCCGCACGGACTCTCCGCTAGTCGGCCTTCGAGCAGACTGTGGCGGTCCACCTGCCTGGTAGGAAGGCAGGTGAGATGGATCGGCGCCGGCCCCCGGAACCTGGCACCCCGGAGTCCGTGCAGGCTTACCACCACTGTCGCCCAATGTTCTGCGTGGTCGGCAGCTGCCAGAGCTAAGCTAACCAACCGTCTACTGCTGCCACCGGCGCCCTTGACCGCAGCCTGACGCGGTGTTATGCCGGCAGCACCTGCTCCTGCAGGGCTGCTCGACGCAGCAGTAGCTCTGCCAGACTGCCCTATGGCAGATATCCCCTGCAGCTGTACTTGGCGTGCTGCGGCTGCGGGGCTCCCCTGTAGCGCAGCCGTTCCCCGGCCCGGTCCCCGTGGATCCACTGCAACTCAGGGTGAGGTGGCTGATGGTGAGCGAGGCTCCTGTCCACGTACCTGTCTGCTCCCCCGCTTCCTGGGGGATGGGGGCACGAAGTCTGGGTCGGTAGTATCCAGCTCCTGTGCGGTCAGCCATTCAGGAGATAAGCCGGGCGCTGGTGTAACGGAAGTGCCCGACTTCCGCACCCTTACCCCCGACCATCCGGATGCTACCGGTGGTGTTCGCAGCTCCGGTGAAAGAGGCCGCTGGCTTGTCGGCGCCCTGCGGCTCCTGGAGAGTTTCGCTTTTCCTTTTCCTTTGACATCCATCCTGTACCAAGTAAAGGTTAGTGGACTTACCTGAACGGCCTTTTGAAGGAGCTGGTGGAGAGAGCGCACTCCCCCCCCAGCTTTGAGAGGAAAATTCGCGCGACGATATGTCGGGCATGCGTGCTGGCGGGGTCTTCACGAAGTCACTCACGTGACTCCAAAATAAAATAAAGTTTTTCCCCATCGTTAACTGATAAGAGTAGTTCATTGAAGTGAAAAATCAATGAAGAAATATTTTTGATAGTGTCTCCAGCCACCGGGAAGTCATGTGCATGGAGAGAGATCAGAATTTTGGCTTGTTGCTGTTAAATGACCTGAACTGCAGTCATCCAAGAACAGCTGTTCCTCTTTGAAGATCTCACATGTCAAATCTGTCCCAAAGTTGCTGACTGGCACATTTCAAACTGCAGTAGTACGTGTTGAGGGACTCACTGAAGCTTGGTGCAACCAACATCAAGGCTTTGTGGGGGAGGACCACAGGCTATGGTTCTTCCGCTGCTGAACATTGATTTGATTGGGGACACCACTCAATCAAAGGAAGAGATATCACCTCAGGGGAGCACGAGTGGCAATGGTGTTTTGTTCAAAGACAGGTGTGAACACCATTGAGCATGACACTAGTAAATGTATTGACAGTTTGATTGACTGAAAAGTTTTTGTACAATTTTTGTTTTGTATATATTTTTAATTCTGCAAAAAGAAGTATCTGTTCCAAAGTAAAATAGATCTATAAACAATTCTGCCATGCATTTTAGCTCACACATTTTAACAAAAGCAATATTCCTGATATCTTAATGGCAGGATCATAAAGGTCGTCCTAGACATAACTATTAGTCCTATTGATGTAAGGTAGACAAAACTCCTGGAGAAACTCAGTGGGTGAGGCAGCATCTGTGGAGCGAAGGAATAGGCAAGGTTTTGGGTCGAGACCCTTCTTCATTGTCCTATTGGTGTATATCAGGCATAACACCATCTATAAGGTGAATGGATAATGGAACATATCGATGGTATTGTACACAATTCAACAAGGTTGCTTACATGTTTTAGAATTTTAGTTTTCGTCCTGAGATGATAGAAGTTTTTTAATCACAGTTTTATTGATGGGTTCCTCAGACTATTTTCTGAAATTAATATTGTATAAAAGAAATTATCAAAAACCAGCTGGTCTTAAGATAATTTATTTGAAGGAATTGTGCGTAGAAGGCAACACAACCTATGATTTTTCAGAAATGCTACCCTTCTTTAGGCAGCCTTTGACGGCCAAATAGTTTGTTGAGTAAAAATAATGATCAGTGCAGACTCTGGTTAACCCGGTATTTGATATGGTGGGGGTGGCATGAACTGTGGCCCATGGCCTATCCATGAAGAGTGGAAGCTCCAGATTTCCATGAGAGGCCTCAGTCCCAGTTCACACCACAACATCGGTACTGGCTTTATTTCTGATTTCCAGCATTTGGATTTTTTTCTTGTTTTTCTATCAAATTCATTTAACTGCACTTATATGTGTATGTGATGAATACAATTGATTGATTGATTGATTGATTGAAGTGAATGGCAAGTTCTCTTCTGTCTCCAGTTGATAAATGTAGGCACTTCAAAATGAACCCTGCCGAGAATAAAATCGTATACAATCCCGAGCATAGGAGATGGTAGCTTACTAATGTTACCATTCTTCGTATGTTTCTACGGTCAAGAAACATTCAGTTTCAATACAAAATTACAAATGTTACAAGGATAGTCAGGAATAAGAACAGCAAGTGCTTATTATGGACAACACTTCTGATCTCATCTGAGAGAAAAAGGCCAGTTAACATTTGGGTGCAGACTTCGGCACAAATGTTCTGTTTGAGCAACTGTCACTTAAAATGGTGACCTTGTGGCATCACCTGATGGTCGGACCACTTACGGTCGAACCCTCATCAGTGGTTACGAAGGCTGTCATGTAACGTCATGGGTTTAAGGGAGTGTCCTGCTATATAAGTGGATCTCACCTTGAGATCAGGAGTCGACAGGTAGCTGAGCTCGAGACAACACCCTCGTCAGCTGCAGCAGCAATGACAATATGTTAGGGGACCAAACTTGCATCTACATCAACCATGTAATGTATGAATAAACCAATTGTTTGTTCACCACGTTTGGTGCCGTTTCAACCTATCTATTTTTATGAGACACCACCCTTGTAAGTTTCAAATGTGTTGCAGAGTAGAATTTATTTACAAATAATTCTTCCAGAATTTTCATTCTATCTTCAGGGATACCTTATGCATGCATGTATACTATATACAATTAAACTTAAAGCATTGACATCTAATCACCTATAATCTTACATCATCACTTGCAACTCCGCAATCCTCAATCCTTAAATCTCTGTATTCCTCCAATTTTGGACTCTACTAGAATTGGAGGAATTCTATCCAATTTTCATTGCTCTGATATTGGCTGTTGGTCTCTGTTGGTCACAGAAGAACCTCCAAAAAACTAGTAACATTCTCTTTTTTAAATAAATGCAACAAATTTCCTTCTGAAATATACTACTGATTTTTCTTTTACCACTGTTGGTGTTACGTCATTCAAGATCTTAACAACGTGTAATTTTCCACAAAAAAAAATCTCCTGTGAGTGTATTGCACACAGCTGGAGAACACAGCCAAAATGTTAGTCTGAACCTGAAATCTCTTGCAATTTTTCTGAAAATAGTGACATCTAATTATCAACTACATTAACCTGGGGATTTATTTGTAATAAAAATGAGGAACAGCACCTCATATTCCGCTTGGGGAGTCTTCATCCTTTGGGCTTGAACATTGAATTTTCCCAATTCTGTTAACCCTTGCTGTCTCCTCCCCTTCCCACTTCTCCCTCAGCCCTCGGGCCCTGGCATTCCCTCTCTCTCTATCTCCCTCCCAGACCCCAGTCGCACTAGTTTCTCATTTTCACACCACAAACAGCTTACAATGGCTTGTTCCCTTTATCATCGATACTTTTTTGCATATCTTTCATTCATTGTTCTTTATCTCTCCACATCACCGTCTATATCTCTCGTTTTCCTGATCCCTGACCAGTCTGAAGAAGGGTCTCGACCCGAAACGTCGCCTATCTCCTTCGCGCCTTAGATGCTGCTGCATCCGCTGAGTTTCTCCAGCCTTTTGTGTACCCTCGATTCTCCAGCATCTGCAGTTCCTTCTTTAACACATAAGAAGCAGAGGACAACAGTTTAAGCTGAAACGGGAAAGATTGCATAGAAACCTGAGGGACACTTTTTCACTCAGAGGGTGGTGGCTGAATGGAATAAGTTGTCTTTGGAGATAGTTGAGGTAGTACTATAACAGCATTCAAAAGTCACATGGATACATAAGGGTTGGCGGGATATGGGGCAAATGGACCTAGTTTAGATGCATGGATGACTTGGGCGGAAGGGCCTGTTTTCATGATGTATGATTCTATGACATACCCATTGTAATGCACAGGCGTCAACGCTTGAAATGAGCTGACTCGTGCACTGCAGTGTCTGATAACCACCTGGTTGAAGACCAACATAAAACACTATGGCCATGTAGGTTGACCATTTTGGAGTGTTTCAGCTGTTTTTTCCTCCACTATACCCATTACATATGATAAGCAGTTTTAGTTTCCAATATACCAATTTAGGAAAGGTACGCCTGCATTCAGTGGGCAACTGAGCAGTTGTCATTTCAGCCCCAAAATTATAGGACAGAAAATTGATTTCAATCACTAACATGTTCACCCACTCAGTGAGTAGGATTTGTGATAAAAGCACAAAGAGATCCTGCACAACACATGCCTTTATTGCCTTTGGTACCGTAAGGCTCCTGTGATATATTCAGATCGGGAAGCTGACTCTACCTGATAACCTTTCACAAAACATTTTCAGAGATGGAAAATATACTAAAATTGGCTATTGTTTTTAAATTGTTTGTGATTCATGCTCTAGTACCTACTGTCCATTTCAAGATTTTATTTTATCTGAATAGTCCTGATTATTTATTTTTAATACTTCTTTGCACTTTTTCAGATCTTGGCACCCACTATCTTTAGGGAGCTTATCTGAATCATCGTGACTCCAGCTGGAAATGTCAGAACTGGTAGGAAACATAGAACTTAGAACAGTACAGCACAGGAAAGGGCCCTCAGTCGACAATGTCCGTGCCAAATATGACACTAATTTAAACTAATTTCGTCTGCCTGCATGTGACCCATATCTTTCCATTCCTTGCATATCCATGTGCCTGTCTAAAAGCCTCTTAAATGCCCCTATTGTATTTGCCTCCACCACCAACCCTTGCAGCACATTCTAGACACCAACCACTCTCAGTGTAAATAACTTGCTCATACATCTCTTTTAAACTTTGTTCAATTCACCTTAAAGGTATTTTCGTTAATGTTTAACATTCCGGCCTTGGCTAAAAATTTCTGACTGTCGACTATATTTCCCATCATTTTATATACAGGGTTCATCCTATTCTCAGACATTTTGCTAGCTTTGAAAATAAAATAAAATCTTATTTCATGCTTCACTTCATCTTTTGGAGAGCAAATCATACCAAAAGCCGGACCACCGGTTATCTCTACTTTGCCGGGTCTGGCGGGACCCTGCATTGAACGCGAGACTGAAACATCAAGTGACATAATGAAATCACAGAATCAGTGAAAGATTGCAGCATGGAAGGGGACAATTTGGCTCATCAAGTACATACCGACTCTGTGTATGAATAGTTCAGCAAGTCCCACTCCCCAGTTCTTTTCTCAAAAGAAGGCGAGGAACATGGTGCAAATTGTCACAGTATGCAGGGATGCATAACTGGAGTTCTGACTGAGGAAGCAGCCTACATCCTGAAGAATGGGTGTAGTGCTGATTTTAATAGTGGAGATTCTGTTTCTGACACATCTTTGCAATCAAATCTGTTTTCTAATCGAGTACAGATAGGGTTCTAATCAAGTACAGATCAACTCCCTTCCACCTTAAAAATGCACTGCACCGGATATGAACTTTGGAAAAGAATCTTGCCTATGAGGGATACCTATTAAAAACATTGATACTACAAACAGGAAGCATACAGGAAGCATCCTGGAAGGCAATTTTGCCACCCTGGGATCAACAATAATTTAATGTTGTTGTCTAGTGGGGTCAAGCATGTGGGTGTGCAGCGACATAAAAAAAGTTGATGACAACAGAAAATGCTAGACATGGATCAGGCAACATCTGTGGAAAGTGAAAGAGAGTCAGAGTTTCAGGAAGTAAAGCATTGTCAAAACTGGGTGGAAATTGAACTAGTGCACTTTAAAATTCACCATTAAAGCTGGGTGAACTGCCTCAAGAAATTTATAAATGCCCTATCCTGGTTGCTATGTCCCCTGTAACTTATGATCCAAGCGAAACAGGGTTCTCTCAGGATGAGGACACTTGAATGCTACAATTTACGCAAGTGCGGTCACGTCCCAGCCCTTAATCTATGCAGAGGACATTGACATCTACAATGTAGATCCAGCAGGGGTTATTCATGAAGACATGGCAACTCCTCTGCAATGTTAATGGTGTGTAGTGAGAAGAATGATGTTTAGAAGACAAGTACAGACCTAATGACCAGTGACCATAAACATATTCCTGCAGATGTCATCAGATGTTGGCAATTTTAAAGGTCATAGTCAAGTTCTCTTGCCATTAGTATTCATGACAGTTTGAGAGAACACATTTTTTTCCTTTATTCTTTTGATATAACTATTTTACAGAAAAGTTTCACAACTCCTTAATAAATATTAATGCAGGCTGTTGAGTAACTTGAATTACTTGATATTTTTTCAAAGAAAATCGATTTCACAGACAGTTTGGCCTAGAAATACATTGACACAACTTAAAAAATGGCAGTTGGTGTCTAACCTGGAATAGAACAATTTTGTGCACATTTCTGGTTGGCTTAGCACTTACTTGACCATTTATCTCTCAATTTTTCAAGAGGATTTCCAGTTCCACTAACACTTTTCTCCAGCAGTACAATGAGTCACACAATGAAGATATGAACACTTAGCAATGAAGATACCTTTACATTCACTGTTCTCACTGAGATCTGTTGTCTCAAAGATAGCCTCAAATGTGACTGGCAATTTTCTGCACCTGCCCATGGTTATTCTCAGCTTCAGAATACTGATCTCCACACATCTCATGCTTGCATTAGGGAGGTTATCCAAACTACATGCTCAAGGAGAGCAGGCCGAGAATGCGCAGGCATTCCGAACGACTTCCCCAGTGTAAAGATATTCTTAGAATGAACTCAGGCTTTTACAGCTGAAAGAGTTAGTTATTAATCGATTGTTGTCATATTTAAGCTTTCCTGTTGTAAAAAGCCAATTGCATTGCAATATTGGATTTGGCCAAAATCATCATGACAAGGTTTTTTTTTTTACGTGTTGAATAGTTTACAGCTCTCTTACAAGGTTTTTTTACGTAAGTTGAATAGTTCACAGCTCTCTTATAAGCTTTTTACGTAAGTTGAAGCGGTTAATCAGACAAGAAGGGGCCACAGGATGCTATTGGGATGACTGGCTTTTGGCAAAGAGTGAAAAACAACTCTATATTTGGAGGTGGCTGATGGTTCCTGGTACATTACCTCATGAAATTGGTATTAAGTCTGCAAGTATATTAACCCCGGTTTTCTGTTATTTCTGTGTGTGTGTTGCTGGAGTATTCAGATGTAAAACTGTTGCCTCTGGGTCTCTAGGCCCACACCCGTCAGACGTTAAATTAAAGCATTGTATGGTCTTATGAATTTGTACTTTGTCCATCTTTAAAGTGAACTTTTTCATTGGCATATTCGCGCAGGTCCTCACTGGGACCACCACCGGATGTCTGAGCAGAGGTTACCAGGACTGGAAAGGGAGAAATATGAGCTCTATCGGTCCATTGTAACTGACTTATACACACTGACTCCTGGAAACACCTCTGTTTCTTTGTCAGAAGTTGGTCCGTTCCCAGCCGAGGTTCTTAGAAATAGACAAAGGTAAGACCAATTGTGTATTGTGTATGTATTTTTGCGTATGTATTTTGTGTATGTATTTTAAGAAGGAATTGAGCAGTTTCTTTCTCTCTCTTTTTTTTCTCTCTCTCTACAAAGGGCTCGTCGGCCTTGTTGAGACACCCATGGATTTGTCGGGTTGAGATACAGGGGACGAGGTGTGCGCCTGGCTTGTTGAGACACCCGAGGAGATTATGGTTGAGAAATAAGGGGCGGTGTTGATTTGTTGAGACACCCGACTCTCTCTCTCTCTCTCTCTCTCTCTCTCTCTCTCTCTCTCTCTCTCTCTCTCTCTCTCTCTCTCTCTCTCTCTCTCTCTCTCTCTCTCTCTCTCTCTCTCGTATAATAAGAAATTTAGAATATTAAATTACAAGCTGACCAAACGGTTAGGAAATGAGAAAAGGTGGAGGGATCCCTTTTCCTGACAAAGCACAATAAGGGAACACAAAAGGCTGGAGAAACTCAGCGGGTGCAGCAGCATCTAAGGAGCGAAGGAGATAGGCGACGTTTCGGGTCGAGACCCTTCTTCAGTCTGAAGAAGGGTCTCGACCCAAAAAGTCGCCTATCTCCTTCGCTCCTTAGATGCTGCTGCACCCGCTGAGTTTCTCCAGCCTTTTGTGCACCCTCGATTCTCCAACATCTGCAGTTCCTTCTTTAACACAATAAGGGAACATTTGGTGGGGAAATTTGAAGAGAATTAAGCAGATGAAGAAGAGGAAGGGAGTAAGGACTGAGGCAGAAGAAGAGGAGAAACAGTATTAAATTCAACATTGAGAGTTAAAACAATGCGTCGCGCCCGAGAGGAGATACAGCAGATGGAGAAGATTGGAGTGGGTAGAAAAAAGCAAGAGATGCAAGACTGCTAAGATAGTTAAGCCTCAGTCGACAGCCTGTACCTTTGTTTAAAAACAAACCTGCGTTTGATATTTGAATAACCTTTGGCACAGAGCAACAGAACGGCAGGCAACCTTGCTTTGCTGAGGCCAGAGAAAGAATGTGGGTCTTTGTCTGTGGAATTTGAAGACATTATTGGGTGTGGCCAGACCTAGAGTGATGGGGAATCTGACTAATCACGGTCTGGATCATGTCCAATCACAGCGTCCAGGATCCTGACTGACAGGGAATTGGACCATCCCACCCTGCAGCCTATCATTGTGAAGATTTATGGTAAAAGAAAAAATGCTGTAACGAGTTGTTTTTCCAAATTAATTTTCTCGTTTCAAATAGAAGGCTTTCACAATTTAAAGACTTTATAACCACAATTGAGACCTCAGTTCTCCCAGCGCAATGCCTGAGCTAATAAAACACAGTGGCTTGTAAAATCTTTCTTGTAAGTTTTTTTTGTAACCAAGATTCTGGTGAGAAAAAAAGGTATTATCAGAAAAAGGGAAAGTAGATTACAAAGAGACATCTTTGAAGTAAATATAGTATGAACTGCTTTTGTAAATTTTGCTTTTGCACATTCTTTTGTGTTTGTGTATGTGTCCCTTTAAGAAACTAAAATGCATGGGGGAGTAGCTATCCCTTGCTGTAAATATGTTATTTTAAATTCTTGTTGCTACGATAAAAATAAATCAGGTTTGAAGTCTTTGATACCTGTGTTACACTTTGAAGTTATGTGGAATGTGTGTTTTGGATCATGACTTAAGATTAAAATGTGCAAACGTGTTATTTGTTATAAATTGTTAAAGAGCTTTGTGTTTGAAACAATAGTTGTGTATGTCCCTTTAAGAAAAGGCAATTGTTTGGGGGCTTTAACATCGCTCACCTCGAAGCAGCAGTTTGACTGTTTTTACAGCATTTTTTCACTGATGAGGATTACACTGAGGATTCCAATGCGGTCCAGTGTTTATTACATTTATTTATTACATTGTGGAATTTATTTTGATGTGCAAATTTTGTGTGTGGGAATTTAATTGTTTAGTGTGACATTTTTGGCCAAAATGAATCACAAGGCATGAACGAGCTAATTGCTATTACATTGCTTGATGAGATACTTCACAAGATCATGTGGCTTGTATTTCTCTCAGACAGGCTTTCTCCAGTGGAACAGATAAGAAGGGAGAGAGAGATACGACTTTTGCCTTCATCACAGTATGTATGTAGGTGTTTGGAGATTCGCTGTGCTGGATGTTTGTGTGGAACGGTGTGTTTTGTTTTCGCTGTTCTGACTGCAGGGAACAAAATTTTGTTCAAACTTTTGCTCGTTTGAATGACAATAAAAGGAATTCAACAGAGATTTTATATGACCATCCATTGGGGGCAACATGGAACCAGAATACTCCGAAGGCTGTTCACTTTCATTACATGACAATGGAAATGACTAATTATATTTTATCGTTAACCAGGGCTTTGAAAGATGTACAATAGAACCACTATGTCTAAAATCGAACCTGGTACTTGTGTAATATTCAGGAATTGGATGAGGAAGAGACTGGACATTCAGTGGGAAGGGCATTTCCAGGTCCTTTTAACAACCCCTACCACAGAAAAGGTGGAGGGGAGACATGCGTGGGTTCACTTTCACCACTGTAAGATTGTCAGTATGGTGGCTAAAAGATAAAACGTTAACTTCTTTATTTTAAGAAATCCCTTTCTAGGATAGATTGCGATGGACATGTCGCTATTGTTCGCCTATCTTGGGACATTGATAGCCATCAGATATGCGAGAAACCGAGTATGCCGATGTAATGCAATGTGATGGCGATGGTAGCATTGGCAGATTTGCAGGTGACGCAGGGCTGGGTGACTGCGAGCTGTGGGAAGGATGCTACGAACTGAGGGTGACCACAGACTACTTACCCACTGGTGGTGCGACTAGAGTGCGGATGTTTCACCGACAGGCCTTCAGTGATGAACTAATTATGTATATACAGCAATTAACCCATGCCTTGCCAGGACTGCATTCTAAGTTACGAGAAGCATAGAGACCATTACACAGGGACGAGTTCATACTGTCAAACTACATACTGATAAGACATTGGGATGGAAGAAATTGAAACTGTGTGGAACAGAACTGTACCAAATGGTATCAACAACATCAACCGCTAAGAAGATTGAAGATCACCGCGTTGGATTCATCTGAGTGACTGTATATGGTTCGGAGAACCAAGAAGGACAATGGGGTTATTGACCCTACTTTTATTCTGGGGTTGGCCCTACTCTGTTTTCGCAATACTACAGCATCTAGTAGTTGCCGAGAGATTAAGTCACGGGTAAATGGGACCCGTACGTATGGGGGGACTTATGTATGATAATTAAAGGATGGTACAAAACCCCATTTAAATCAAGGTGGAAGGTGAATAAAACTAAGGCATGGAAGATACCCTGGTTGAGAATAATAAGCGATTCTCGTATACCATTAAATACCTCATGTCATTGAAACTACCCAGGGAAAGGGGTATATTTGGGACACAGCTCATGCACTACAATCTCTCCTCAGGGACCACCATGGAACATATTTTGTGTGTGGATTATGGGCATATCCATGGGTGCCAGGGATGCCACTGGGAGACAACAGCTCTTGGGACAGGAAATGGGGAAAGAACGACCACTGGAACGGGTGCTGCTATATAGCCTATGTAGTTCCCTATATGAGGGTGGTCCACGATCTTACAGAGGTAGCTGGAACCCTGAGCGTCAAGAGGGGTATCTCAGAAACTGAAAGGTATGGGATGATCGTTTTTCCTCCATACGGTGTCGCTAGAGCAGCTAAGGAATTATGGCATCCGCTATGGAAACGTTAGCTAATTCCACTGCACAGGCTTTTATGGATGTATGGCAACCCATTCAGGATATCACTCCTGAAATGGTGGCAATGAGAGTAGTAGTCCTCCAGAACCGAATGGCACTGGATTTTGTTCTGGCAGAGAAAGTGGGTACTTGTGCTATTATAGGGCACGAGTGCTGCACTTACATCCCTGATGAATCTTCTAACATCACAAATTTAGCAGCACATATATCACTGCAGAAATAAAGAAGATTACTGAAGTAGGGGAGGAAAAAGCATAACTTTAATAAAGGTGGAGAATGGTGGCCATTTAGCATGTTTGGGGGAACATGGGGAATGATAATACATTATGGATCTATTGTACTGCTGATCATCATATTAATCTTTGTACTGAAATGTCTGAAGCCTCTACTACGTACTAACCAAGGACTATAATTGTTATCAGATTCTGATAAAAAGGAAGGAATGAAAGAGTTAGTTATTAATCATTGTTGTCATACTTAAGCTTTCCTGTTGCAAAAAGCCAATTTTATTGCATGATGGGATTTGGCCAAAATCATCATGACAAGGTTTTTTTTTAGTTGAATAGTTCACAGCTCTCTTACAAGGTTTATTTACGTAAGTTGAATAGTTCACAGCTCTCTTACAAGTTTTTTATGTAAGTAGAAGAGGTTAATCAGATAAGAAGGGGCCAGAGGATGCCATTGGGATGACTGGCTTTTGGCAAAGAGTGAAAAACAACTATATTTGGAGGTGGCTGATGGTTCCTGGTACATTACCTCATGCAATTGGTATTAAGTCTGCAGGTATATTAACGCCGGTTTTCTGTTATTTCTGTGTGTGTGTGTTGCTGGAGTATTCAGACGTAAAACTGTTGCCTCTGGGTCTCTAGGTCCACACCTGTCAAACGTTAAATTAAAGCTTTGTATGATCTTAAGAACTTGTACTTTGTCTATCTTAAAGTGAACTTTTTCACAGCAATGTACTTCCAAGAACACCAGGTCTTAAGCTTCTTTGTACAAAGAACATGTATCCTTCAGGCACTATGTCTCACCAGCCTGTCCACATCCTTCTGACTTTCTGGAAACATTCTTTAAGCTTACTCCCTTATGGCAGCATCGATTCATACAGTGACGACAGTCCCCAATAGGTGGAAGCGCTTTGCTCACCTTGCAGTACATTCTTTAAAACCTAGCTGTAAAGATCACCTGGGCTACATGCTGACAAATGCAATATATTAGAACAAATCAATAGGGAACACAGCATTGAAACTTCAGTATAGCCCTACACAAAGAAAACGGTTTTTGTCCTTCTACAAATAGCATTAGGGGTGGCCCAAAATGTTATTTTGACAGCAAACACAATGTGAAACGATTGCTAAATCTTTAACTGGATGTTCTGTCTACCCTTGGAAAGTGCATTAACATTGCAGGTCATTCAATCATCATCAAATCATTTAATGAAGATTGCTTTCCAAGGGAGTTAAACTCCATGTTATTAACTTGATCCAATCTCATTCTACATTATTTAAGGGAGATTGTTTTAACTGTTCATATATATCACAGGTGTTTGTAGGTGTAGTTGCAGCAAATGTCTACTTTTTATGAGGAAGTCCTTAAGGAAGGAAATCTCTCGCTTCATTCAAGAATTATACCCGCCACTGCACAAATGTCAGAAGGGTTGAAGTCATAATTAAAGTTGATGTTCATTCATCTTTTGTCACAGTTTTTGACACATAAATACTCAAGAAAGCACAGTATAAGTTCAGTTATCATTATTAAAAGGGTGGCGTCAAGGAAAGCATTCACGATGCACAAGAAGCTCAAGAAGCGCAAGATGCCATTGTATGCAGATGCCGAGAAGTGGGTTCATCTCTGGCTGAACAATTTCTAATCTTGTGATGTGAACTCGATAAGAAGATATAAAGGTTATCTTGTTGAAGCACTGAACTCCAAAATGGCAGCCCTGGGATTCAATCAATATTGTATTGATTAATGTAACAACCTTCTTACGCAGTATATTTCATCGATGTGGCACCTGACGCAATTCGCACACCAAGCATGCGTGTGTGCTCATTTTATCATGCTGAAATCAAACCAGCGCATGAAAAGTCAAGCAACTTGAAGATATCTTTTTTTGCCTTATAAAACAAATGTTAATGGGGATGAAGTTTGGTTTCCAATGAAAAAGAAATGTGAGTGTAAATTGTGTTGCCAATTGACTGTCCTTGTGTGTCACCTTGATACTTTGTCCTAAGCCCATTTCCATTCAAATTATGCAAGGAAATTGTGAAATCCCTGTTTATTGTTTAACTCTTTTTTATCTATAGGTAAAGTAATGAAAATTCCCATGATATTCATTAATAGTTCATCAACTTATTACCACTAGCATTACTCACTGTGCACAATGTAGACATTTAATCTATCTTATCTATATACTTTTAAAACTCTGCGTGTGTGTGTGTGGGTGTATGCCATTTTGCCTTTTGACTTTGATTTTGCTTTTGATTTGTTACTCCGCGAAAACCAGATGCAAAAACACCGAGATGTTTACCATTTCGCTAGCGATTTTACTTTTACATTCACAAATCCACTCCGTGGTTAATTATTTCCCCAGATTTTGAGTAAAATTGATCACAAAACTCAAACAAAACTCAAATTTTAAAATCTAAACAGCACTCACCAGCTGCTGACGCCACAATGCCCACAGGCCGACCAATCCAAGCTGCTTTTCTCTTCATTTAGCAGCCCAGCTCCCCTCCACTCTCCCCCCGCTCCAAGTACACTTGCGCCATGCCTCCTGCAGCTGGACTCCCATGCCCGCCCACCCGCCCGCCTTTGCTACGTATCTCCTCGAAAACCAGATGCAAAAACACAGATATTTTTACAATTTCGGTAGGGATTTAACTTATGAGTTCAGAAATCCACTCCTCAGATTTTGAATAAATGTTCACAAAACATCAAAAAAAAATTTTTTAATCATACTGCTGCATGAGCCAATGTGCCACCTCATGTCCAATCACAATGGATCTCATTTACACATATGACATCACAATTGGACAGGTGAGGGAGATTTGATCCTTCACGTGGTCCCACTAAAATCAAACTTCTGCATGAGTCACAGCGTCACCTCTAATCACAATGGGACAGGGGTGGGAACTCTCTCCCCCTCCCTTCCTCCCTTTCACAATGCCTTTGCAGCTGGCCCAACTGGCCCCGCCTGGCCCTGTCCCCCCCAGCCTGTCTGCTGGTCCTGCCCCCCCACCCCCCCCCCCCCCCAGCTGCCAGGTTGTAGATTCCATTGGTTTTCATTGAATTTAATTTAAAAAATTGTCACTTCACATCACTAATTCTTAACATTAACTTTTAATTTCAAAGACAGTTTAAAAATAAAATTTGCTGTATTCATTGGCTGTTTAGATTGGACCCGCTCTGTGTGTGTGTGTGTGTGTGTGTGTGCGCGCGTGTGTGTGTGTGCGCGCGCGTGTGTGTGTGTGTGTGTGTGTGTGTGTGTGTGTGTGTGTGTGTGTGTGTGTGTGTGTGTGGAGGGGTAGGGGGGAGAGGGGAGGAGGGTGGAAGGGGGCGGAGGGGAGGGGGAAGGGGGCGGAGGGGAGAGGGGAGGGGGGAGAGGGGAGAAGGGGGAAGAGGGGAGGGGGTTGAGGAGGGGAGGGGGGAAGAGGAGGGGGGGTGGTTAGAGGGGGGGAGGGGGAGGGTGGTTGGAGGGGGTGTGGTTAGTGTGTGTGTGACGTGGCAGGCTGCTCCCCTGAATCCCATAGAGCTGCCGACAGCTTTTGTGCATGAGAAGCGCACGCTTCATTTCCAGAACATTCTGATCGCGTGACGCATGGTTGCATTTTGCTCTCTCTGTCTCTCCCCCTCTCTCTCTCTCCCCATCTCTCTCTCTCTCTCTCTCTCTCTCTCTCTCTCTCTCTCTCTCTCTCTCTCTCTCTCTCTCTCTCTCTCTCTCTCTCTCTCTTAATCTCTCTCTCTCTCTCCCCCCTCTCTCTGTTTCCCTTTCCTCTCCCCCACCTGGTTATGGGGTAAAAGGAGCAAATTAATAATATTAATATAATATCAAGGGGGAGTGTTAGCGTGTGTACGTGGGGGTAGTTAGTTTGTGTGACGCCGCATGCTGCCCCCCTCCCTCCCCCACAACCACACTTTGGGGGAACAGACCCAATGGGTCTGCACTTGGTCTAGTAAACTTATAAGTCTTGTCTTGTTTCTATGTGTGTGTGTGTGTGCGTGTATGTGTGATTGTATTTTCGCCAAAACATAACACAATAGCGTGAACATTTTTTCAGAACCTTACTCAGCTTTTTCCCATCATCGATGTAATGTTTCCTTCAGATTTGATGTTATATTTCACGTTATTGATATTTAAATGTTTAAAAAAGCTAACTTTAACAAGATTTTTACTGTTAAAATCCTTCCTGTCAGCTTCCAACAAACCTCAATACAAAGTTGAAATACAGGCGCACTCTGTACTTCCACCATCACAGTCCTCCACCTGACATTTGCAACAATGTTGCCATCATAGAACCCTTACTCCAGCTGCTGGCAGCAAGTGGTTCAACAGGAGGGGAGGGAGAATTGGTATTGTAATTGGAAGTGCTGCGGCAGGCAGGGGAAGTCCAATTGGATTTTTTTTTGTCCAATGCTGGGGAGGCAAGGGAGTTGTGGAATGTTATGTTGGGGAACAGGTTGAGTTGGGGGACCAAGCCTCCCATGGGGGCTATGGGTTAGTGGTGGAATATTGCGTTGGGGAACGGGTTGTGTTGGGGGACCAGGCCCTCCAATGGGTCCCAGTTGGTCTAGTGAAAAATAAATCTGTTAGCTTAGGAATTGATTTGCATTCCCACTCTGTCTGCACTGACTGCTATTACATATGGAGTATAACATACCAAAAAGTTAAAATACAATCTTCCCTTCTTCATCTTGGACAGTTTCTCACGATCAAGGATGACGTCCCTTCATTTTGGGTTTCTAAATTTGGAGGTGAATGATCAGGTGAACATGGGAACTGCAGATTCTTCCACAGATGGGGTAACAGGTGCACAATAGAGTGGGGGGGGGGGGGGGGGGGGGGGGGGGGGGTAAGGAGGTGATTAAATCTTGTTATTTATGCACAGCTTCTGTGTACTCCCTTTTCATGGATTTCAAAGAATCACACAATCTCCTTCTACATCTTGAGGATCATGGCACAAACACCATGAGGAATCAACGGCTTTGAACATGTCACTGAATCTTTCCCTCCGCCTGCATGGTAATTTGTACCCTTGACAGATCTTGGATAAAGTGTTCAATTTGGGAGTTTGGTCTCAAGCTCATGAATGACACGAAAGCCTGCCCCACAGAATTGACCAAGTATATCAAGGGCCTTGTTCCTGGGGGATGCTGGCCTGGGAGAGAACATTGATATTGGTTAAGTTGTCTGTCAAGTGAATTTGAACAATTTGGTGGTAGTGTATCATTATTGTTTATTAAGATTCCTAATGTAGGTAGTCCATGTCTCAAAAACCTGCACGAAGGCAGGGATCATTGCTACCAGGAAATCCTTAAATTTGTGCATATTTTTGAGGAGTTCACTTTCTAATGTTTTCCTTAAGCTATCAAAAGGTATGCTGAAGTTGCATTGAAGGTAATGGTGAATTTCATCGTAAATGTCTGCCTTGCTGAAAGGTGTCTTCCTGTGACATGGGAATTGGTTCATCCTTTCCTTGATTTTGCCATGAATCATTATTGTTAGAGGATAATGTAGAGCTGTGCGAGCAGGAAGTAAGAGGACTTTTGTCCTTCAAATGTTGAGTAACAGGTGTAATGCTCTAATGTCCTTCAATGACCAAGTCAATGATGTCTTGAAACTCAGCCTCTGTGCATGCACAATCCTGTAAGTCATCTACATAGTGCAGCTCGACTACTGAGGAAAGACACAAATGCTGGAGTAACTCAGTGGGCCTGTCCCACTTAGACGACTTTAGGCGACTGCCAGGGACTAGTTTTAATGGAATTCACCTACGACACCTGACGACAACCTATGACAGCACCTACAACAATCTACAACAACCGTCATCAACACCTAAGTCCACTTACGACAATCTACGCCAACCTACGACAGCAAAAATTGTTGCCACTGTCGCTGCAAAATTTTCAACGTTGAAAATTTTGCAGCAGTCGCCTGTACTCGCCCAAAAAATTGTCTAAGTGGGACAGGCCCATTAGGCAGCATCTCTGAAGGAAAGGAATGTGACATTTTGGTTCAGAACCTGAAAGATAGAGGTGAGAGGGACGGTGAGTGAAAACCTGGAGGCGATAACAGGGCCGTCAACAGGTGACCTCAGGAAAGGTGAAGTCCATATTGGCACATTGTTAGCTGGGGAAGAAGTGCTAAGGACTGGGATACAAGGATGCAAACACTGGAACAAGTAAGGTGTCTAGGGTAGGGCACCTCCAGGATTCCCCTCCCCACATCTATCCTCATATTTTCTCTCTCTCTAGAGATGCTGAGTTACTCCAGCATTTTGTGTCTCTCTTCTGCATAAAACAGCATTTGCAGTTCTTTCCTACTCATTCCCACTACTGAGGTACAAATTACATTGGTTCTAGAGTGCAGTTACAGAAGGTTGAACAATTTCAAATTGGTTCAGTCAATTAGCTTTATTTTCACCCTGCGAGGTGATGAGAATGTAAGGGAAAAAATCGGATTAATGTAGTATTAATGTAAATGAAGATCAGTGTGAGCTCAGTGAGCTGAAGTGCCAGTTTCTGTGCTCTATCTCTTTCATGCTACATTGGAGGTGAGGGTCACATTGTGGTGAAAAAGTCTAAGAAAAGTGTTGGGGAAATAATGCTGTCTTGTATAAATATTTAATATGCACCACATCATTAAGGCGCTATCCTGTTCATTGAACCAGATAATAACAGGTAATGTGTAAGAAGGAGCAGCAAATGCTGGTTTAAACTGAAGATACACACAAAACTCTGGAGCAACTCAGTGGGTCAGACAGCATCTCTGGAGAAAAGGAATAGGTCAAGTTTCGGGTCGAGACCCTTCTTCAGACTGAGAAGGGTTAGTCTGTCTGTTAGTCTGAATAAGGGTCTCGACCCGAAACGTCACCTTTTCCTTTTCTCTAGAGATGCTGCCTGCCGCGCTGAGTTACTCCAGATTTTTGTGTCTAAGAACAGGTAATCCCTGCGACCAGAACCAAAGGATTGCTTCAATACTGAAACCTTACATGTCAATTGTTAAACTGAAGTTTACAGTTGGATTTCACATTATGTTGAAAATTTTAAATAAACAGGTTTATTGGCAGAACAATTAAATTGTGCTTTCTTCTGTAATAACCATTTCATCTGTCATTCATAAACATTACAAACATAATTGAGAACAGATTAGCAGATGAGGTTAATAGGTGATACACAAAAGGCTGGAGAAACGCAGCAGGTGCAGCAGCATCTAAGGAGCGAAGGAGATAGGCGACGTTTCAAGTTGAGACCCTTCTTCAGACTGGTCAGGGATCAGGGAAACGAGAGATATAGACGGTGATGTGGAGAGATAAAGAACAATGAATGAAAGATATGCAAAAAAGTATCAATGATAAAGGGAACAAGCCATTGTAAGCTGTTTGTGGTGTGAAAATGAGAAGCTGGTGCGACTAGGGTGGGGGAGGGAGATAGAGAGAGAGGGAATGCCAGGGCCCGAGGGCTGAGGGAAAGGTGGGAAGGGGAGGAGACAGCAAGGGTTAACGGAATAGAAAAAATTCAATATTCAAGCCCAGAGGATGCAGACTCCCCAAGGTGCTGACTCCCCAATATGAGGTGCTGTTCCTCCAACTTGCGGTGTTGCTCACTCTGGCCGTGGAGGTGGCCTAGGACCGAGAGGTCGGATACAGAATGGGAGGGGGAGTTGAAGTGCTGAGCCACCGGAGGGTCGGGTTGGTTAATGCGGAGCGGAGGTGTTCGGCGAAACGATCGCCAAGCCTCCGCTTGGTCTCACCGATATAGATCATCTGGCATCTGGAGCAGCGGATGCAGTAGATGAGGTTGGAGGAGGTGCAGGTGAACCTCTGTCGGACCTGGAAGGACTGCTTGGGTCCCTGAAAGGAGTGGAGGGGGGAGGTGGGCCAGAGTGAGCACACCGCAAGTTGGAGGAACAGCACCTCATATTCCGCTTGGGGAGTCTGCATCCTCTGGGCTTGAACATTGAATTTTCTCAATTCTGTTAACCCTTGCTGTCTCCTCCCCTTCCCACCTCTCCCTCAGCCCTCGGGCCCTGGCATTCCCTCTCTCTCTATCTCCCTCCCGCACCCTAGTCGCACTAGCTTCTCATTTTCACACCACAAATAGCTTACAATGGCTTGTTCCCTTTATCACCGATACTTTTTTGCATATCTTTCATTCATTGTTCTTTATCTCTCCACATCACCGTCTATATCTCTCGTTTCCTTGATCTCTGACCAGTCTGAAGAAGGGTCTCGACCCGAAACGTCGTCTATCTCCTTCGCTCCTCAGATGCTGCTGCACCCGCTGAGTTTCTCCAGCCTTTTGTGTACCCTCGATTCTCCAGCATCTGCAGTTCCTTCTTTAACAGGTTAATAAGGGAGTTACGTCTGTTTACCTTGTCTCGTATCTGTTGTCGTACTTTTTCCCTTTCAGCTTCCATTCTAATATGCTTTTGCTTACGTTCATCTTCCTGTTGACGAAGGGCCTCTTGTCTTTCTTCTTCCTTCTTCTGTGCATCTGGGTCTTTCTCCTCATCACCCCCCAGCATCTTCCCCATGTCTTTGGTGGCCCCTGGGTGAAGTAATGACATTATATTATAGTCATGGAGATTGCTAAGAATAAGACGATGCCTTTGTTTTGTTTTAGATTTTGCACATGTGAGACATGACTAAAAAAATCCTAACTTCACATAATCTCTTGTTGTGGTTCTCTAGGAGCCTGGAGATGAATTAGGCCACACTTAACAATGGAAGCACTTATGCTATTTTGAAAAAGTTTGTGTCACAGCTAAATTATAGTCAGATAGATTTGTTATGTTACAGTTGGCTAGGGATAAAGTCCAGGAAAGCGCCAGTACTTATAGGGATATAGTTTAACATAAACAAGGACATTGTGTCTGGGCAAAAATGATCTTTGATAAGGTGGCTGAAGTAGCAACTGTGTCTTTCTGAAGACGTTGCACTGAGAGTAAGAATTTCATTGTTCGGTTTTGGAACATACTGTATGACAATGAAACACTTGTTTGTTTCTTGATTCTGGAATGAAGATTGGACTGATGGCTTGCTTGCATAGGTAGCAAAGTAGGGTCCATGGTAGGTGTGCTCCTCTTCCCTTCCTCACACATCAAATTAAGATGACATTTGCTAGAGTCTGGAGGCTAATCCACTCAAAGTTGTACATCTTTCTTTCAGATCCACAATCTTTGACCGCATCCATCAATTGGACATTTTATTTCAATCCTGCTTCAACGATGGCATGTTTCCCATTTGTCACAGAGGAACTACCATTCTTCACCAGAGGCAAGCATTATTCTTTTTTTTAATCTACATATCAAATTTTCTTCTGAAAGTCACTATGGAATTTTCTTTTACCGCTATTTTAGTTTATTTTACCACAAAAGTTTAGTCTGAATCTGGATGTTGGTATATGTTGTTAGAAAGCAGTGACATCTTATTATCAAACTGCAGTAACCTGTACTTTTCTTCAGACCAATATTAAATGTACTTTTAAGTCTACAGAAGGTTCCGACCCGAAATCCTTTTTCTCCAGAGATGCTACCTGAACTGCTGATTTATTCCAGCACTTTGTGTCTATCCATGGTATAAACCAGCATTTGCCGTTTCTTCCTACACTTAATTTACTTTAATATTTTCAGCCAAGAAATCTATGACTAGGCTTCTTGCATTGCAATGTTGATAATAGTTAATATTTTTGAGAACTTACGAAAAAATGTAAACCCAATATTTGATCTGTGAACATTTTTTTGTATTTGTATTTGCATAACTTTTCAAAAAGGTGCCATATTTACACATTTTACTATCGTTTCAATATTATGCATATTCCTGGAATCAAATCACACATGCGGGGTTTAATCAAGACCAGTTGCTAGAGAAGAATATGTTATAGTTCTTGTATTGTAAGCTGGCACTATGAGAATGAAGGAATATTTAAACACTGTATCAACATTATTGGTTTGTACCTTTTTCTGAACTTCACTGCAGTAACAATGTGAGCTCCTTTATCCGAGGTTGCATTTACAGTTCAGCTGAGTATTCATAGGCACAATCTAACTGCACTTCTTCCATGTATTAGTGTTTAGGTAGTGTTGTTAATTTTCCAGTAAATTGGTTGCATTCTAGGTCCTCCTTTAGGTCTGCCTCTCAGTGACACAAAAAATATAAAGTATTCTGAGTGCAGGTAGATGGGACTAGGGGAAAACAAATGGTCGGCATGGACTGGAAGGGCCGAGAGGGCCTGTTTCCGTGCTGTAATTGTTATATGGTTATATGGTTATATGGTTCTTGTCCTTGATTGTCAAATAATTAATCACTACCTCCTTATCTCAACTTTTGTGGTCTCATAGAGCATAGAATATAGAATAGCACAGCAATAGACCCTTTGGCCCACAATGTCTATACTGAACATGATGCCAAAACCAACTCTTATCTGCCTGCAGATAATCCATATCCCTCCGTTTCCTACATATCCACGTGTTCACCCAAAAAGTATCTTAAATGCTTTTATCATTTTTGCATCCATTGCGACCCTTTGCAGCATGTTCTAGGCACTCACCACCCTTTGTATAAAAAATCTTGCCTCGCACCTCTCCTTTAACTTCGCTCCTCTCACCTGCAAGAATAACTTTCTCTATATATTGACCAGTCCAACACACAAGTGCAAGCAGACCTCACTCATTTATTTTGGTTTTTAACTTGAGAATTTGAATAGTCAATTTTTGAGTAAACATTCAAATAATAAATAATTGTCCTGAGTTTCACAGACTACCTACGTTCATATTTCCGAATGGCATTCAATTTATCTTTTCACGTCAAATTGAGTTTGTCGTCATATGCACAAGTAGGTGGGGTACAGGTACAAAGAAAACCTTGCTTGCAGCAGAAGCTGATCTTTCTGACTGAAATGGTCATCAGGCTAAGCAGCAAGGATCCATGTGGAATATGTGGCTTTCGAATTGCATGCTGATTAGCATGATTTAGCCATAAAATAACTATGAAAAATATTTGATGGATAGTAAAACCCCACCATTAACTTTACTTTAAGGCATTTCAATCTGTCTGAATGTTTTCATGGAATAAACAATGAAAAAAATGGAAAAAAGTAAAAGCACCAAAGACTTTGAAGTAATTAAAGCATTATCCATACGTAAACATATAAAATAAATGTAACTTTTATTTTTATTTTTTTTCCAACTTCACAATCCTCATTCAAACACCATGGCACTATGGCACAATGGTGGAGTTGCTGCCTTGCAGGGCCGGAGACCCGGGTTTGATCCTGACTACGGGTGCTATCTGTACGGAGTTTGTATGTTCTCCTTGTGACCACGTGGGTTTTCTCCGGGTGCTCCAGTTTCTTCCCATATTCCAAAGATGTGTTTATTTGTAGGTTAATTGACTGCTGTAAACTGCCCCTAATGTGTACTATAGAACGAGTGTACAGGTGATTGGTGGTCGGTGTGAACTCGGTGAGCCAAAGGGCTTGTTTCTTCACAGTAGCTCTGAACTAAACTAAACTAAGCTAAACTAAATGAATTGCCTGTTAAATCCTGTACCAGGTTTAACCAGGTTGAGGAACCGAGAGTAAGCTCCCCAATATTAACACTGGGGAATCTCAGCAAGGTCCCACTACTCTTTTAGACTCCATGCCAAGTGCAATAAAGGGGTCCTTGTTCATCAGTCACTGTAAGCATGCAGGTACAGCAGGCAGTGAAGAAAGCTAATGGCATGTTGGCCTTCATACCAAAAGGAGATGAGTATAGGAGTAAAGAGGTCCTTCTGCAGTTGCACAGGGCCCTAGTGAGACTGCACCTGGAGTATTGTGTGCAGTTTTGGTCACCAAATTTGAAGAAGAGGCTCCACAACTGACAACCATGATTTGTGTCTGAGGTTGATGGATAATCTATGTTTGGTCTCTGGAATAAGCGGAGTTCCAGACACTATTTAGGGCTTCCAGTGAATGGAGTGAGCGTAGTATAGGTACTCCGTGTTGTATTATGAATGGAACAATCGAATCAGCGCTTTTTGAAGTGTGAAATATTTCACTGGCCCCCATAATAATCTTCTCTCCCTTCCACCAAACTCTAAGCCTTAGCACTGCAGTATTTTTTCCCAGTACGTGAGTGTTACCCTACCAATTTGAATCTATGATTTATCAGATTCTCTCTTCCAACTGAGCTTATATGTCATCATAATTTGTCTAGCAAATTAAAGCAATTCTCATATCACAATGTACCATCTGTGGAAATGGATAGAAGTGGCCCCTACATTCCGATTAGGAATTATTTTCCACTCATTCTCTAATCTCTGTGATTAATGCCGATACATTCTTGGTTGTGTGTATCCTTTTTCTTGCGCTATCGCCAGTAATGGGACCAACATTTAATTGTAAAAGTCCAATTTTAACACATTTGACACTTGGAGTTTAACAAGTATCCTCCAAATTGAGAGAGAGAAAAGTTTATTTTTAAAAGCCAATTATATTTTGAGGCACTTGGTTTGGGGGCGAACAAATTCAGTCTTTTGCCGTCTGAGGTCAGCCCTGCTAAACTGGCTCAAAAACACTGAAGAACCATTAACCTTTGTGTTAGTTATGACTCAGACTGTTTTGCTTGGAAAGTGGGCAATTGGCAATAAAACTGAAGTGGTGGATAATAAATTCTTCTGATCTGTCCTTCGTATGGCTTATTTGTGAAGCGAGGTCATCTGCTTTTCCCAAGGGTTTCCATCATCTGTTGAAATTCAAACTGTAACAAGCTAAGCTATAACTAGACGATCGTGACCCAAGCTCACTTTCTCATTTATTTCCCTTCATTATTTTCTGCATGGTGTATGTTTTTCTGTTTCAGTTTATCTGTTTGCCTTTACCCAGAAGTTAATAAGCCACCGTGTATAATCCCATCGGTGGAATCACCTTGATGACAATGCAATCTTCACACTGATCAATGAGGTTTTGTTTTGATTTTTAAACTTTAGCATCTCACCACAATATACACGGATAAATTGTTGCTTATGAAGCAATCTGATTAATTCCAGGGAAAGGTAGATTCAAACGTGGACAGCTTGCTATATGTGGATTAGTTTACCAGATCTCCAATACTTCTTAAACTGGAAACATTAACCTCATTTGTTTTTCTTTCCCAATGTACTGCTGATTATAATGAATATTTAAGAGGAGTTTTATGATGGACAAGGAGACATTGAGCAAATTGAAACATTTGGCTGCACTGTGTATTTTAATTAATTCTCTCTCTAAGACATAAATGGGAGCCAATTTCCATCTTCCAACCTCACTATTTTTCATGGTGAACAGGCATTAGCAGGGATGAAAATTATAATGAAAGGTCGCTGATTTTTTAATAGGCCTGGGCTTAAGTGGCCAGTCTGCCTAGTTGTGAATCAATTTTAATCCTCTCCATTTCATAAGGTTGACAAGGAAAGCATCCCATTTTTAATGATATTTAAAATCACACAAACCTGCTTTCTTGATTGCTGTAAATAACTAGCAGGTGCTATATTTTAACTTATCAATAGGTTTTAAATATATAATTTGTTTTTGCTTTTAATGGTTTGACCATCTTCAAACATTGACGGTGCCTTGAAACCTATGAGCCCAAGCTTGTGACCTTCATGTATTCCAAAGTTTCTTGGAAGTACAAAATTACAGAATTGTAATGATACAGAAGGAAGCCATTTGTCCCATGTTGCTTCCCGATAGAACATTTTTGTTTATCCCATTCCCTATTCTTGCCCCATAACCTACAAATTATTTTCTTTAAATTTAATTTAAATTCCTTTTGAAGGGACTGATTGCTTCTGATTTTTCATACCCTTAAATAAATTATTTTCAGATCACTATTACTCTATGAGTAAATAAGTTTTATTTGAGTTGAATAAGACATTGGTGAAGCCACATTTAGAGTATTGTGTTCAGTTTTGGTCACCCCATTTTACGAAAGATGTTAAGCTGGAATGGGTGCAGAAAAGATTTACGAGGAGGTTGCCAGGTCTCGAGAGGCCTGAGCTCTGCGGAGAGGTTGAGCAGGCTAGGACTTTATTACTTGGAGTACATTAGGATGAGGGATGAGCTTATAGAACTGTATAAGATCATGAGAGGAATAGATAGGGTAAATGCACAGAATCTTTTACCCAGAGTAAGGGAATCCAGCACCAGAGGACATAGGTTTAGGGTGAGGGTGGAAAGATTTAATTTGAACCAGAGGAGCAACCTTTTTACATGATGGTGGGCATATGGAATGAGTTGCCAGATAAAGTAGTTGAGGCAGGTACTATCACAATGTTTAAAAAACATTAGGACAAAACATGGATACGATGGAGTTAGAAGGATATGGGCCAAACGTAGGCAAGTGGCCCATATGGGGTAGATGGAGTATGTTCGTCGGTGTGGTCAAGTTGGCCTGAAGGGCCAGGTTCCATGCAGTATGACTCTAAAGGGGCTGTCACACTTGGGCGACCTAATTGGCGAGTTTAGAAGAGTTTAGGAGAGTTTGAAAATGTCATGTTGAAGACATCTATCGACGATGTAGAAGACCTCCTTCGACCTCCTTCGACTATGTTGAAGACTAACTTCGACTAGCTACGACTATCTACGACTAACCTCGGGAAAATTGAACACCGAATAGTGGAGAATGAAGACGACCTCCTTTGATCTCCTTCGACCTCCCTTCGACTATGATGAAGACTATCTACCGTTGACTACCTTCGATTACCTTCGACTACCCTCGATAACCTATGACTAACATGCCGACCTACTAAGACCAACTATGAGTAAAAAAAGTATTGTTTTTTCCATGGCGACCTTTTTGTTACTCGTGGGCATTTGTCAACATGTTGAAAAATACGCCGCAACCTAGCTGAGGCCTCGAGTACATGGGGACTCCTCTCGAGCATGAAGGAGAGTTACAAAGACCTCCTACGACCTGGTGTCGACCATGCTGCGAGTATGAGTCGAAGGCAAACTCGCCAGAACTCGCGGATTAGGTCGCCCAAGTGGGACAGCCCCTTCATACTATGTAATTTAATGCTCCCCCTTGTGTCTTTTCAAACCAATTTTTGCAATCAATTTGTAGTCAATGCTTATTATTACCTTCCATACATGCACATTCGTTGCATCTGCAAATTTAAAATTTTACTCGGCACACTGACACATATAGAATTAAGATATATTAAAAATCAATGATCACAGCACCAACTCCGGGGAAACACCACCGTTTCCCATTTTCTGGTGTGAAAAACAACCACTTACCACAACTTTCTGCTTTCTGATTTTAAGCCAATTTCTCATACATGGTGTGAGTGAGCTTTTAATTTCACAGACCTCAAATTTGCAAACCAGCTTTTGTGTGGGACTTTATAAAAGAGCTGCTGAAAATCCATATGGACGATAAGTTACATTCACAACTGTCCTTTTTTACCACATCAAAAGATTCAATCATGTTAGTCAAACATTTTTTTTTGTATTTAACAAATCTGTGTGGCCGTCCGTTATCAGCGCTTACTGGCAAGTGCCTTTGCAGTTTTGCTTGATACTGGAACTGATATTATACTGTCTGGTCTGAAGTTGCTTAGGAGACCTTTACAACCTTTTCTGTAAAAGGCTATTACAATAGCTGTTTTCCAGTTCTCCTGCATCACTCCACTGTCAAGAGAGCATTAAAATATTGTGCAACCACCCTCATCACCCTAACCAACCTACAAGGTATCCGAGCAAAATAAGATCTTATTTACATTAAGCGAAGCTAGCCTTTCCTTTTCCCTCCATCAATTTATGTCTACAACCTTTAATTATACTAAAGGGCCTGTCCCACCAGCATGCGACTCCATGCAGTGAGCGTGACCTAACGTGGTCGCTTGAGCCGTCCAGCCTCGCGGAGGCGGTCCCACTTCAATCGCCGGAGCCATATGGAGTTGTATGGCGCTGGTCCCAACATCGCGCGGGGCTCCGAAAAACTGACCGTTCAAAAATTCCGCGCGGCAACGGCCTGTCGGCCCGCAGCCGCCTCGACGCATTACGCACCGCCTCGACGTCGTGCCTCCGTGACCCTCTCTATAAGTGCCTCGGTGACCCTCTCTGTGTGCCTCCATGGCCCTCTCTCTGTGTGCCTCCATGCCCCTCTCTGTGTACCTCCGTGACCCTCTATATGTGTGCCTCCGTGACCCTTTCTATATGTGCCTCCATGACCCTCTCTCTGTGCCTCCGTGACCCTCTCTCTGTGCCTCCGTGACCCTCTCTATATGTGCCTCCTTGGCCCTCTCTCTGTGTGCCTCCATGACCCTCTCTGTGTTCCTCCGTGTCCCTCTCTGTGTGTTCCTCTCTGTCCTTGAGAACTTACCGCGGACTTCGCTCCAACTTCGCTCCAACTTCACGCCACGTCGCGCCACTCACCCGACCCCCACACGGCCCCCGCTGCCGGTTTGGTCGCGATCGCCGCATGCAGGCGCATGCTGGTGGGACCGGCCCTGTACGGGGATCATCCGATCTTCACGCAGCCCCCGCTTCCAGTTTGGTTGCGCTCACCGCATGGAGTCGCATGCTGGTGGGACAGGCCCTTAAGATTTTGGAAGAAATGTCCTTGGTAAAGACTCATTTAGTATCCTTGCCATGCCTTCTGCTTCTGTGCAGAGATCACTTTCATTACTTCCAATCGGCTCCCCACTTTCTCTGACCACCCGCTAAACTATTTACAAGTCTGTAACATACATTTTGATTTCATTTTTATATACATAGAAACATAGAAACATAGAGGACATGCAGGAGTTGGCCATTCAGCCCTTCGAGCCTGCACCGCCATTCAATATGATCATGGCTGTTCATCCAACTCAGTATCCTGTACCTGCCTTCCTTCCATACTCCCTGATCTCTTTAGCCACAAGGGCCACATCTAACTCCCTCTTAAATATAATCAATGAACTGGCCTCAACTACCTTCTGTGGCAGAGAATTCCAGAGACTCACCACTATCTGTGTGAAAAATGTTTTCCTCATCTAAAGGAATTCCCCCTTATCCTTAGACTGTGACACCGTGTTCTGGACCTCCCCAATGACCTACAGTCATTTTCATCTGATACATTTTCTTTAATTGTCTTATTTTCCTTTTCATTTCCCCTCAGCTTCCTCTGTGTAGCTTACTTCTCATTGCAGTTATTCTGACAGATTTTCTTGTATCTTCTGTCATGCAAGGAGCTTTTGCTTCGGTTGTACTTTTCCCCCTTGAGTGAATATGTCTTGCCTCTTTAAAATCTACCTGTTCCCTTGTAGCTTTATCCATGATAATTTGGTCCGATCTTTACCTAGAAATGTCCCTTCTTCTTTCACTTTGGTTAACCTTTCCCCAATTTAAAAATCTCCTCTAAATTTCTTCTTCCTCTTCTGCATTATTAAGCCAAGCTTCATGATTTAACGATCACTGCTCCCCAAAGCGTATGCACACTAGCATATGCATTCATCTAAACCGTCTTATTTCCTGGAATGAATCCAACATTGTTCCTCCTTACTGGGTCAGAAATATCCTGATTTAGAATGTTCTCAGAAATTATTTCAGCAAATCCTCCCCTTTTTTTGTCCTTCTCTTCCAGTAATATATAAATGTTGTGTAATCAACAGCCACACTGCAATGTGGTTCTGTTCCCACTTTTCTAGCAGTTCCCATGTCTCTTCCACCTTGCCTCAATCCTCAAGGAGATGTGGAGGAACGTCTTTAGTCAGAGGGTGGTGAATCTGTGGAATACGCTGCCACTTAAGAATGTGAAGGCCGTCAATGGATATTTTTAAGGTGAAGATTGATAGATTTTTGATTAGTATAGGTGTCAGAGATTATGGGGAGAAGGCAGGAGAATGGAGTTGGAAGAGAAAGATAGATCAGCCATGATTGAATGGCGGAGTAGACTTGATGGGCGGAATGGTCCAATTCTGCTGCTAGGATGTAAACTTAAAGTAAAATGATTGCAACTTACTAGATGCAGACACCAACCTTGCCAATACAATACTGTGTGCCCATTCTCTGTTCATAATATTATTAAGGGCATCATACAATTGAGAGAGATATTGCAGTAGGATTTTTCTAATCTTTCTTAAGTTTATGGGTACCCAGCCAATGTCTCTGGAATGTCACCACTCAAAATTAGTTTGGATCACAAGAATCAATTGTCCTCCCCTTCAAAGAGATTGTCCACAGGCTGGGCAATACATGCCACACCTGCCTCAGATCTCTGGGTCAGTAACCCTTCTGCCTCAGATCTCTGGGTGGATACTTAATTTTGTTGAGAAAAAAAACATTTGAGTATTCACAATTAACTCCTTTGAATTGACCAGAAAAACAGAGTGTTCTATAATATGTGGGAGGATGAACATTAATTGGCTACAAAGATCTAGCTCAGGAATGGAATAAACTGTGTTACTTGGTCTCTTCAGCACAGGTAACTCAGGTTAATTATAACAGAACCATGCTGTGTGTGGAGGAAGACAGAGCCAACTAACATTTAATGGCAAAAAATTTGACAGTGGTTATATTAAGAATTCACAATATTATCTGCCTTGTTTCAGCTATCAATTTTATATTTTAATTAAAGTATTACATTATATAGATAATCTTGGTGACATTGTAATCAATTCTGTGAACAATGCATGCAATTTAGTAAGCAATAATCTTTTCGTCTGAGTAAGGGTCATTAAAAGAAATGTTTCTTTGTTGCCTGACTTGCTGAGCACCCAAACATTTTCTGATTTTAACTTCATATAATTAATTTAATGAGTTACAGATTTTCCATGCTCATCTGGATAACTTTTACAGACAAGCTGTGGAAACTACTGAAATATTTATGCTGTGATGCTAGTGTTCCTGCAGCACTTTTCTTGAAGTTACAATGGATAAGCTGAGCATCGCAGGGAGTCCTGCTTTTTTATCTTAAAAGGAACTTACACAGATCAGAGTGTTGACGAAGAAACTGCAGATGCTGGAGAATCGAGGGTTACACAAAATGCTGGAGAAACTCAGCGGGTGCAGCAGCATCTAAGGAGCGAAGGAGATAGGCGACGTTTCGGGTCGAGACCCTTCTTCAGACTGGTCAGGGATCAGGGAAACGAGAGATCAGATGCTGGAAGTGCATTGTACTTTACAAATCATGGTGATTCGGGTTTGCCAGGGATACAATAATATCGAGGTCAAGCAACACTTTGCCTAAGATGTGAGACCTATTGAAGAAGGATGGTTCACAGCATTCCTCTACAATTTATGCAAATTAAAACCAAAATTTAAACCACTTAACCTGATCTGAGAGGGTAAGCTGTTAGAATTCGAGGAGAGCAGTTAAATCTTAACCAATATCCTCATATCCCGGAACTCAGTCGCATTAAGATCATAGTCTGTGGAGAACTGTACACATAAAAAACATAGAAAATAGGTGCAGGAGTAGGCCATTCAGCCCTTAGAGCCTAACATAATCACAACATAATCACTTGCTACAAATAGTTTTGCTTTGGTACAATATTACTCAATAATAACCACACCCAGTACTGCCAAAATCGCATGTGTCAAAATAGTCTTACTACGATCTTGATTAATATCCCAGAATATTGCAGAATCTTTCAGTTAGATTAGCCTGACATGTTTAATATCTTGCATTATTGTGTCCAATATTTACACTTAAATAATTGAAAAATCTTAGCATTCTAATGACATTAGGATATGTTTCCATGTAAGGCATTAAGCATTAGCAACTTTCCTAATCAACAGAGCCATCATAGGGCAACCAACGCTTCTCCACTGCAGTCCAGTGTCCTATATTATTTTTTGCTGCTTCATAATACAATTAATGCAAACTAGTGACCGTGACCTAAAATTCTTCTTAATAATCACATTATTTTATCTAAGGAGAAACCAAATGATTTAGTCACTTTAACGTTAATAGTTCCACTAAAATATTACCCTACAAGAAATTAATGCAGTAATATGTGCATGCTTCTGGAATGTGAATGTGAGCAGCTTAAGTCTGCATAATTCCATTCATTCCCCATGACTGGTATTAAAGATTGGCCAAAGTTATATGCTGGGAAGCTGCTATTTTTGTAAAATCATCTGCCTTCATTATGGAAACTATGTCGTGATTAAGGAAACTGACTATTTAAATCGAGCATTGCAACATTTAAATGTCCATTTTACTTCGGAGTCACGTGACTACGTGAAGACCCCGCCAGCATGCATGCGTGACATATCGTCTACCGCACTGCGCAACGACGGGCTGTGGAAGCGTTGCTCCACCAGCGGTAAGTTTCAAACCTGGTTTTCAACTTAATTCCAGGTCTGTTTTTTCTCCTTGCAGGAAGCTCTGATAGAGTTTCTGCTGGAGATATCACGGATTCCCCTACACCGCGGGGAAATCCCGGCTGCAAGAATCGCGGGGATGCCCGGCTCGGGGGGGGAACCTCACCACAGACTTCGCGGGGAATCCTGTCTTCAGGGACCGCGAGGGAATCCCGGCTGTTGTAAACCGTGGAGACTGGAATCCGCGGAGTGAACCCGGCTCGGGGAAACCCGGCCGCAGGGACCGCGGGGAAGGCAAACCGTGGGGTAAACCCGGTTCAGGGAAACCCGGTCGCAGGGATCGCGTGAAAGACATAAGCTGCGGGATGAACCCGGCTAGGGGAACCCGGCCGCGGGGACCGTGTGGAAGACACGGTTGCGGACCGCAGAAGTGCGGATAGCCGGAGGCATTTCTCAGACTCCAGTGGCCCAGAGAGGTTCAACGGAGTCTGACAGGCCTGGACGAGTCAGGCCAGGAGAGCGTTTTACCCATGTGGAGCATGGATAGTGTCAGTAGAGCGCTCATCCCACTAATGCTCCATCCTGATATGGTCCATGGAATGGCATATCAGCAGAAGTATACCACCGACGGATAAGCCCAGAGACCCGGCAGGATCCGGGCTGTGAATATACCGCTGGCGGATAAGCCTGGAGACTCAGCAGGGTCCGGGCTGGAAGATTCACTGCTTGCAGATAATGACAGCAGCTGTTTATCCCGCATGGAGCGGAAGACTCGGAAATATGTCCAGGGAACATACTAGAGTACAAGCGTGAGTTTCCAGAAAATTCTGGCATGGCATCAAGACCTTCACTAACGAAGAAACCTAGAGGCCAGAGTTCCCTCGTGAAGGAGCAGCCACCTCACACCACATCATTACTAGAACAGGTGCCGGCCATGCACCTGCAAAATTGTTCCTGAAAGGACCAGCAATGAACAGTGCTATGTGGGGGTACAATGCACACTTCAAAATGAACTGCTTCCAGCAGAACGCCATCGGACCTGCCTTAAATTCCAAATCTGCAGGTTCAAGTGAGGCCAGCAATGTCCAGCCGCCGAATCCTCTCTTCAGGAAACCTGCCCAAACAGGTAAGACCCGGATGAAGAACTAAAGCTGTCCGGCTTATCAATGGTATCACGGCAACAACACACCCCATGCCTCTATCGACAGCAAGCGTTTCACTGAAGCTGGTGGCAGCTACAAAACTGGACATGGGCCTTTCAGGCCAAGGCCCAAACCGGTCCTCAGGGAATTTGGTCCACGCACCCCAACAATCCTACTCTCCAAATCCGGGATGGAATTAGAACCCGCACCAGTGGCCTTTGGACTTACCACAAGACCACCAATAACCATGAAGGTAGGTGGGTGTGGTTCTTTCCAAAAGACGAGGTACAGTGGCTTGCAAAAGTATTCATACCCCTTGAACTTTTCCACATTTTGTCACGTTACAACCACAAACATAAATGTATTTTATTGGGATTTTATGTGATAGACCAACACAAAGTGGTGCATAATTGTGAAGTGGAAGGAAAATGATACATGGTTTCCAAATTTTATTACAAATAAAAAACTGAAAAGTGTGGCATGCAAAAGTATTCAGCCCCCCTGAGACAATACTTTGTAGAAACAACATCCGCTGCAATTACAGCTGCAAGTCTTTTGGGGTATGTCTCTACCAGCTTTGCACAACTAGAGACTGAAATTTTTGCCCATTCTTCTTTGCAAAATAGCTCAAGCTCAGTCGGATTGGATGGAGAGCGTCTGTGAACAGCAATTGTCAAGTCTTGCCAGAGATTCTCAATTGGATTTAGGTCTGGACTTTGATTGGGCCATTCTAACACATGAATATGCTTTGATCTAAACCATTCCATTGGAGCTCTGGCTGTATGTTTAGGGTTGTTGTCCTGCTGGAAGGTGAACCTCCGCCCCAGTCTCAAGTCTTTTGCAGACTCTAACAGGTTTTCTTCCAAGATTGCCCTGTATTTGGCTCCATCCATCTTCCCATCAACTCTGACCAGATGCCCCGTCCCTGCTGAAGAAAAGCATCCCCACAGCATGATGCTGCCACCACCATGTTTCACAGTGGGGATGGTGTGTTCAGGGTGATGTGCAGTGTTAGTTTTCCGCCACACATAGCGTTTTGCATTTATGCCAAAAACTTCAATTTTGGTCTCATCAGACCAGAGCACCTTCCTCCACATGTTTGCTGTGTCCCCCACATGGCTTGTGGCAAACTGCAAATGGGACTTCTTATGGCTTTGTTTCAACAATGGCTTTCTTCTTGCCACTCTTCCATAAAGACCCGATTTGTGGAGTGCACGACTAATAGTTGTCCTGTGGACAGAATCTCCCACCTGAGCTGTAGATTTCTGCAGCTCCTCCAGAGTTACCATGGGCCTCTTGGCTGCTTCTCTGATCAATGCTGTCCTTGCCCGGCCTGTCAGTTTAGGTGGACGGCCATGTCTTGGTAGGTTTGCAGTTGTGCCATACTCTTTCCATTTTCGGATGATGGATTGAACAGTGCTCCGTGAGATGTTCAAAGCTTGGGATCTCTTTTTATAACCTAACCCTGCTTTAAACTTCTCCACAACTTCATCCCTGACCTGTCTGGTGTGTTCCTTGGGCTTCATGATGCCCAAGGAACATTGTTTGTTCACTAATGTTCTCTAACAAACCTCTGAGGCCTTCACAGAGCTGTATTTATACTGAGATCAGATTACACACAAGTGGACTCTATTTACTAATTAGGTGACTTCTGAAGGCATTTGGTTGCACTGGATTTTATTTAGGGGTATCAGAGTAAAGGGAGCTGAATACTTTTGCACGCCACACTTTTCAGTTTTTTATTTGTAAAAAGGTTTGAAAACCATGTATCATTTTCCTTCCACTTCACAATTATGCGCCACTTTGTGTTGGTCTATCACATACAATCCTAATAAAATACATTTACGTTTGTGGTTGTAACATGACAAAATGTGGGAAAGTTCAAGGGGTATGAATACTTTTGGAAGCCACTGTATGTGGACCATTTACAAGTTGGTAAATTTACACTTGTTTTATGCAAGACAGAGTTGCCTTTCAAGACAGGCCACAGTTGCGGGCCGCTGATTGTCACAATGAAAGATACCGGTTCAACTTGCATGTGCAGTATAGACATTTCTGAATAGAAAACGTAATTACTGTCTAACAACAGAGGAACAATTTACCAAATTACAAAAACCAGTGCTTCGGCTGCTCAGAGCTAAAAGCTATTGTTATGGCCTATCTGGATGATGTTCTAAGACACTGTACTTTGCCAAATCAGCGGTATAGCCACAAACTATACTGCAGAAATCATCCATCCAGTTAAATTTAAGTTGATACCAACTTAACTTATTGAGTATTAGGATTACCTTTAACTCTATTAAATTGTCTGGGATTGGCAATATATTGGCTTTCAGCTGTGCTATTTATGCGCCTTTGCATCATCAGAGCTATACAGCTTTCAAGCTCACAAGTACCATGTAGGTCATTACTATCAGACCTATGTTATTCGCAGCTGAAACTATCAAAGTCACCATGGTAGACAAACAGTATTTAACATTGCTTCACTAACCTTCATCAGTAACTCATCAGTTAATTACTAACAGATGCTATTGCTCAAAGATGGATAATTACTAATACCATCTTTAGTTACGGAGGCAGATGGGTTTGCATGAGTTACCAATTGTTCAGTTATATGGTATCAACTACCTATACACACTAGGTGCATTCTGTGGATTAAAGGTTTGTACGAATATGCATAATCTGCATGTTCAAGTCTAACTTGATACACTCTGGTGCTGTTATATTTTAATCGCATGGGTGCAATCAAGTCAAAGTATCCGGTAATAGTTTACCTGACTTCATTTGGCTTTGGTGTATCATCGTGTAAACGCAATGACAACACAGAATGGATGTTGGATCGCAAGTATTTAAGGACATTGTGGGCTCGATGGAACACCTAAAGATCGAAATGTTGCATTCAGGCTCAATCACCAGTTGCAAAATACGTGGCCTATCAGTGGCGATGGATGCATTCTCGCTACACTGGGGAAGAATGCTCTTTTGTCTCCCTCCATTTTACCTTATCAGACGGGTCTTGCAAATTCAGCAATTTCCCGCTTCAGGCATTTTCGTAGTGCCTGACTGGCCTATACAGCCATGATTCCCGCTGATGTTGGGAATGATGATAGAACCTTATATGGTTATTTCCAGGCAAATATTTGCTGGTTAGCCATGACTCGGGAAACCATCCTCTGCATACATAAATCAATTAATTGACTTGCAGACTTGGAAGAACGTTCCTGCGGCTCAGATTGTTAAACCAAACTATGGACGTGCTCACTGCAATTGCAGGGATAGCACCAAATAAGCACCAAATAATTCCCTCATAGGAGATGGGAAGTATTTTGTTATTACATATAAATTGACACGGATGACTTACGTCTTGAAGTGCAGTTTCTATATGGGGTTTGACAATCATTAATAGAGTGCCATTTACTGTGCCGAACATGCCTTCTCAGCATATTGGCTGCGGGGAGCAGAATCCACTCTGTCTGGTCTCACCTTCTGATATCTAGATTATGAAGGGTATCTTCAACTCGAAACCCCCCAAGTCAGGTATGCAGAGATATGGGATGTTAACTTTGGAACATCCCTGTCCTTGGCTCACTAACCAAGTGGTTATGCTCATGGCGCTGAGTCAGCACAACGGGTCCAGTCTTTGCATAGCTGTGACTGGACTGGATGATTATTCTGCAGGGAAATTACATTTAAGGTATGACTTAATCAGCAGAATACACCAGGGACATTAGGTCTCAAACTAGAATTGTTGGCATATCCCATGGACCTTCGGTTGTGTGTGGCCACACATCTACACCAGTATGTTAAGGTCACTAGAGCCTTAGAGACTCTGAACTAGCCATGATTGTTAGTCACATGAAGCCTCATAAGAATATATCACTACAGACCATCTCCAGATGGTTAATATGGGTTCTGGGATACAGGAGTGAACACTGACATACAAGTCTCACTCCACCCAGGCTGCAACTATATCAGCAGCAGGGGATGGACGTTTCGCGGGACCACATCCTGGTGGCTGCAGGATGGTCTAACGAATGATCTTCCAAACATTTTAGAAATACCCTTTGCCAGACCGGGGATATTTGCCAACTCTATTTTAGGTCTGTTTTATAGTTCCTCCCGGTTGAGGGAGGTTACTATTATCATTATTTGTCCGTTAATAGCATCAACATGTCTATACCTATGTCATGTCTGAATGCATTATTAAAATTCACTCTTCACTGATGCAGTGTGTGATGCATGGACTCGTCTCCACGGCATGAAATCACAGAGCTTTGAAATCTTCACGTAGTCACTCACGTGACTCCGAAGTAAAATAGTAAGGTTAAACGAGCTTACCAGTTTGATGTTTGATCTTTATTTTCTGAGGAGTTGCGTTGAGGCATTACATGCCCTACGCTCCCAACCCTCTATTATAAAGGTCAACTGGTATTTTAGTTTGCTTATCTTACTATATATTTAGTCAACTTCTGGTATCTGTGATTTCACGCCGCTATTTTGAAGAATGTCGCGCATGCGTGCTGGCGGGGTCTTCACGTAATCCCTCAACGTAACTCCTCATAAAATAAAGATCAAACTTCAAACTGGTAAGTTCTCTTTTAATCTTACTATTATATTCCAGTGAAGCATTCTATTTCCTTCTGCCTCATTAATAAATTTCATAAAGGATAATTAAAAATCTTCTATTCCCAGAAACTTGAGAGTGCTGCCATTTATAATAATGTGAGCCTAACAGCATTGATGAATTTAAGGGAGTTAGTTATATTTGCTGATGAGGATGGTGGTGTTGTACGACTGAGCTCTACCATGAGAAAACTTCTTACCACTCTCAGAACCATAACTTCACCACTTAACATCAAGTCATAATTTCCCATAAAGCTACAGCCCTTCTTTCCAATGGACATCCTTCCTCCATTTCCCTACTGCACGAACTGCAACACGTCCGGCCTGCTTCTTCTGTCTGCAAGATGCATAAGCAGAACCAACCTGAGGGATCCACTGTTACAACCCATTCATGGCCCAGAGGACTTATTTTCCGACTGTATTTATTGTCTAGTCTTTTCTTACTCATACTGTGACTTTTGATGCCCTACTGAGGGCACATTGCTGATTTTTGAGCACTTTCCATCTGTGTCAGGTTGCGAATAATCACATTAATTTGCCTGTTTTCCTTATATGTACTTATATGAGGACGTATCCACTAGAATAACACATTAAGAAATCTTAGATATCTTACGGAACTTGGCATGTATTCATTGATGAAGCAGAAAATTAAGCAGCTAATGTATTGATTTCCCCATATGCCTTTTCAAGATGCACGGTTCCTTGGAATATAATGGCAGACTCGTTCCTATCCATTTGATGTTCTCCAACTGTACTATTTCACCATTTATGCATGCATTTTGTGGCAACTTTCCTTATATCTCCTTAGGAATTATATTTATGTAGTATTTCTTCATTGCGCACTACAATAATGCTTGTTTTTCATTCACTCAAAGAATGTGAACATTGGTGACAGTCCTAGAATTGAATGTTTGTAACTGTCTTTGAACCACATCAGCCCATTGACTTGTTACGCTTTCAATGTGCTGTCGGTAGGGATTCTCAGCATTAGAGCCCATTTGCAATGAAGTAATGTTTATTGATTCTCAAATTATGATGGACTGATTGGAGGGAAACATTTAATGGTGTACACATTCGTCTTCCGCCTCTGTCCTTCATCATAATCATAATCATATTTTATTAGCCAAGTATGTTTTGCAACATACGAGGTATTTCAATTGCCATACAGTCATACCATTAAAAACCAACAGAACACACAAAAGACATTTTAACATAAACATCCACCACATTCCTCACTGTGATGGAACGTGAAAAAAAGTTTAATCTCTTCCCTTCTTTGTTCTTCCGGGGTCGGGGGCCTTGAGCCTTCCATTGATGGGACGATCTTGGCTCCCGTAGCCGGTGCCGTTTGGGCCCTCGCGTTGGGGTGGTCAAGCTCCTGCATCGGGGGGGATCTCAGCTCCCCAGCGCCGGGCGATCAGACCCCGGGTCAGGGTTGGTCGAAACCTTCTGCGTCGTTTGGAGCTCCCGACATCTACAGTCTCTACCCGAGACTGCGATCTGCTCGATGGTGAGATTTGCAGGCCGTGTTGGAGCGTCGATCCCAGGCAAGGGATCGGCTCCAATGGTAAGTCCACATCCCCGAGGTGGAGGTCAAAGTCAATCCCGAGCATGGCCACCAGCTCCATGATGTTAGGCCGCAGAGCGACTGGAGATACGATCCGAAAAACAATCACATCTCCGGCAAGGTAAGAGATTGACAAAATGTTTCCTCCAATGACCTTCCCCACCCCCCACATAAAACAAACCAGAGAACATTAACACAAACTTTTAAAACACACTAAAAATAACAAAAGAAAAGATGAAAAGACAGACAGACTGTTGGCAAGGCTGCCATCGTGTGTCGCCCGCTGGTGTTCAATGGTAGAAGATGTCATGGGTTTGGGAGATGCTTAGGGTTGATGGAGTGCCAAAGGATTGGATAATTTTGTCCTGGAATGGTCAATATTGTTGCAATTGTGTGCAGATGCTTAACCCGGTGCAGAAGGTGATCTTGCAGTTGCAGCAGTTAAGTTACTGGTCCATGGTTTGCTTTGGTTATTCTATCTAACACAGATTAATTCAACTGCAAGTATAAAGAGTGGCAGGCATATTATTTTACATTTTCAGAGTCTGTGAATGATGCTGGGATTTAATTTTGACAAATAATTCAATTGGAAGATCCAGAAAATCTTCCTTCTTATCAAGCCTAATTTATATCTTATTCCTGATTTTGTTACTAAAGATCCACACCTTCAAACCATATACCTTGGAATGATAAAGTTGCTGAGAGGTACATGGTAACATAGTGTAAGATCATCGAGGAGCCAGGATCAGTTGTTAATAGTGGAAGTGGGATTTTTGGTTATGTGCAAAGTTATAACGTTTTTTGGGGATTTTGTTTCTGGAAATGTGGCCTAATTTTCCATAGAGCATCAATCTTCCGTTTAGGGAGCACTAATCAGAAATCTGGATGGACAGCCTAGATTTCACTCTGACCATTTAAAATAATGCCTATAAACCATGCTCTGAGTACTTGAACCCTGTTAGGTTCAGCCCATGTGATGATATCTTACTGATGTGCTGTGGACAACAGCATCAGGCTGATCGCCTTAGTTCCTTTGTGTTATTACATTTAGCGTAAAATCCATTATATAGTGACTTCTAATATATATGTTGGAAAAAAAATCAACTCTTCACGTGCCAAAGCATCAGATATATTTCTTAAAGTCTCTGGTCAGTTGCAAGGATGGTTGGAAAATGCCATTGTGAAATCCATTCGTTTCACTAGCTGTTGAAAAACCACTTTTCAAAATGGTGTTAAATCTGTAAAATATGTTCTTAGAAGTGTTAGAATCTCTTTGGTACATTATTCACATCACATCTTGCATGAAGCTGAAATGTACCTGGAGAGGCAAGGAGAAAAGGTTGACTTCTATGGCCTTGAATTATTTTTATGGGTACATCCTGGATATCTGGGCAATAATTAACATGCTGTTGCTGTCAAGTTATGCTCAAATTTCTTATGAATCCCATTAGAATGAGCACAAAAGAAATAATAGCCATATCAGCGGATTCAATAAATTTCCAATGAACACTCTGAACTTTCAGGATGAAAGATATTGCTTCAAGTAAGTCAAATATCTTTCGTGCACAATAACTATGTGTGCCAAAAAAAAAACTCACACGAGATGTGCTTTAATTTTTAATGTTGTAAAACTGCTCAAAGGGAAACAGAAGATACAGGGCAGATGTGTTTGCATGCTGAGATCTGAAAATGCTCCACAGGTTTCAGGTTTCAGGCGAGCAACTTCTGCACAATATTTCTCCGCCTTATATACTGTGTGTTAGATTTGCGTCCTACATATAATTGTAAACATTTGCAAACAAGCAGAAAATTCCGGCCAAATATGTGAAGCATGGAACATAATAGATTTCACTGAGAAGTGATGATAGTTTTATGACTTTCAGACAGCAGTGTAATGTGAACCTGGTGCAATTCCTCAACTTACACAAGGGAATCTGCCCACTGAGCCTAAGCGGGAAAATTGATTCAATTCATTTCAGTACAGGAATTGCTGCTTGGAACCTCGACATATATGAGGTAATTTTCATCTCTTTAAACCAAATGAAATGCTTAGTTATTTTCACTAATGTAAGGATTTTATTTTTTAAATATATTATTTAAAATATAATGGTCAATTCATGTTTAATAATTTACATTTTTTTCTGAATGTTTCTGAACATTAACATTCAATTCCTTGACCGATGCATAACAAAAAACATGGCTTGGTCAATGTTTTTTTTCATGATATCATGATGTCAAGCTGGAAAGAGTGCAGGGAAGATTTCCAAGGATGTTGCCAGGCTCGAGGGCCTGAGCTTTTGAGAGAGGTTGTGCAGGCTAGGACCCTATTCCTTGGAGCATAGGAGGATGAGGGGTGATCTTATAGAGATGTACAAAATCATGAGAGGAATAGATCGTGTAGATGCAAAGTCCCTTGCCCAGTGACGGGCACGCAAGAACCAGTGGGCATAGCACTTACATAGAAACATAGAAAATAGGTGCAGGAGTAGGCCATTCGGCCCTTCGAACCTGCACCGCCATTCAATATGATCATGGCTGATCATAAGGTGAGGGGGGGAAGTTTTAATAGGAACCTGAGAGGTAACCTTTTCATGTAAAGGGTGGTAGGTGTATTGAATGAGCAGATAGTTGAGGCTGGTACTATCGCAAGGTTTAAGAAACATTTAGACAGATACATGGATAGGACTGGTTTAGACGGATATAGGCCAAATGCAGTCAGGTGGGACAAGTGTAGATGGGACATATTGGCCAGTGTGGGCACGTTGGGCTGAAGAACTTGTTTCCATGCTGTAAGACTATGATTCTATGACTCCATCTGTGCATGTGCTTGCTCTGGCCTGCCACAAATTGGAATGTATGTATAGACGATGAGAATTGGGATGGAATGGAATGGCTGCTACAAGTAGTTTGGAAATAAATCTGTTCAAAGTAAATCGGTTGTAAGAGGTAAATCAGTAGCATGTCATTGTAACGCCCCAGCATAGTTTGACAGATGACATTGTTCCAATCTTTTTTAATTAATCCTATGTTAAGCAGAGAACTAATTAGTAAAATTATGATGGAATAATTTAATAACTATTCCATCTTTTTAATTAGTTGCTTAAAAAATTCAGTTGAATTATTTTTATAATCTTTGTACAGACTCTTTCTCATCAGTTGAATAGTTCGGAATGCATGAATGTGAACATATTTTCTTCATGAACAAATTTGCTTTGGATAGTAAATTTGTTCATTTTTTTAAGGTAATCACTAACATGGAAGAATGGAAAACTCTTTGAATGTTCCTGATATCAATTTCCAATTTTTTTTTTGAGGAGATTACATTAGAGATTATTGGTAAAAATAAAAAGTGTGCACAATTAGATGTGTGCTTGTATTATGATGGGAGATAGGAAGCGCACAGTAGGGATTCCACTATAAAAGTTATCAATGGATGCAGGCCACTTGCAATAACAGACCTGATCCCAGAGCATTATATTGGTGAGGCCGAGTGATGCTCATAGTGCTCTTATACTCTCCCTGAATGATTACTTTCTCTGCCACCATGTTCAATACAGGAGCTGCCTGCGTCTCTGTCCTTCCTAGAACTCTTCATATTAGGCCATTCCTTGCTGTTCCATCCCTTCCAACGAATGTTAAAATGACAATTCCCCCTTTAAGGAATTCCAGACATAAAGGGACACAAGAGTGTTTAGTTTGAAACCTGCTCATTAAACTAATAATCTTAAACTCAGTGTGGGTGTGAGGGTAATCCCACATAGGAGACTAGTTGGCAAAATGAGGGCACATGGTAATGGGGGTAGAGTGCTGGCATGGAAAATTGGTTGGCAAACAAAGAGTAGGGATTTTACTTCGGAGTCACGTGAGTGACTACGTGAATAGAAGCCCGTACAGCCGTTGGTGCGTCATGACGTCAGACGCTGGTGCAGTCGGGCGGTTGGAGCAGCAGCGCTCCTCCGAGCGGTAAGTGTAAACCGCGGGTTTTTCGAAGAGCTGGAGATTTAGCGGGTGCAGCGGCATCTAAGGAGCGAGGGAGATGGTCGATGTTGCGGGTCGAGACCCTTCTTCAGACTTCACCCTCGATTCTCCAGCATTTGCAGTTTGTTAACAAAGTTCAAACAGGTAAGGTTTTTTAAAAACTTTTACCGCATGTCCTTTTCCGCGACAGTTTTGGGTAGAGAATGTTGCAGAAAGGGAAGAAGGTGTTGGCGAGGCGCTCCGGGGGTAGAAAGGTAAAGTGGCAGGAGAGTGTTGAGGATGGAGGCCCGTCTGGTACACCTGGTCCGGTGCTGGCTACACAGCCAGTGGTTGCGGACCCACTGCCGGGGGGCAGTGGAGGCTTGTCAGTAGGGGCAAGGCCGCTGGCAAGTCTCTGTGGCCCGTAAATGAGTCGGGCCTGGAGGTTATACCCTCCATTGGAGAGTCCGTTTGCTCACGGCTCTCCCACGTCGAGATTCTATTTCAAAAGAATGCTCGACAGGGACCAGCTCCGTGGGGAGGAGTGGTGCCCAAGCCAGGCTGATGGAGAGCTTGTGCTAGCAGCACCTGTTTCAGGGCTGCAGAACTATCCTGCCTGTGAGGAGGATGTTCGAGCTCCGTGAGGAGGAGTGATGCCCAAGCCAGGCTGATGGAGAGCTTGTGCTAGCAGCACCTGTTTCAGGGCTGCAGAACTATCCTGCCTGTGAGGAGGATGTTCGAGCTCCGTGAGGAGGAGTGATGCCCAAGCCAGGCTGATGGAGAGCTTGTGCTCGCAGCACCTGTTTCAGGGCTGCAGAACTATCCTGCCTGTGAGGAGGATGTTCTATCAGGGCAGTTTGCTGGGGGAGAGCAGTAAAGGTGTTCGGTTGGAGGTAATTCCGAACATTGCTGGGAAGTTTGCTGAGTGTAGAGAGGCAGGAAAGGCGATTGATGTAGAATTGGCTGAAGCCATTCAGTATATGCTCTCCCACCAGTTACAGGAGCTAGCTATGGATGAAGTAGCAAAAAAACTATAAAGCTCCTGTTAATTGTGATCTCCTGAAGGTACCGGTGGTTAATCACCAAATTTGGTCATAGATGGGTTTGCCTGCTAGGGCCCAGGAGATGAAGTTTTAAAAAGTGCTTAAACTGTTGTCAGCAGGTATTACAGCTGTGGTGAAAGTTATTGATACAAATGATATGGTTGAAGCACAGCAGGATGAACTGGAACTCCTTTGTAATGCATTTGGAAACCAGTGTACCACCACGAAATCTGTTGTTTGGTGGTAACCTTGCAAAAAGGGTCAAAGACTGTTATGAGGTTGTTATAACCATGGCCCTCATTAAGCCAGCTGGAAGCAAGGCAAAAAAGGTTCTCTACAAGAAGTCGAGGACAACAAGGCCGCAAGGAAAGATGCTGGTAAAGAATATAACATTGACAGACGATGAATTAACTGATGTTCCTGTTCAAATTGGGGAAGGTTAAAATTGTTTCTCAAACAATGGCAGCAGTTGAAATCAGATTTGTTCATACTTAGTGTATTGAAGGGTGAAAATTTGGATTTTACTATAAGGACAGTCTACCTAGTCAACATTTTCCTAGTCGTAAACTTATTTTCAGATGAGGAAAATGTGCTTATTCAAGCAGATTCAGTTGTTACATAAGAAGGGGTAATTGAGCCTTCTGTATATCAAAGTCAACAATTTCTGTCAAGTTATATTTCCCAGATCTAAAAAGACTGGGGGATGTAGAATTATTCTGGATTTATCCAATTTGAACAAATTTGTTTGTTATAGGCATTTCAAAAATGGAGACCTTTACCACGGGCAAACATCTAGTGTCCAAAGGGTATTATATGGCAACCATTGATTCAAGAATGCGTATTACGCAGTGTCTATTCATGGTGATGATAGAAGATATTTGAAATTTATTTGGATGACTGAGCTGTGGCAATTCAGGACATTGCCGAATGGATTAACTTCAGCTCTTAGATTATTTACTAAATTGGTAAAACCTGTGTTAGCTTTACTTAGAGCTCAGGGCATGTGGTAATGGCCTATTTAGATGATATTCTGATTGTTGGAAAGACTCATGCTGAAACTCAATCATCAGTTTCAGTTGTTAAAATCACTTTTGAACAAATGGGATTTGTTATTCACCCAGATAAATCTAAATTATCACCAGTGCAAATTATTGATATCTGGGATTTACCATTAATTCCAATCACATGTTGGTAACTTTGCCCAGGGCTAAATTGAATCAGTTAATTGAGGACTGTGTTAATCTCGTTGGAGAATAACGGCCTTCGATTAGACAAGTAGCCAGCTTTATTGGGAAGTTGTTGCAGCCTTTCCAGCTGTGCAGTATGGTCCTCTGCATTATCAACAATTACAACTATCAAAGGAACAGGCACTGAGAATACAAAGGGGCCATTTTTGATAGGCCTATGCCGTTGTCAGCTGGGGCGATTGCTGACATACAATGGTGGATAGTACATGTTTCAAAAATTTAAGGAAGGTTTTGGTGGAATCACCGTCACTGATATTACAGACTGATGTAAGTGCACTGGGTTGGGGTGCAACAGATATGTCTTCTAGTTGTGGAGGCAGATGGAATGTGGATGAGACATCGCTTCCTCAATTAAGAGGGATTAATTATTTAGAGTTGTTGGGCACCTGGTATGGGCTCAAAGCTTATTGTTCTACAAGGAGGGATATGCATGTGCAGGTCAGATTGACAACACCACAGCAGTGGCATATGTTAACCACATGGGCGGAGTTAAGTCACAGTCTTGTGATAGACTGGCTAACCAGATTTGGAGCTGGTGCATTGACCAAAATATCTGGCTTTCAGCACCTTATTTGCCAGGAAGAGGTCACGTCAGTTTAATGACAACATTGAATGGATGTTAAATCAGGATGTATTTAACCAAATGATTGATCAGTATGCATTGCCAGATATTGACTTGTTTGCATCTCAATTAAATCATCAGTTACCTAGATATGTTTCATGGTAACCAGATCCTGGGGCAGTAGCAGTGGATGCATTTTCGCTGCATTGGGGAGGAATGTTTGTGTATGTATTTTCTCCATTCTGTCTCATCAGCAGATGTTTGCAAAAGATCAAGGAGGACTCCGCTTCAGGGGTATTGGTAGTGTCAGGTTGTCCTACACGGGCATGGTTTCCCGTTGTATTACAAATGGCTAGGGAGCCTTACATGCTTATGCCCAAGAATAAAAATCTACTGGTAAATCCAGTCACTGGGGATCAACATCCTTTATAGGATCGTATTGATCTGTTAATTGCAGATTTTAAGGAGGCCATATCTGGGGAGAGGACTGTTTCATCGGACGGTGGATGTTCTCACGTCGACCTGCAGGGATAGTACACAGCAGCAATATATCACCTATATAAGCAAGTGGGAGCAATTCTGCCTACAGCGGATGTTGTATATCACACTGCAGGGATCACGGATGTATTGGAGTTTGTCAACTCTTTAATTGACCGAAAAAATTAAGTTACAGTGCGATTAATTAAGCCAGAAGTGCTCTGTCTTATTTATCTATGAATGCAGAATTGCATACAGTAGGGACATCCGTTAGTTTCACAATTCATGAAGGGAGTTTTCAATTTAATCCTCCTAAACCCAGGTATGCCAGTATTTGGAATTTGAGTGAAGTTTTTATGGCTCGTCGCCAGTGGGCTCCTGTTACAAGCCTATCAGTAGCCAAATTATCTATGAAGGTGGTCATGCTTATGGCGTTGGTTTCAGCTCAACGTGTATAAATGTTGCAAAAGCTACGGCTAGATAGAATGCATGTGTCGGCTGATGCCATTATATTTTTATGTCTATGATTTGCTTAAACATAATAAAAGAGGCATGACAGGATGTAAGATTGTGTTTTCAGCATACTCCGCAGATGATCGCTTCTGTATAGTCTCACGTTTATCTCGTTACATTGAGATTACTAAATCTCTGAGAGAAACAGAGTTGGTTTGTTTATTAGTCACAAAAAACCACACAGTAAGGTGTCGGTGCAAACGATTTCAAGGTCCTCGCGGCCGCAGGATGGTTCAGTGAGCTAATTTCAGAGGTTTTATCACAAGCCGATTTCAAGGTTCGGGGTGTTTGCTGATTCTGGTGTCAGTACTGTTACACTTTTCCCTGAGTTAGAGGGGTTTGTTATGATTTGTTTGTACATAAACTGTTATTCCATTTAACAAATGTATTACTGATGCATGATTGATTGTTAACGACTTTTGAGTCAATCCAGGCAGTGTGAACGGCGGATTTGAGTCTGCGGCGTGAATTCACAGTGCTTTGAACTCTTCACGTAGTCACTCACGTGACTCCGAAGTAAAATAGTAAGATTAAACGAGAACTTACCAGTTTGAAGTTTGATCTTTATTTTATGAGGAGTCGAGTTGAGGGACTACGTGCCCTCCGCTCCCACCCTCATAGATCTCATCTGGTAGTTCTAGTTTTATCATCTTACCGTTATACTTCGGTCATTGTTAGCTGTGAATTCATTCCGCTGCTTTGAAGATTGACGCACCAACGGCTGTACGGGCTTCTATTCACGTAGTCCCTCAACTCGACTCCTCATAAAATAAAGATCAAACTTCAAACTGGTAAGTTCTCGTTTAATCTTACTATTAACGGGTCCCTTTCAGAATGGCAGACAGTGCCTAATGGGGTACCACAAGGCTCGATGCTGGGACCACAGCTATTTACAATATACATCAATGATTTGGATGAAGGGATTCAAAGTAACTTTAGCAAATTTGCAGATGACACAAAGCTGGGTGGCAGTGTGAACTGTGAGGAGGATGCTATGAGAATGCAGAGTGACGTGGACAGGTTGGGGAAGTGGGCAGATGCATGGCAGATGAAGTTTAATGTGCACAAATGTGAGGTTATCCACTTTGGTAGCAAAAACAGGGAGGCAGATTACTATCTAAATGGCATCAAGTTAGGAAAAGGGGAACTACAATGGGATCTGGGAGTCCTTGTTCATCAGTCTATGAAAGTAAGCATGCAGGTACAGCAGCCAGTGAAGAAAGTGAATGGCATGTTGGCCTTTATAACAAGAGGAGTCAAGTATAGGAGCAAAGAGGTCCTTCTGCAGTTGTACAGAGCCCTAGTGAGACCACAATATTGTGTGCAGTTTTGGTCCCCTAATTTAAGGAAGGACATTCTTGCTATTGAGGGAGTGCAGCATAGGTTTACAAGGTTAATTCCGAGGATGGCGGGACTGTCATATGCTGAGAGAATGGAGCGGCTTGGCTTGTACTCTCTGAAGTTTAGAAGGATGAGAAGGGATCTTATTGAAATATATAAGATTGTTAAGGGTTTGGACACACTAGAGGTAGGAAACATGTTCCCGATGTTGGGGGAGTCCAGAACCAGGGGCCACAGTTTAAGAATAAGGGGTAAGCCATTTAGAACGGAGACGAGGAAACACTTTTTTCTCACAGAGAGTTGTGAGTCTGTGGAATTCTCTGCCTCAGGGGGAGGTGGAGGCCGGCTGTCTGGAAACTTTCAAGAGAGAGCTAGATAAAGCTCTTAAAGATAGCGGAGTCAGGGGATGTGGGGAGAAGGCTTGAACGGGGTACTGATTGGGGATGATCAGGCATGATCACATTGAATGGCGATGCTGGCTCGAAGGGCCAAATGGCCTACTGCACCTATTATCTGTTGTCTTTTGTCTATATTTTTTACATTACCTTTGGCATTATAATTTTACCATTAATACTCTTGTTCTACTTTGGTCACTGGAAGTAAATCCAAATTATTTGCAAAAGAACATTTTTTGAAATATATAAATAGCCACAGGCTTACTTAATGACCCCTGCTAGTTTCTCCTTCTTAACCTACTGATGAGGAAGTCTCCTCACCTGAGGCAAGAACTAGGTATTACAGTCAGTGTTTACAGTTCAAGGGACCGAAAATTAATGAAGATATTTTTCCTGTGTTCAATCCACTCTAATTCACATCCAGTGATATCTACTGGCATATTAGGTTAGGAATGTATTCAACAATGATGTCACTGTGATTGAATAGACTGTCAAAGCATATTGTGAAAGCTTACATATGAACAATGACTCACTGGTAAATTGCATATCCCAATATAGATAATGCCCTGAAATTCAGTTGGGGAAGAAAAATAAATAGAAATGGTTTTCTTTTATTCCTCAAAAATATGGTTCTCTACATCATTTCTAATTCCGTGTCATTTGTTTTCAATAGTTAACGCTTTCAAATGTATTCATTTAAAAAAAATGTAGACATATACTACTTAAAAAACAGAACAATTCAAATGGAACACAAATCAACCTTGACCAAACTAAAGGCTGTTTGTACAGATCTAGAGTTGAACTGGGAAATAATAGCTAGAGGCAAACACTGATGAGCCAAAGTAACCAGAACAGCAGGCTTGTACCTACAGTATGTGTGAACAATGGACAAACTGTGCAAACTTACATAAGATAAATAAATGTACAAGGACAGATGTTATGTAACAAGATTCCTCAAGACTGTCTTCTTGCATCCGTCCCATCTGCTCTGTTATTCTGTTTCTTTATGCACACACTGCATGGGCAATATTGCCTTCCTGTTCAACCAGCTGTCTAAATATTATTGGCAAATGCAAGTAGGATTATAGTTTGATACCTGTTGTGGTGTTTTACCATTACATTTAATATAAGAATTGATGTGACTGTGTTAATATATTTTTCAGCTCTTGTATTTTCAAAAAGCTGAACAAAATTGTGTTTTCATAGATACCACAACCCAATGATCAAAACTATCCAAATGTTTTTTTTTTAAAGTAACAGCTATCTTTTAAAGATCATGATAGTATACTATATTCTTGAGATGATGGATTTCATAAACTTGGGGAACTAATCATTAAACATCAATGAGCACAATGAAATGTATAGGAACCACTGAAGTGAAAGATCACAACAAAAATATATATTCCAGGTGTTCCTCAAACAAGAGATATACATTGAAGAGAATAGAGATCTTCTAACTATAAAAGTGAGGAAATTACCCACTCGGTTCCTGATCATTTGTAATTTCACCCTATGGGTTATTCAACCAAGTGTCCATTCTATCTAAAGCATAACAGTATATTGGTACAGTTCCAATGCAATATTAACTCTAGATTGATCAGGGAAGATACCTTGGTCTACATTGAATTAGTGTAAAAATGTCCAATCAGGACAGGAGGAGCAGGGGTAATACATTATTTAGAGTATTGATCAACATAAATCCCAGAATACAGTTATTTGGAGGTTGAGGTGTAGTTTTCCAAAGTACATTGCTTGATTCATCCATTTCTCTCTTAACAATGTCTTCTGGTGTTTTTCAAGACTTGCTGAGCTAAGTAGCAGGGTATAACTTGTCAGGGCAGAAGAAGAGGTTCCGGCAGGCACAATGATAGACATTTGGATCATTACATGGATAGGAAAGTTGTAGAGGGATATGGTTCAATGGCAGACAATCGTGACTAGCATTTTGGTTACCATTGTCAAATTGGGTGAAAGGGCCTGTTTCTATACGGTATAACTATAATCCAAGAACCCAACACTTTTTTTTACTCTGATTTAAAGTGGTGGAAGCATTGAATGCCAACACTTCCAGGAAAGACTCAAGAAATAAATTTAACTTACCTGAACAGGAATAACAGTACATTAACTCTTTCCCTTTCTTTTTCTAAATTTAATCTAGTTGCTCCAGTGTGATTTGAACTCATGTTTCTGGATTACTAGCTAAAGCCTTTCAACTAATAATCAACTAATTTGCCCAGTAAGTTGCTGTATCAATAATGGTGAAGATATTATCAACACCCAAGGGCACCAGAGGTTGACAACCTGTGGGTCATGTTCAGGACAGACGGAACATATGAAGTCCTGTAATTGAGATGCCTGAATGCACAACCTTATCAAAGGATATTCCAAGAACACGGTGGCAGCACAGTGACGCAGCTGGTACAATTGCTGCCTCACAGCACCAGACCCAGGTTTCATCCTCGGGTGCTGTCTATGGAATCTGCATGTTATCCCTGTGGCTGCGTGGATTTCCTCCAGGTACTCTGATTTCCTCACACCTCCCAAAGACATGCAGGCTTGTAGGTTTCTTGGCCTCTGTAAATTGCCCTGAGTGTGTAGGGTGTAGATGTGAAAATGAGATAACATAGAGCTAGTGTGAATGGGTGATTGGTGGACATGATGGGCCGCAAAAAAAAATCTCATTTAATTGAAAATCAAGGGTGTGGATTACTGATATATCTACAGATCACATTAAAGGCTGAAATTATGGTAGAAATGAAATTATTCATTAAACAACAGTATAACATGGACTACTTTGCTAGAATATGCAGCTGTAGATATAGCAAATAACCTCTCCATGAAAACGCAGAAAAAACATAAATAAAGCAATAAGTGAGATATCCGAGAGCAGTCAAAACGGGCACTTCAAGAATGCAGCAGCCACAATACACAGTTCATGTACTGTTGTCTCAGAATCCAATAGCCACTGATAGACCAGCCATGGGCAGATGGAGGGATACAGATCACGTATGGGGAAAGGAGATTAACTTGGCATCATGTTTAGCACAGATATTGTGGACCAAATGGCCTGTTCCTGAGCTGTACTGTTCTATGTTCAAGATACTGATTGAGTGGAATGAACATCTTGAAGTCCACCTGACCATTAACACTACTCTCCGGGGCATCGATGAAGACCTGGTTTCTTTCTTTCCTTGCCAAAGTGTTTTCCAAGTTGAATTCAGGAAATATCACCAGAGTGTCCAAAAACATAAGTTCAAGAGATGCAGGCTGCACAATCTCTGTTGGAGGAGAAAACTTTGCAGATTGGTGTTGCAAATCACTCCAGTAACGTCTTAACTTTAAACGTTATTTCAACAATTACAATAACTGAAAGTTATTTTAACAATAACTTTTTATTCAGATAAGCATTCAACCACATACCCATAATCCTGACCTTTAAATAACATACAAAAGTAGCAGGACACAAGATAGATACTTGGAGAATCACGATAAAGGAGAGTATTACATTTTATAGTTTTGGTTTTTGAACTTTTTGGATTAGAAAATTTTGACCTTATAGCTATGCCCTCTAGTGTTGGACATTTCCACCCAGGGAAAAAGGTTCTGATTGTCTACCCTATCTATGCTTCTCACAATTTTATAGACTTGTATTCAGTCACCACTCAACCTCAAACGTTCCAGAGAAAGGAATTCAAGTCTATCCAATGTTTCCCTGCAGCTGAAACTGTCTATTCCTGGCAGTATTCTGGTAAACCTCCTCTGCACACTCTCCAAGCCTCCACATCTTTCCTGTAATGGGGCGACCAGCACTGCACACAATACTTAAAATACGGCCAAACCAAAGTCCTCTAGAGCTGCATCAAGACTTCCTGACTCTTACTGTATATTCAATGCCCCTAGCAAGGCAGGCAAGCATTTCATTCACCTTAGAACATTTACCATCTACCATCTACCATCTACCATATACCATACACCTACTTTACTACCCTGACAATGTGCTATATTAGAGTACAGACTCATTCATAAAAGCGTACATTTGGTTGGTGTTGATTTGTACATTCTGATTTTTGGCTAAATGTTATAAAATACTGATTTGTTTAAATACAATAGGATGCATATGATCCTGCATTGTTTTAAGTGACTATCCATCTATTGGACAATGTGACTTAACTGATAAGGCAGTGGAGTCAGAGGCAGACTGTTATTCAGGAGAGATGAGGTATGCTTGGATCCACTCTGCTCTGCACCATACAGTTTGTTTTACCATATGAGCCAGGCTTACTGTTTTCTTATTATGACAATGCCTATTTTTTATTATTCAGTTCCATTATGAAGGGTACACTAGCTTCTGCTATTATTAGTAAGTTTTACATAATTATCAGAGATTAAAAAAGACATCTGATCATTGTATTGCTCCTTTGCCCTTCATCAGTTACTCTTACTGAGTTGAATTGAATTCCTTTATTGTCATTCAGACCTTTCGGTCTGAACGAAATTTCGTTACCTTGCAGTCATAACATATAATAAACACAAAACACACAATAAACACATATTTAACATCCACCACAGTGAGTTCACCAAGCACCTCCTCACTGTGGTGGCAGGCAAAAGTCTTAAAGTCTTTGTTGTTGTACATGGGTTGTTGTACATGGGAACAGTCTTTCTTACCTAGACGCTACTCATGAATCTTTCTTTGCTGTAAAAGTTATGTGATTATTCCACTGTAAATTTGGTAATGTCTTGTTCATACTTCTTTATCTGCGACGATTATTGAAAATAATTGTTCCAGAACATTATCCAAATCTTAACGTTATCTGTATCACTCCAGCTCTGTTTTCTCTCCCACTCTTTGCTCAGTTTTTTCCCCCAAGTTTTACTTCCTCTAATCCCAGTTTAGCTTTCATATTTACTTCTGCTTAGTCTATCTCAGTACCACAAATAAGATGTTTCAGCAATTTATCTTCCAGTCTGAAGAAGGGCCCCAACCCGAAATGTCACTGATCCTTTTTTTCCTGAGATGCTGCCTGACCCACTGAGTTAGTCCAGCACTTTGTCTCTATCTTCAGCAATTTATTTATTGCAATTGGGAAGCATAAACACATTAGACACAGCCAAACACTTGTATAATACAATGTTTGGCAGTCTGAGTAGTTTTGGACTGATTGTTTGCCTTTTTCAGGTACAGCATGTTAGGACAGACTAGCTACCTGCCCAGAGGAGCAGTGTTTAGCTTTGAAACTAATTGGCATCTGTAAAATTAGGCAAGCAGCTCAAAGATAGGACTGCCTATTAATCAAATGTCTATTTGATGCTCTATGAATTGAGTTGTTCTTCAGGCTGTGTAAAATATTGTCAGTTATTTCAGGAGACCACATCCGCTCACAAAAGTCATGCTGAACAAATTATTCTGATCCACAACCATTCTTCAGCTACTGTCCTGATGGGAGTATTTAAACTCATGAGGCACAGATAGGATAGGCAGTCAGAATCTTTTCTCCAGGATCGAAATATCAAAGACGAGAAGGCATATCTTTAAGGTAAGAGGGGCAAAGTTTAAAGGAGACATGCAAGGTAATTTTTTTATACAGGGGATAGTGGGTGCCTGTAACATGCCACCAGGGGTGGTAGTGGCACCAGATACAATAGTAGCTTTGAGGAGATTTTTAGATAGGCAGATTAATGTGCAGGGAATGGAGGGATATGGATCATTGGCAGACAGATGAGATTAGTTTGTTTCGGTATCATGTTCTGCACAGACATTGTGTGCTGTATCTTTTTCTGTTCTACTAGACCAAGTGTGGGCCCGTTGGGTCCCCCTCCCCCAACTCAATATTCCATCACTATACACGAGGCGATGTTCAGTCAAAACACAAACTTTTATGTTCCAATTATGTGTTTATAAAGGGATTTCAGTTATTTGTGCTCATGAACACTAAATTCTGACCCTATTTCAAAGTTAGGTTTGTGTCTTAGATTGTTAATTGTGACTGAAGCATTATGAAAATTGTGGACAATAAAACTGGACATTCTGTATTGGAATTCACTTTTCTAAAGCTAATTAAAGTAGAAAAACTCTTACTTAAGCCATATTCCTTACACTTCTGTGCCATATTCCTTCCCCCAACGCAATATTCTACCACCTACCTATACACAAGATGATGTTCAGTGAAAATGGCGATCCTGGCCCGGCAACCCTCCCCTTGTGTTCTAATTATTGACATAGGCCATGTTTGCTATATAACCCCCACCTGCTCTCTTGCAGGATTATCATGACCAAACCCTAATCCTAGCTTGAATTGATCCACTCAGCAACTGAAGACTATAAGAACCTTTCAGTATCACCTACTGTCGTTGACTTCATACATTACAGAATTTTACTGTGGTGGGTCTATGACCAAAATGGATGTTTACATGCAACCACTGCTGACTGGCTACCCCGCCAATTTCATTTCTGACCTCCGGCATCTGCACATTTGAGTTTTCAATTGGATGAATTTCTAGCCATCATTTTTTTCCCATTAATATTTTCTAGGATTGCATCCTAAATGTTTGATTTATGGCCTAACCTAATTATTACAATAATCAGGCCTGCCTGAATCAATATATTAAGGTTATGGATGTCTAGATTTTTCTCTCCAGCACTATATCTCCTTTTATCCATCCTTATTTGAATTTATTTTCCTGTAACAATTTTTCATGATGTTATCAGCGAGACTTCCTTTAATCCCTTGCTTGGTAACCTCCACCATCCTTTAATATTCTTCAGCTATTTATCAATTCACAGACACTTTACTCTTGTGCCTTTCTAGTTTTAACATCTCCACCTTGCATCCATCTCACCTATAGTAAAAGAATCTTAAACACACTCAAAATATTTTGTTCACATTCAATAATCACTTCATTATTTCCATAATGAAGAATCTATAACGTATAACCATATAACAATTACAGCACGGAAACAGGCCATCTCGGCCCTTCTAGTCCGTGCCGAACACTTATTCTCACCTAGTTTCATCTACCTGCACTCAGACCATAACCCTCCCTTACTTTCCCGTCCATATGCCGATCCAATTTATTTTTAAATGATAAAATCGAACCTGCCTCCACCACTTCCACTGGAAGCTCATTCCACACAGCTACCACTCTCTGAGTAAAGAAGTTCCCCTCATGTTACCCCTAAACTTCTGTCCCTTAATTCTCAAATCATGTCCTCTTGTTTGAAACTTCCCTACACTCAATGGAAAAAGCTTATCCACCGTCAACTCTGTCTATCCCTCTCATCATTTTAAAGACCTCTATCAAGTCCCCCCTTAACCTTCTGCGCTCCAAAGAATAAAGACCTAACTTGTTCAACCTTTCTCTGTAACTTAGTTGCTGAAGCCCAGGCAACATTCTATTAAATTTCCTCTGTGCTCTCTCTATTTTGTTGACATCTTTCCTATAATTTGGCGACCAAAATTGTACACCATACTCCAGAATTGGCCTCACCAATGCCTTGTACAAATTTAACATTACATCGCAACTTCTATACTCAATGCTCTGATTTATAAAGGCCAGCACACCAAAAGCTTTCTTTACCACCCTATCTACATGAGATTCCACCTTCAGGGAACTATGCAGTTATTCCTAGATCCCTCTGTTCAACTGCATTCCTCAATTCGCTACCATTTACCATGTACGTCCTATTTTGATTTGTCCTGCCAATATTGTCATGCTAATGTCACTATTCAGGGCAAATTGATTTTAGAGACAACTCTTATTATCTCTGCATTTGACTGTAAATAACTCATTCTTATCGAAGGTAGACACAAAATGCTGGAGTAACAGCGGGACAGGCAGCATCTCTGGAGAGAAGGAATGGATGACGTTTTGGGTCGAGACCCTTCTTCAGATTGTTAACTCTATTTTGTTGACATAATAGAACTTTATCCTCCTTACACCATATCTCAGTCTTTCTTTGAAAACCACAATAGCACTTCAAAGTGAATAATAGCAGCTCTGATCACAACTTCCTGCTCACTTTATATTTATCCATCATCTGACTAGCAGACTCGCTCACCCTCTCCCCCAAGTAGCTCAGTACACGTTATTCCTAGTTAATTTCGATGGGTATTAAAGGCACAAAAAAGCAGATGAGTCCAATCTTCACATCCAATCTTCTTTTCATAAAATGTGGCATTTCAACAACATTTCTTAATTGAGCCCTTACCCGACCAGAACGATCATTTTAACTTTTGGCCACCCACTAGAGAAAAGGCTTGAGATCTATTCTCACTTTCCACTAATCATTTTCAATGACTTTTTTGATTAGCAGTTTAAATTCTGGCTTCAGATTAATTATCTTTGTTTATATACTTTTTTGAGGATGCACTTAAGTTTCACCCTCTTAAGATTAATACACTCAAAAGCTCAATTATTTGATGCTGATTATCAGGATACTTAGCACTTTTTCTTTCTACTTATCTCTCTGTTTTGAATTTCACCAAATCTTGAGCAAAACTCAAACTACTGGAGGAATTCATTGGGCCAGCCAGCACTTGTGGAGGGAATGGACTGGCAATGTTTTGGTTTGGGACCCGACTTCAGAGTCTGAAGATGGGTCCCATCCCAAAATGTTGCTTGTTCATTCTTTCCACAGATGCTGCCTGACCTGCTGAGTTCTTCCAGCATTTATAGTTTTAAGAGACAATTTTTCATCAAAGTATTCAGCATTCACCAAAAATGTTCCCTCACTGTATTGATTCCATTTTGTGAGAAAGAGGAAGTTACTCAGTACAGTATTCATAAATTCCTAGTACTATGCGTGTGTCAGTGAGTTTCATGCAATTATTTTATTTGTAATATGATTTACCTGGTATTTCTGATGGCCACTGCAACGAATCAGCCTTGACAAATTATAGAAATAACTCAATAACATCGCTTTAGTGCATGATGTTGAATACAATGGATAAACTACAGAAGATTTATACAGTCAAGTCTGGTCACTGAACGTTGAATAATCAAGTTAGCCCACAGAAGACTGGAAAGACAGATTGGATTATTGGAAACTGGGAAAATTAATTTATATGCATCTTACAAAACATCTTAACAGCATTAAAAAGTGCTCTCTTTGGGCAATAAATCTTCAATCCTGCCTGGATAAACATGTGAAGATGAACATGAGTTAGTATATTTTGTCTATCTTGGTCCTGTTTCTGTTTTCTTGTTCTTTTTGGAAAAAACTGTAGTAAAATATACTGTTTCCCTTTTGTTCATGGTTATACCCATTTGCAGTTGTTTTGTACTTTTTACAATGATGATTTCCCATTTATTTTCACCTTTAACAAACCGAAATGTTACAAGGCACTTCACAGAGGAGTTAGCATATTAAAAACAATGCTAACTCAGGTAAGGCTCGGTGGATGGAGCAGGTCATATTTAAGAAATTACTTAAAGGAGCGGGGTGGAAGATTGCAACCTCTACGTGGTCCGCCCTGTTTCAACGAATGCAATCAACCTGGCGTGCACAATCAAATAAGATCAAACAGAACAAGTTATCCTACAACTTTAGGCTGTGCACGCCATACGCAAGAAGAAGAAGACTTAAGGGAGGAATAAGAGGGGAAATAGTTTAGAAAGATGATTACAGAATGAAAGGCCTTGGTAATAAAATGCATATGCACCAAAGACTAAGCCATTACATTTCAATGACTATAGAGTGTAGAAGTTGGGTGGTCATGTTGTAGTTGTATAAGACGTTAGTGAGGCCGCATTTAGAATATTATTACAGGAAAGATGTCAAGCTGGAAAGGGTGCAGTGAAGATTTCCGAGAATGTTGCCAGTACGCGAGGGCCTGAGCTGTAGGGAGAGGTTGAGTAGGCTAGGACTCTATTGCTTGGAGCATAGGAGGATGAGGTATGATCTTATAGAGGTGTACAAAATCATGAGAGGGATAGATTGTGTACATGCATAGTCTCTTGCCCTGAGTAAGGGATTCGAGAACCAGAGGACATAGGTTTAAGGAAAGGGGGGAAAGATTTAATGGGAGCCTGAAGGGTAACGTTTTCACCCAAAGAATGGTGGGCGTATGGAATGAGAGTTGCCGGCGGAGGAAATTGAGGCAACGTTTAGGAAACATTTAGACAGGTACCTGGATAGGGCAGTTTTAGAGGGATATGGGCCAAATACAGGCAGGTGGGACTGGTGTAAATGGGACATGTTGGCCGGTGTAGCAAGTTGGGCCGAAGGGCCTATTTCCACGCTGTTTAACTCTATGACTAGGCGTTCTAATTCTGGCCTCAAAAATCCTGAGATAGATGAACACAGATATTTTGAATGGTAAGTACCGCTAGGAAGGAAATGAACTTTTTGAAAAATATATAATTCAGATACATAAAAAGCATTTTTGCTGCCTCATATGGCATTGTGTGTATTTCTATATTTCACAATCCTTATTCAGTTCAAAGACAATGTTTACATCAACGTTTCTAATAAAATATATTCCTGGTAACAAAATCTATTTATTTCTGTGTTACAAATCAAAATATTCTGAAAGTGCTTACATCATACTGATTTTTTGTAAACATCAAATATCTGAATGCTATTAATATTTAAATTCAATAAGTAGTGCCTCCATTGTCCATTTGACAGACTATATTATGATGGTAATCACCATGGTTATTAGATGGAGTGTGAATTACAATCAACCTTTGAAGCCTCAAGAAAAAAAGCATTTATTCATTAATGTGCTAACTTGTAATTGCCTCTTATATCTTATATTCTAATCATTTGTGTTCAAGCACAGATTTATAAATACAAACATGAGTCTAATGCATACCCATCACACTCAAAATGTCACATTTTATACAGTCTAAACTATTAAAAGCCAATTATTCATTGTGGGGTTTTATTGCTTTCCTAATTTGGCTTCCCTCCAGGTAGAAACATTGAGGCAACAGACAATTTGAAGAAAGTTCCCTTAGCAATGAGCATCTAACAGGTCAGGGGTGTGCTTGTATTTGGAGGTGGGAATTATGGAATCTGGGATTCGGCAGAGCTGATACTGGAAGTAAATGCCATAAATAAAACCATTACATTCCAATCCTTTGATGATAAATTGATACCATAATTTTCTGGAAGAATAATTAAAAATTTCTGCAGAAACATACTGATGTATCATGAGCAATGCCAGCAACAGCCATGGAGAAAACTATTGCAATGTATTGCAAGTTACAATGCATGTTCATGGGAACAGGGGCAGACCACAGTTCCTTGAGCATGTTTTATCATTTAGTGAAATCAATAGTAAAATGGTGAGAACCATAGATGAGGTGGATAGAGTTTTTCCCGAGTGAAAATGCTAAATACTAGAGGGTGTCATTTTAACGTGAGAGGGGGAAAATTCAAGTAAAATGTGCAAAGCAAATGTTCCTATACTGGACGTGGTAGGTGCCTGGAGTGGCTGCCAGGGGTGGTGGTGCAATGAGGCTCAATAGTTGTTGTAAGGTGGCATTTGAACAGGTGAATGAACATGCAGGAAATGGAGGGATATGGATCGGCATAGGCAGTTTGGATCAGTTGAATAGGGCATCGAAACAGACATCATGGGCCAAAGGGCTTATTCCTATACTAATATGTACTGTGGCTCATTTGTAACCCAATCTATTTCCCTATCTTTTTCTCCCAAATCCTTAATCATTTGAATGAACAGCATTCTGTCCAACTCAAGATTGAAATTAACAGGTAATGCTGCACTCATTTCCATTTACAGAGGGGGTTTCTATATTTTACCAGCATCTCAAAGTAGAAGACTGAATTGATTGGCAGAAAAGAACACAAACTGAATTTATAGAGAGGAATTTCACCTTAAGGATTATTTTTATATCAATCAAAGGGAGTTCATTAAATAGAACAGTGACTCCATCCTTCTTATTGAGGTTGTAAGAAAACAACATGCATACAAAAGCCATTAGTCTTCAATTGCTCTGGTTCAGATTCAATTCTTATTTACTATTCAGTTTTTAATATTTCTGCCTGAGCACTCCAAGAATGGAAGGCACACATGAATCCTCACAGTGGAATTGAGAATCTCACATGAAGCAATTCTATCAGATGATATTTTACAAGATTATAATTTATTATTGCACAGTAAGCTGCAGCAAGGCTCCAAAGAGGCTGTAGGCCAAAGGAGCAGTCTGTCCTATTGGGCTCAGAAATGCTGACAGGCATGTCTTGCACAGCAATGTCGCTTTTGAGCTCTGGAAGGGAGCTGTTTGGCAAGCATGGGGCTCAAGATGTGGTCAGACTTGGTCTGCAATGGAACTTCGCTGAAGTTCCAACAATGAGGGCAACCAGGGGTCAGAGACGCTGGCAGGTAAGGAATTGTGTTTCAGGAACGGGCTGCTACTCCGAATATAGGTGCAGGGGGCGCGGAGAAGCTGGCACAGCCTGTGCAGCTATTGCGGTGGAGGCTCCAAAAAGGAGCAGGCGGCTGGAATCAATAGGCTGACGGCTCGGCCGGTGCAGCTACCACCGTGGAGGCTCAATAAGCTGACAGCTCGGCTGGTGCAGCTACCGCCGTTTGGCTCCGAGTGGGAGCAGGTAGCCGGATTCAGTGGGCTGACGGCACGGCCGGTGCAGCTACCGCCATTGAGGCTCACCTCCGTTTTCGGGTCCAAGGGAGCAGGCGACTGGTCATGGAGAGCTGATGGGTGCGGCCATACAGACATCTCTGTTGAGGCTCAAAAAGGGAGCCAGCCAGATGCGTGTAGGAAGCAACATCTGGCTCAGGGTTGTGTTATATTCCTCCCCTCTAGACCGTTGAGGCTCCAGAAGGGAGCAAGCCCGGACTCAGAGTCATTAACAGGTGTGACCTGTCCAGTCAGTATATAATAAAATTGTGCTCCTGGCTCAGGAGAAACTTACAGGCTGCTCCAGTCAGATTCCTGTGGAAGCAACACCTGGCCCAGGGTTGCGTTATATTGCCCGCTCAGAAGAGGGGAAGCAATACCTGGTTCTGGTTTGCATTTCAATATCTCCTGCTCAGAAGAAGGGAAGCAACACTTGGTTCAGGGTTGCGTTAATTTAGCTCCCGCTCAACAGAGGGGTGTACTGGAGATTATTACATAAGTAACTCTGACTATGCGGATATTGACAAGGAATTCAAATCCCCTGAACTTATGGGGGATATGCTGCAGTTTAATCATATGAAGGAGAAGATCTGGCTAAGAGCATCAATTATTTAACTTCTTATCAGCTAAGGAGGGGTATATGCTGAATACAGCTGGGAAATATGCCAGTCCAGATGAACTGCCTGACTTTGGATGTTCCAACTGTCAATTTCACCATGTGGGATATCTCAGTGGTGATACGTGGGCAGAGAATTAAAATCTCAGCGTATCCAAAAGACTGGTCACTGATGTTATTTTGGCCTTTGTAACGGCAGTTGATGGGTTCAGCTTTCGGTAGTGCAGAAGATGCATCAGCACTTCTATGTAATACGCAGTTGGAGCTAAATTACCTTCGCAAAATGTTATAAGGCCTGAGGTAATTCCCCCCCAAAAAAATTGCTCATTTACGCATGGCCAGTAACATGCAGCCTGCAAAGTATCTCTTCGGAGAGAACTTATGTTAACAAGTTTAAGACTTGCAGGAAGAATTTTAGGCGGCTGCGGGGGTGGAAGAACCATCCTATGTGGGTAGGGCTTCAGTATTCTGGCGGATATACCACCTCTATATATAACTAACGGCAGGAATCGTTACTCTGAGGCTGGATGGAACACCAGGCCTACTCAATTCAGATCTAGCCAGAGGCCTTTTTCAGGCCCAGGGTCATCGCACTCATCTTGGTGAAGAGAATGTGTTGCGCACACTGGCGACTGAGATAGGTCGTTCCAGGGCTGCGGCAGCAATTCCTGGTTCACGGTTGCATTATGATATTTTTCAATTTGAGGGTGATTCTGCCTGTGAGGAGTTGTCAGGGAACTCATATTCCCACACCAAGTGGATGCTACACTACAATTTTACTTCGGAGTCAAGTGAGTTGCTACGTGAATAGAAGCCCGTACAGCCGTTGGTGCGTCATGACGTCAGACGTTGGTGCAGTCGGGCGGTTGGAGCAGCAGTGCTCCTCCGAGCGGTAAGTTTAAAAACGGAGGTAAGGTTGTTGAAATTTTTACCACAGGTCATTTCTGCGACGGTTTGAAGCTTTATTTCAACCAAAAATTAAGTTACAATGCGATCAATTCAGCCAGAAGTGCTCTGTCTTCTTATTTACCTATGAATGCAGAATTACATACAGTAGGGACACATCCGTTAGTTTCACGATTCATGAAGGGATTTTTCAATTCTAATCCTCCTAAACCCAGGTATGCCGGGATTTGGAATGTGAGTGAGGTTGTTATGGTTCTTCGCCAGTGGGCTTCGGTTACAAGCCTATCTATAGCCAAATTAACTATTAAGGTGGTCATGCTTATGGCGTTGGCTTCAGCTCAACGTGTACAAACGTTGCAAAATCTACGGCTAGATAGAATGCATGTGTCGGCAGATGCCATTATATTTTATGTCTATGATTTGCTTAAACATAATAGAAGAGGCATGACAGGATGTAAGATTGTGAGGAGTTGTCAGGGAACTCATATTCCCACACCAAGTGGATGCTAGACTACAATTTTACTTCGAAGTCACGTGAGTGACTACGCGAATAGTGAATAGAAAACATAGAATATGTTTTCAGCATATCCCGCAGATGATCGCTTGTGTGTAGTTTCACATTTATCTCATTACATTGAGATTACTAAACCTCTGAGAGGAACAGAGTCGGCTTTGTTTATTAGTCACAAAAAAACACACAGTAAGGTGTCGGTGCAAACAATTTCAAGGTGGCTAAAGCAGGTCCTGGCAAGTGCTGGAATTGATACTGATAAATTCAAATCTCATTCCACCAGGGCGGCATCAACTTCCGCGGCAAGGGCGATGGACGTGCCAATAGACCATATCCTCGCGGCCGCAGGATGGTCCAGTGAGCTAACTTTTCAGAGGTTTTATCACAAGCCGATTTCAAGGCTCGGGGTGTTTGCTGATTCTGTTTTGAGTACTGTTACACTTTCCCCCTGAGTTAGAGGGGTTTGTTATGATTTGTTTGTAAATAAATTGTTATTCATTTAACATCAGATATATCTGTGCCTCTCGTGAAAAGTATGCATCTTGAAGATCGATTGAGGCTCTAAGTCCTCTGAATCAGCTAAATTGCTGAAAGACAATTATTCATCTTAAACTGGTTATCCAAATACATGATCAGTCTAACCAAATCCTAACTTGATTTAGCATGCTACATTGTTCTTCCCTTGAGAATTCTCAAAATTTTCTGGGGTTAAATCCTTTCGAGTTTGATTTTGCCTCAACTGATGGCATTAAACTACAAACCTCCTGTGTCTGATAGAATCAGAACATCCACCAGATCCTTATGCGACTAGAATAGTAAGATTAAACGAGAACTTACCATTTTGAAGTTTGATCTCTAATTTATGAGGAGTCGAGTTGAGGGAATTCGTGAATAGAAGCCCGTACAGCCGTTGGTGCGTCAATCTTCAAAGCAGCGGAATGAATTCACAGCAATTTAGCTGATTCAGAGGATTTAGAGCCTCAATCGATCTTGAAGATGCATACTTTTCATCTACTGTATTCCTAATGGGAGCAGTATCTTTTAAGTTGATTATGCTTTTAGCAACTGATTTCAGCACAAAGAACACAGTCTTTACTCAATCTCTGGCCCAGTCTCTGGGTCATAACTGACATGAGGGTAGCTTGTTATGGGAATGATCTCATAAAGCAAAACTGGCATGGTTGGGCACAATTTGTAGTTGACAGCATACCCACCAGATCGGAGATTGGGGGTGTTATTATGTATACAGGTACACTGAGCTTGCTAGTACCTATGAGATTAAGGATAGTTTCTTCATTGTCATTTAATGGTTTTCTCAAGAAATTACTGGTGCAGACCATCTCAACATGAATGGAGTGTCAGCAGCTAATAGTGGGTGTGAATTCAAATCATTTCAAGTCTCACTCTTCCAAGGGGGCTGGCTCATTAGCAGCCAATAGAATGGATATTCCCATTTGATCATCTTCTTGCAACAACAGGAGGCTTACATAGTGCACTTTCAGAAGTTATAAAATGTGGTTGAATATGCCTGGATGATTGTAGATAGAATTCTGAACAGTGTTGCATGGGTTATTGTCTAACTCAAAGCCAATTGGGACTGTGGTCCGATTAAGGGCGATGGCCATGTATGCAAGTTAGCATCATGTTGTTAATAACCCATGTATTTTGTACCATTTATGGTTTATCTGTTTAAGTGTTTCACACACAGATTGGTTTACTGCATGAAACCACAGATCTTCAAAAGCTTCACGTAGTCACTCACCTGACTTCAATATAAAATAGAAAGATTAAACGAAAACTTACCGTTTGAAGTGTGATCTTTATTTTATGAGAAGTTGAAGTGAGGGACTACATGCCCTCCACTCCCAAACCTGAATCTCATAACGATCATTTGGTAAGTCAACGGTTATTAATCTTTCTATAGTTTATGTTTGTGCAAGTGGTTTGTGGTTTCATACAGTTGCTCTGAAGATTGATGCGCATGCGGGCTGGCATGCGCTTCACGTAGTCCCTCACTTTAACTTCTCATAAAATAAAGATCAAACTTCAAACGTTAAGTTTTCGTTTAATCTTTCTATTTAAACTGAGCAATAGATTCTAGTAGCTATATTTTCCATTAATTTACATTAATGGAGAAAATATCCTACTTTCTAAATAGTGTGACTGTTTATACCAAGAACTTACCCATATATTTGAGTGAATTCTTGAATATAATTACAAAATGATTATGTGTAGTAGTTTGTGAATTCATGTATTATCTGATGCTTTTAATTTTTTGGTGATTAGTTTTGTACCATTAGAAAAGTAATAAAATGTTATGTTCTGCCTGTGGCTGATTGGGTTTTCTCCAGGTGCACTGGTTTCCAAGGACATGCTGGTATGTAGGCTAATTGGCATCTGTTTAAAATGTCCCTTGTGTGTAGAATAGAAGTAGTGTACAGGGTGCTTACTGGTCGGCACGGACTTGGTGGGCTGAAGGCCCTGTATCCATGCTGTATTACTAAAACTGAAACTAAAGATATAAACACCAACAAAATGTCATAGAGCACCGAGGAAATTAAGATACCAAGTTTAGAAGTTTATAAATCTTTACAAATATCATTTATTATTTCATGAATATCAACACATTTTTTAAAAAAAATCAGAAATATTATTTATTTTCATTATTTCTTCAATTGTATTTGTTGTTCCATTGTGCCAGACTCTCCAGTATCTAATTTTTATATCTTTAAAAAAATGCAACAATGTAACAGATTGCATCTATAAATTCCTTCAAGAAAAATCAATTCTAGAATTATAGACTTTACCACATGAATCATTTTAAAAATGCATGTTGTGATTGTGATTTTGTGTCATTCTTTGTTAGCTCTTTCACCCTTATTCAGGGATATGACCCTTATTCATTCCACTGACAAACACTGTAAGCCACTGAATGTGATGGAGAACCTAAGGCTTTCTAAGCTGTAAAATATCCAACCAATATAAATTTTTAACAATTACTGTCATTGCAACCGTACATATTTTAATGAAATTACATTTTATGCAAAAATTGCACTAATTCTAATTCAAAAGACAGTTTTACCATTATTGACAATTAACTTCCCTCACTGGTGACATGTAAATTGTTGGCTTTAGGAATAAAAATCTTTTAATGCACATCCAGCTTCTTCACCCCTACATGTACATTATTTTATGCTGGTTGATAAGCTATTATAAAAAAAAAAGAAAATTGTCCATAATTACTGCCTTGTAAAATCAAAGACATAGATGGCATTTTGAAATGTCAAGATTGGCTAATTGCAGTCAGTGTGAAGAAAACTGGAGAGTGTGTATCCTAGCGTGCTGGTGTGCCTGAATGCTTCTGCAGTCTCCATCATTTAATCAGCAGCATCAAGGTCATAAATGACAGAGCAAATGTAAATGATAAACAGCTGTGCCATCAGGAAGCGAGCATCAGTGCCTAATGTACCTTGTAGAAAACCCTACCTTCCTTGCCTCTTAAGTGTCAAAAAGCTCCATATTAATTTAAGTTTCATTTGAGGCCACATTAAAATAAACATTGTTTAGGCTTCTGCAAAAGACAACTAATCCCCATATTATTCCAAATGCCTTTCAAAGTTAAAGGCAAGAACCATTTCTATGTAAAACTAAAAGCCTGTCATAGCCAAGGATCTGTATAGCTAAATACATGGATTTATTTAGAATTTGTTTATTACACATTCTAACATGCATAGTCGTGTAACTATAATCAGAATATAAATAATTTATGCTACAATTGTAGGAGTCCAGACTGATTACATTTTATTTTAAACTAAGGACAGTTACTCATATTTGCTATTCTGCTCTGGGAATTGAGATAATCCCATACGTCACATGGTGCTTGCAACTAATCCGTAAATAGTAGATTTTAATAATACATTGTGAATGAAGTGAACGTGCAGCTGAGTGCTTTAGATAGTATTAAGCTATAAATACTTTAAAAAACAGTCTTTTTCATAAGCCATGTAACAGAGTACCACTCCTTTTCGAACGAGAATCTGAGAATTTGAATTACAGAGCATCATATTGTCACTACTTAATTGTAAGGCAGCAGAGCTAAAATAAATGTTTTGCTTTCTAATATCCAAAATCAAGAGCAATTGGACTAGAACTATAAAATAGGTTTGTTAGTTAATTATCTACATATTATGCACATTGTTTCAAACTATATGCCAATTGATTATAGGAAAGAGATAAAACTTGTCAAATGATCAATGTTGGGCATAAATCTTAGAACTGAAAGATTCAAAATAAATAATAAATTCCCAATTTTACTTTTCCACATGAGTAATGATTTCAAAGTTTTATTTGCCTATAATATATCAGTAGAAGGTCAAGCATAAAAGGAAGTCAACTAAGGATATGGCATTCCCTGTAAATGGTTGATCCCTGAGGAACGTTGATGAACAGTAAGAGCTTAGGGCACCATAGCTCCCTGAAAGTGGCATTACAGGTGGATAGAGTGGTGAAGAAGGCACATGGCATTATTGCCTTTGTCGGCCCAGATATAGAATATAGTAGTTGGAGCATGCTACAACTGCATAAAACATTATATCGGCAACTCGGATTGTGGTGTGAAGTTCTGGTTACCACACCAGAGGAAGAATGTGATTATACTGGAAGAGTGCAGATGAGATTTACCAGGATGTTGCCTGGAGTTGAAGTCTTTCCTTACAGACTGCATAAACTGGGTTTCATTTCCTTGGAACGATGGAGAATAGGGAGTGAGGGGGGAGGGGGCTGATGGAGGAATATAAAACTATGAGAGACATAGAGAATGGTAAAAATCATTTCCCCCCTCATGGTGGACGTAAAAAAACACCATGGTTTAGGATGTGCAGGGATCAGAGGGGAATTGTTTTTTTTATGGATGAAATCTGGAATACACTGGCAGGGGTAGTGATAGAGGCCTATACAAGCATAACTCTTAAGAGACATCTGCACAGACACTTGAATGGCTCGTACATAAAAGGCTGTGGACTTAATTCAGGCAAATGGGATTTGTGGATTGGTTACTGCACTTACTAACCAATGTAATGCTTTATTATAGCTCCACCTACTATACTGTTCATATTATCGTAACCCAAGTCGTGCAGGCAGTCTACGCTAGTACACAGCTGAAGCAACACGCCGTAGTGTATTATAAGTGCCTTACAATAAATACTGTTGTACCATGTTCGTGAGTTTGACTGGGTCATTTGACAATGGCTGGGTCATTTGACATGGTGTCAGAAGTGGGATTTGAACCCACTTTGGCATTAACTCTGCTAGTGAAGTATTCCAACGCACAATGGAACAATTATTTGCGGGATATCCGTGCGCCATCACTGTCGATGAAATTCTCATTGCTGGATGCAACACGGCTGAACAAGATGCCAACTTGAAAAAACTACTAGATTGTGCCAAAGACATCCATCTCAAGCTCAACCCTCTAAAATGCAAATTTTGTGTCAAGGAGATCAACTATGGGTCGGACACGTATTCACCATTGATGCCCTCAGATTAGACCCATCCAAGACCACTGCCATCAACGAGATGCCAGCTCCCACTGACGTTACGAGTTTACATAGATTTCTGGGAATGGTCAACTACTTGGCGAAATTCATTCCCAACCTCAGCTAAATATCTGCTCCCCTGTGACAACTGACTCACAAGAATACTGCCCGGTCCTGGTACCCACAACACCAGAGAGCATTTGAAATCCTCAAATTGCAATTGTCCAGTGCTCCAACCCTCGCCTACTCGGCTTTGAAGTGACCGGTGACGCTCACGTGTGATGCATCCTAATATGGAATTGGTGCTGCTTGCCTACAGACTTCCACCGAAGAGACTGCAGACCTATTGCTTACGCCTCGTGCACCCTGTCTGAGACTGAACAATGTTATGCCCAGATTGAAAAGGTTTTTGCCTGCATGAAATTCAAGGACTTTATTTTTGGCAAGTCCGTGACTGTTGAAACAGACCATCAGCCACTGGTCACCATTCTGAACAAACCGGCACACCTACAACGGATGATGATGCAGCTACAGTGTTTCAATTTCACCATAGTCTCCAAAAAGGACAAGGACATGCACCTAGCTGACACGCTATCAAGAGTCCCACGTAAAACCTGCGAGCAACTGCCGTCAGAACATGACCAGTTCACAGTAATGATGGTGTCGTATGTACCTACTGAATGCCTAAGCAGCCTGGCAGGGCACACGGCTGCAGATACAACTCTACAACTACTGTCCTCAGTCATCCGTCGTGGCTGACCGGATAAACAACATAGTGCCCCACTTGCAATTTGCCCATACTACCTGGTTCGCGACGAACTGGTGCTACAGGACGTGGTCATAATCAAGGGTCACAAAGCATTCATCCCAGCTGTTCAACAGGACAAGTACTTTGACGCCGTCCACAGGGGCCACCCCAGTGTGGAAGTGACCTTACAATGAGCAAAGAGCAAGTTTTACTGGCCCGGGATGACCGAGTATATACGTGAAAAAGTTGAAGCCTGCACTGTCTGTAAGAGCCTAATGCCACACCAACAGAAGCAGCCCTTGCTCTCACACCCTGTTCCTCCTCTGCTGTGGTCCACGGTCGCTACCGACATATTCGAGTGGCGTGGAAAACACTATCTGGTTCTCGTTGACTCATATTCGGGCTTGTTCGAAATCGACCTACTCCAAAACATCACATCCGATACAGTCATTCAAAAGCTGTCATGCCAGTTCTCCATACAGGGCACCCCTGCACGCCTCCTGTCTGATAGCGGCAGTCAGTTCACCAGCCAGTGTTTCAAAAACTTTGCTAAACAATGGGATTTTCACCATGTCACCAGCAGTCCTGAATTTCCACAGTCCAATGGACTCGCAGAATGGGAGGTCCGTAGCGTTAAACGATTAATGGAGCGCTCACACCTTGCTAAATCTGATGTGTTCTTGGACCTGCTCAACTTAAGGAACATCGCCTGTGACCCAATACTGGGGTCTCCAGCCCAATGCCTGATATCTCGGCAGACCCATGCTGCTCTGCCTGTGCCGCGGCAGCTGCTACAGGCACAGGTCCGTTCACCTGTTGTCCAGAAACAACTCCAACTGAAACGCAATGCACAGAAGCGATTTTTCGACAAGTCCAGCAAACCACTTAAAACTCTCTCCAGTGGGCAAGTTGTTCGCCTTCAGGCCGACAAGGGCTATGGCCATTTGGGTCACATCCACAGCCCTGCAAAAGAGCTGCGCTCGTACCTGGTAAGCGCCGCTGGAGGAATTTTCAGACGCAAATGTTAACATCTCCTTCCTGTGAAGGAACCAGATCCTGCAGTTTAGTACCAGAAGCCGCGCATCCGATCTACCCTTCTACTTTCGGACTGTCTCTTCCCTCACGCTCTGCTGCTGCAGACCAACCATCGGCTATGCCCCCTACGCCCTCACCACAACGTTCGGTGCCCCGCTCATCGGCTTCACCGTGTTTACCCCCCGGGTCTCCAGTGCGCTCCCTGCATGGGTCCCCAGTTACTTCCCCGGTGAACGGAGGGGATGCGGATCTATACCGCATGCACGCGGGACGGGTTTGTAGGCCGCCCTTTAGATACGGAGATTTGACAGGATTTATATATGTATGTGCTATAGTTGGCATGATATGGTGTGCCATAGGTCCTGTATCTCTGGTGCGTAACCCTATGACTCCAAAATATTTCTTCAGCAATTAGGCAGCTCAATGGTGCAGTGGTAGAGTTGCTGCATTACAGCTCCAGAGACCTGGGTTCGACCCTGACTACAAGTGCTGTCTGTACAGAGTTTGTACATTCTCCCTATGACCGTCTGGGTTTTCTCTGGGTGCTCCAGTTTCCTCCCACATTCCAAAGATGTGGCTAATTGGCTTCTGTAAATTGTCCTTAGTGTGAATGATAGAACTAGTGTACGGATGATTGCTGATTGGGGCAGGCTCGGTGAGCCGAAGGGCCGTTTTTTTCACTGTATCTCTAAACTAAACAATATATATTGCATGTCTGTAACATTTAACTTTCATTTAGCTCTAGATCTATAGAGGTATATAAAATTATGAGAGGCGTTAATAGGGTAGCCAATCAGAACCTTTTTTTCCAGGGTGGAAATGTCAAAGACCAGAGGATATAGCTTGAAGCTCAGAGGGAGATTGTTTAAATGTCGCCTATCTCCTTCGCTCCTTAGATGCTGCTGCACCCGCTGAGTTTCTCCAGCTTTTTGTGTAACCCTTGTTTAAAGGAGATGTGGGTGGCAAGCCTTTTTTTCACAGAGAGTGATGGTTGCCTGGAACGTGTTGCCAGGGAGCCGAGAGTTGTATTTAAGAGGCTTTTAGATAGGCACATGAAATATGCAATGCATAGAGGGGTATGGATCACATATAACCATATAACCATATAACAATTACAGCACGGAAACAGGCCCTGTCGGCCCTTCCAGTCTGTGCCGACCATTTGTTTTCCCCTAGTCCCATCTACCTGTACTCAGACCATACCCCTCCATTCCCTTCACGTCCATATACCTATCCACTTTACTCTTAAATGTTAAAATCGATCCTGCCTCCACCACTTCTGCTGGAAGGTCATTCCACACAGCCACCACCCTCTGAGTAAAGAAGTTCCCCCTCACGTTACCCCGAAACCTCTGTCCCTTAATTCTCATGTCATGCCCTCTTGTTTGAATCTTCCCTACCCTCAATGGGAAAAACGTATCCACGTTAACTCTGTCTATCCCTTTCATCATTTTAAAGACCTCAATCAAGTCCCCCCTTAACCTTCTGCGCTCTAAAGAATAAGGACCTAACTTGTTCAACCTTTCTCTGTAACATAGTTGCTGGAAACCTGGCAACATACTGGCAAAGGAGAATAGTTTAACCTGGCATTACATTCAGCACAAATGTTGTGGATCAAATGTTGTAGATTCTTGTCTATGTAAAATATTTACACTATTTTTACCTATGATGTGCAACAATGTTGTACCTTGCAAAGATTTCGGCCTGGTTTACAGCATTAAGCTCTGACCTAATCAAGTTTGCGACTTCTCAAAATGCCACAAGATTTTCTGTTTAAAAATATCATTGATTCAAACTGGCGCAAGGAGAAAAAATATTTTAATGAAAATGTGACTGATTCAGGACTTTGCCTCTTTATTCAATTCATCCACACTTAAGGGGCTGTCCCACTGCAGCGACCTAATCCGCGAGTAAAGAAGAGTGCCTTCGACTTTCAAGCTCGAGGGCACTTGCCTGGAAAACCTCGAGCTGGATCAACCGTCCGCGTTGAAACCGCAAGCTGGAGCGACCGACTGCTCACACACGCACACACACACACAAATACATCGTAAAGGCGGGGGCCGGCCAGGGAGAGCGGGGGAGCGCTGTCTGAAATTCACGCCAGCGATGAACAGGAAGTAAACGGCTGCCACAGTGCACGGTAAGTCCTTTTGAGAGCGGAGAGTGGGGGGGGGGGGGGGGGGGGGGTAGAGAAGGAGAGAGGGGGGGGGGGAAGAAGGAGTGGAGACACTTTTAAGAAGTATAATAACGTTTAGCGAGCATTTTATCTTCCAGTCGGGTTTCCCTAGTCCTGAAAACTCCAATGAGCCAATGAAAATATTCGGTCAGCAAAGGAGATTGCCTATGGCTGCCCTCGACTGCCTGTAACTAAATAGCAACCCCACTCCACTGCACTACGAGTCAAAAAGAACCATGTCGACCAAATTTATTCGCGAAAATGTTATCAACATGCTGTAAATTTTTCAGCGACGTAGCTGAGGCCATGGGTATTCGGGAACTTCCCTCAAGCATGAAGGAGAGTTCCAGTGACCTCACAGGACCTCGTGTCAACCATGCTGCGAGTTTGAGTCAAGGGCAAACTCGTCTAAACGCACATATTAGGTCGCCGCAGTGGGACAGTCCCTTTAGAACCCACTTTTGCCAGACGATATAAATTGGTCTTGATTCTCAATGATTATTTATAATATGACTGCAAAAGAGAATTATGATTAATAACTCACATTACTAATCATATTAAATATCAAAGGGCAAAATTACAATGGCAATTTCATTGATAGGCATTTTTGTATTAGATATTGTCTTTAGCTCAAGATCATTAGAGACAGACCTCAGGTACCCTGCTAATTTGAAAGCATTATCCTTATCCAATATCCATCTGAATGCTCACACCACACAGGAATTATAATTGATGGGTATTGTGACCTTAGATGATTTGTCATGTTTTCCCTTGACTTTACAGATTGGTTGTTCTTAAATTAATGCTCTCAAATGTTCTGATTATAAGAAGCCTGTAAGGTCATTCCATTGTGCTGCCGTTGCCTTGGAAAATTGTGTAGTTTAAATCCTATCTATTGCCATCATCCACATTAATTTCTGAAAATCCATTGTCTCAAAGAATTGCAATTATGTAAGCAATGTTTATTCATCTGTTTTTCTTTGATTCATTAAATACCAATTCAAAACATCTTTGTTCTGTATCTGCACTGAATACTACAACAATAATATTATTTGATGCATAAGAAACAGTGTGAGCATGCATTATGTGTGCAGGTAGATACAGAAATGCCTTAAGAGGCATACATGGCTTCATACTGTGGAAGGAAAACTAACAGATATACACCCGGAGCAAAGGTTGCTGTTCATCAAGAACATGCATTTGTTACAATTCAAAGCAAAATAAAATATATTCTACTATCTTAACAATTTGACTAAATTTTGCTTATTGCTAGCTTCCTTTTCTCAATTATATTGTGCAATTTTACAGAAAAATAAATGCCTCAAAGACATTCTATAAAAAAATATAATTTCCATCAAAGCAAGTGAAAATACTTAACTCAGGCAGCTGATTTTGTAATCTCTTACATTAGGATACATTTTTAGCAGTGCACGAGAATTGTTGATTTCCATTATAGAACCATAGTGTCTCATAGTTTGCAAATACACCCTTTGGCTCACTGAGTCCATGGCAACCATCAGTTACCCATTTATAATTAATCTTACACAGATCCCACTTTCTTCTCACAGCATCTCTATCAAAGCCTGCCCCCCCCCCCCCCCCCCCCCCCCCCCCCCCATCCCTTAGATTTTGCCACACTGCTATACATTAGGGCCAATAACCAACCAAACTGATATTATTTGAGAAGTGGGTGGAAACCAGAGGACTGAGAGAATACCCACACAGTCACAAGGTGAATACACAAACCCCGGGTACTGCAACTGTGAGACATGGGGTATATCAGTGGTGTCACTGTGATGCCCTTTTATTTAGTCCTATTCTTTTACATTTCGTTCCAACCTCTTTCTCACAGCCATCAACTTCCAGTTGTCCTGCCACCCACTTACACGGGAGTCAATTTACAGTGTAGAAAGGAACTGCAGATACTGGTTTAAACCAAAGATAGACACAAAATACTGCAGTAATTCAGTGGGACAGGCAGCACGTGGGGGGTGTCAGGGGTGAGACTGGAGAACCTGAAGGCAACATTATATGGTCAGGTGGCGAACATGGAAACTTCACACTGGCAACACTGAGTTCAGGATTAAATCCCAGTCTTTGGAACTGTGAAGCGGCATCACTAATTTAATGTTCCAATGTCTCCAGTTTTAACACTTGTAGTTACAAAGCACTGGGGTGTGTTAGTAGTAGTTATCCAGGGATCTAGACTGAAAATCCAAATATATTTATTAAAATCCCACCATGACAGATGTGGAGTTACAAATCAGAAATTTGGAACATAGTCCAAATAATAATGAACTCGAAAGCTATAGGATTGTTGCAAATACCATCTATTGCACTAATGTCTTTCAGTGGAGAAACCTATCATCTTCACGTGGTCTGGGCTTCATGTGCTATGTTATTGTCGTCGAGTTATGTCATTGATGCATAAATGCCTTCTGAAATGGTCAAGCAAGTCAATTGTGCCACTGCATTCTGAAGAGATTATCTTGTGTGGACAATTAATGTAGGTGTGATTTTTTTAAATTCTCAAAGTGCTATTGTGATTGTAATAGGACAAAGATAATAATGAACATTGACATCAGTCAACAATTGATATTTTGGGATGATTTATAGCCCTTGTTGACTCTATCCATCATTAGACATGAGAAATTGGGGATCAAATTAAAGGTACAAATAACTGAACCACATATAAGTAGGAAGGCACTGCAGATGCTGGTTTAAACCTTTACAGTCTGAAGAAGGGTCTCGACCTGAAACGTTACCCATTCTTTCTCTCCAGAGATGCTGCATGCCCTGCAGTTACTCCAGCTTTTTGTCTCTAACTTTGGACCACATATGTGCCTTTTATATTTTAAACTGTGGAATTTAGCCCAAGGCTGTCACTCATAAAAGTCAGATGGGAACTAATTAACGTACCAAATTTATGTTCCATGCATTGCGAGGCTTCAGGGCGAAGCCCAATCCATACAGGAGGTAAAGAGCCATGCTGCCAGAGCAGTTTGTGCAGACCCAGCATTGTAGATGTGTCCCGTCAGATACATGATATCTCTTGGTGAATAAACTCTGACATTCCCTGGTATTCCGATTGAATCATTGGAGCTTTATCTTAAAGTTAACAGAGAGTGAAGTGAGTCGTTGGGTCAGATACTGTGTGATTTACAGCAGCAGGTCCATGACCAGCTTCTAAAAATAATTCACGTTCATACGTTCTAGGAGCAGAATGAGGCCATTCGGCCCATCAAGTCTACTCCACCATTCAATCATGGCTGATCTATTTTTCCCTCTCAACGCCATTCTGCTGCCTTCACTCCATAACCCTTGACACCCTTACTAATCAAGAATGTGTAAACATCCTCTACACTTTCACTCTATTCTGGCTGTTCCAATCTAAGCCCTCATCACTTCAAGCCTTCCTTTCCAATGGAATTGTTTGCTTATCATGTGTAACAACAAGTGAGTTTTGTATGCAGTGAACAGACCTGTGCTTACGTATTGATTTTTTAGGAGATCTGGTGCAGGAGAACAGCAAGGGCTGAAGGTTGTTCATCCTGCAAAAGATCAAAAGGCTGAACCACAAAAGAAAATGTCCACTGTTAAAATGAGAAAACACAAATAGCACATAAGTAATACTTTAATTGTGATAGTGATGCAGCTTGCAGAGATGCGGGAGCTGAAATGTATAATAAATGTATCAAAATAAATCAAAGAAGTAATCAGCAGATGATCTTGAGTGAATTTCAACTGTCTGAAATGCACTTGATAAAACGACTTGAAAAAATAAAATACTAGGTTTCATTGGTAAAGAGGGTGAAAACGTACAAATAGTTATGGAAAAAAAAAGCTTCACAGAGATGAAAGTCAACACCAAGCAGTAAATAAAGTGGGAGGATGCAATTGAAGCTCACGGTCTTGTTGTCAATTAGTAAAGGGCCTGTCCCACCAGCATGCAACTCCATGCAATGAGCGCGACCTAACGTGGTCACTTGAGCCGTCCGGCGTCGCGGGGCCGGTCCCATTTCAATCGCCGAAGCCGTGCGGAATTGTGCGGAGTTCGTCCCGACATCACGCGGGGCTCCGTAAAACTGACCATGTTCAAAAATTACGCGCGGCAACGGTTTGTCGGCTTGCAGTCGCCTCGACGCATTACACACCGCCTCGACGTCATGCCTCCATGAACCTCTCTGTAGGTGCCTCCGTGACCCTCTCTATGTGTGGCTCCATGGCCCTCTCTGTGTGTCCCTCTCTGTCCTGGCGAACTTACCTTTCAGACTTCGCTCCAAGTTCGCCTCACTTTGCGCCGCGTTGTGCCACTCACCCGACCTCCGCGCGGCCCCCGCTGTCGGTTTGGTCGCGCTCACCGCATGGAGTCGGATGCTGGTAGGACAGGCCCTTTAGAATCGTACAGCACAGATGCATGTTCTTTTGGATTCTGAAGGAGTGGGCGACATCGCCCATTTTTCTCCTGACTTCCTATTTCTTATCCATCATACAAACCTTTCAATCCTTTTCAATCTAAGGCTTTGATGACTTACTGAGCTGATTCATTTAATTTAACACCATTTCTATTCATACCTGCTTTAGATAATTCTCATTCTCTTTTGCTTTTGCATGCCCCTTGTCCTCTTTATATTAGACTCTTTATGTTAGACTCCTTGCCCTCTTTATATTAGACTAGTTGGTAGGAGGCCGCCCCATTGGAGCTCGGTTGTTAAATTTGGCAAAATCTTCACATTCTTAAACTAGCTCGATTTTCAGCAGATTTTAACTTCATCCACACCCTTCCCACAGGAATATTTATTCATGCAGCATGGGTGATTGCTGTAAGTAATAGAGTCATGCAATACAACAAATGTGCTCATAGTTGATGGTACACGTACTGATCCAGGCACAGTGTTACATTATTGAGAATGAGCAAAGAATTCTGTTGTTCATTTTAGCTAGGCAAACCTCTGTTTATTCAGTAATATTTCACACCAATTATACTTATCAATTTCACAATGAACCATGATTTTTTTTTTAAATTCCTACTATCTCTTTGAAAGTGTTCTGATATCAAAATTGTTGGCTATCGAAAATTGACAATGATAAATCCCTGTTGATGTTGATTTGAGGGCAGTACTTGGAATTATTCTGGGAGATTCAGGTTGGCAGGTGGCAGTGGGGAGTACAATGGATGTAGGTGGTGGGAAATGCCGTTCGGCAAAATAATCATGAGTAACAACGAGTGAGTTTTGGATGCAGTGAACAGAGTTGCTGTATATGACTCCAGAATTTCAATGGCACGTGTAATAACCACATGCCAGACCGGAATAGGCTTCAATATACTCAACAATATGTCTCTGAAACTCCCTTACAAGGCAATGCAATGGCAAAGTCAGTATGGGTGGGAACTTCCTATGCAATGTACTGGCTTCCATTTTACAGGGCTTTCTATGCCACCTCTACCTGCCTCTGCTCACATGCCTATTCATACAGACATTTCAGAGTTTCTATTTAAGATAAGCAGGATGCTGATTTCTATTCAGGATGACGTGATTAATGGTGCATTGTTATCAAGGCTTATGCTTAATTCTATCTTGCATTAGTCTCTTGAGTCATCAAATAAATGAAAAGATATACCACTGCAACAGAGGTTAAGATTTGTAGCTTCCTTGCTAAATGCATTTAATATCAGACAGGGTGTTATGATTAGGTGATGAGACAGGGTTTGAGTTAAAGAGGATTTGAAGAAGGTGGCAAAGAGAAAGAGAAGTGACAACAGATCTCTACACTCTTCAATGAACTCAGACTTTCAACTCTGCCATCTCCAACACTGGCCATCTCCTGCCAAAATACCAGTGGTAGCCTCTCCAGCAGATGTGTGGGTTAAAAGTGCAAGAGGACTATTGGCTGTCACTCTGGTTGCTGGGAAGCATATTTTATGACAAGATAGTACCATAGAAGTATCTCTTCTGGGGAAATGTTTTCAAGTTGCCTCAGTTTATGCTAGATTACCACAGTGCATTTATTAGTAAGAAACAAGAGCAAATTTGTTGAAGCGGGGACTTCCAGCTTTTCATTGTGTAAATGCAAGCAGAAGAGGCAGAGATAATAATTATTTATCTACAAATTGAGCTTGTTTATGTGTATCTGAACAGACCATAAGACTATAAGACCTCAGTAGGAGCAGAATCAAGTCATTTGGCCCATCAAGGCTGCTCAGCCATTCGATCATGGTTGATCTATGTTTCCCCCTTTCTCCTTCCTTCTTCCCATAACCTTACTGCCCTTACTAATCAAGAACCTATCAATCTCCGCTTTAAAAATAAGCGGAGATTGATAGGCTCTTGATTAATAGAGGCTGTGCCACTATTCCACTACTAGAAACATCCTCTTCACATTCACTCTATCCAGACCTCAGAAACAGAAACATCAGGAAAAATGACAAGGATATTTATCTTTCTTGCAGTGTTGGCAAGGTCATTACATCTCTTACTGCACAGGAATCAGGTAAATGTACTTGATTTAGAGACCATGCCATGTCTGTTTATCGGGTATCTTATAAACATCTCCAAGAAGAACAATGCATTCCTCTTCCCCACAGAGCAAAACTAGACTTGTGGAAATGTTTACATATGAATAGGATACCCATTGGGATCCATAACTACATGAGAATTCACATGGGTTTTCAGTGTTGAATGACAAAGAACAACAATAATATTCCTATTTCTTCCACCTCAGGTAAAGATTCAGTGATTATTAGGCAATATTCTGAATCAGTTGCAAAAATTTTATCATGTGATCCATAGATCTATGCTGCTACACCAATAGATGGCAACATTGTACTATGTAATCTTTATGCTATGGATTATTGGTGACATTTTAACTGTAGAATCCTAATTTTCAATGATAATTTGGTGTGGTCAAAAAGTCAAATTCTTTCCAAAATATTAACAAATTGTCCTAAACAACTTGATTGACAAAATACACCATTGTTCTTTACACCTTCTTTGATGCTTCTCAAATTCCTTAGATTCCTCTGAAGACCCGAAAAGTCACCCATACCTTCTATCCAGAGATGCTGCCTGCCCGCTGAGTTACTCCAGCATTTTGTGTCTATCTTCCTCAGATTACATTCTGCTATCTTAGATTAGAATTGTAAGATCGTTGCAACAATCTATTTTAATCTATATAATTTAGACATTGTATTGCTCTGCTAGTTATTGTAATTTCTCACCAGATAATTCTGCACCTTCAACTAAATTATTCTCAATGTACATTTTTTATAGTTTCAAAATTTTGTTCTTTGCCAAAATCCACAATAGTAAGTATTTCTAAACAATATTACCCTTTTTTTCTGCACAAAGCAGATATTAATTCATTATATGCTAAATCCCATACTAAATGTACTGGGTAGAATTATTTTCTGCTGTGGTTCATTGTTTTATACTGAATGACCAGAATAAGCCTTAATATCTTTGAATTTCATACTTATGTTTCGAAAGTAAATTAACAGGTACTCTAAACTCCATGGCCCATCAAAGCTTTGTTCACAAGTAATATTTGGCTAGTGTAAGAAGGAACTGCAGATGCTGGTTTAAACTGAAGATAGACAGAAAAAGCAGGAGTAACTCAGCGGGACAGTCAGCAGCAGAAAGGGTGACTGTTTGGATCGAGACCCTTCTTCAGACTCGGTAGAATCTAATCTAATATTTGGCTCAGCGAAATTTAATGTCCCAAAGAAATAAGTGAGGAATTCACCTCAATCATAGATGCATACCACATAGAAACAGACCATTCGGCCTGCCATGACCATTTTCACCATTGTACTTATCTGCACTAGCCCCATCCAGCTACATTTAGTCTCTAATCTTTTTCTGCCTTGACAAAAGCCTGCGGCGTTTTGGACCACTTGCAGGCGGGACAGGGAAGATTGGCTGATGCCAGTGTAAAGGGAGTTGCAGTAATCTAGGCGGGAGGAGATAAATGTATGGATGATCTTTTCGAGGTCATCAAACTGGAGGAATTGTTTTATTTTAGCTATCATCCGAAGCTGAAAGAAGCTAGCTTTTACCACGGCATTGACTTGTTTGTCAAACTTCAGTGCTGAGTCAAATATCATGCCAAGGAAAGCAGATGACATATCCAATAAGCAAATACATTACTGGGATGAATGTTTAAGCCAACCAGATATTATATCTATTTAATTTTTGCAGTGTGATGATATCCTCAGAGGAGTGGTTCCTGGCACTATGACTGAAATAACAGAGAAAATCCAAGCAATGTCTACAAATCTTCCCTTTATGTCAATTCTTATTAAAAAAAAAAAAACATGTTTTTGTTCGTCAGTTTTGTCTAGGAAGAGCACTCAGAAGATCAAAGACAGCAACAATCCATAACAAGGGACAATATTGTTGATTAAATCATAATTGGAGTTGTTTTATCTACCATTTGATAACAAACAGGCCATTTTGTTCATATCATTTCAGTACATCTATTTAGTTCACGCCTTGCCAAAAATGTAATTGTATTTAACACCATATTGCCTGTTTGTTATTACATGTTATTTTAGGTCTTATAATTTTTAATTCACCCCCAACTGTTCCCTTTTTCCATTAGCATTTTGTTCAAAATTAATCAAAACACTAAAGGATAAAATTAGATGTAAGAAAGATAGCTTTTGGTTTATAACAAACTGCTGGAGCAACTCAGTGGATCGAGCAGCATCTGTGAGGGGTGGGTGAAGAATGATGGGCAAATGGAGCAACTCTTCATCCTGACGAATTGTCGACACAAAACATTTATTCTGTTTCTCCCTTTTCTGATGTCTCCAGCCCTTCCAAGACTTTTCCTCAATTTATGTTTTTATTTCAGAGTTCAAGAATCTATAGAATTATTTTTTTGCTTTTAAAATTAGAAGCAAAATCTTCGCTGAGACTGGAACTCATTGCCCGTCATTATGTGACTGCGAGAGCTGGTAGTGAGTCACCTTGTTGAACCACTGGAATCCATCTGGTAAAATAACTTCCAAAATGTTGTTAGCTAGCTAGTTCCAGGGGTTTATCCCAATGATAGTGAATAGATATACATTTCCAAGTCAGAACCAGATATGACTAAAAAGGAATCTTATAATGTAAGACCATTGTACCCACAATACTTATGAAATTATTATATTACAAGTAGAAACACTTTTGAGACAGATTTTTGCCTTCTTCTTTCAGTGCCCCTCCACCATTGTTCATCTGCAGGATATAGCACGTGCCTGGTTTCATGTTTATCTTTCCATAATTGGTTTCTCTTCTCCGTCTGCACCTGACTGCACCATTAACTCCAGTATTCTCCACAGATCAATCCTTGGCCATCTCTTTATAGCTATCTACAAGCTACACTTTAGCAACATCATCTAAAGCTGAGCATCAGTTTGTACATGCTAATGACACCCTGGTTTCATCATGCCACCTCTTCCCTAGATTCTTTTCCCCTGACTAAATGATCAAACTGTATGAGATCCAGTGGTGGAGGAAAGAAATGTCCTCTGACTACAAAATAGAAAGGGAAATACATCAGTCTCTGCCACAACTTAAATTTCCTAGCAATCCAGTCCACCTTGGCAACTATGTGAATGGAGCTGGGGTGTTTGCTATCTTTCCCATTATATCAGATCTGGAGCTGTGCCATAGGTCAAATGTCCACACCATCTCCAAAGCCACTCATTTGCACCTTAGCATCTGCCTCAGCTCATCTGCTATTGAAGTCATCATCCAGTTTTGTTATCTCTAGAATTGATTCTTCTATTGTACTCGGCTTTATTCTCAGTAAACATGTAGTTGCTGTAAACATGTAGTTCTTTGTCCAATTGCTAACAGGATCACACCCTCCCTCCTCCCCGCTGTGCCCCACCTGGGCTCCAACCTACGCCTCTCCTCCCCCTGTTATTTTCCTCCCTCCAGCTTCACAATTTACAACTCTTCAATCCTATCTCACACCTTCTGCTATTATCTCTGGCCTTGGTTTACAATCATTCTACTATCAAAACTATTAAGAAAAACCTCACACGCATCCACCTATTACCTACCATGCTTTATCCTGCCTCTCCTCTCTTCCAACTTTCTCCTCCCATCTCCAACAATCTGAAAAAGGGTCTCAACCCAAAACGTCACATATCGATGTTCTCCAGACATACTGCCTAACCCGTTGAGTTACTTCAGCACTTTGTGTCCTTTTGTGTATTAACCAACATATACAATTCCTTGTTTCTACATGAACACACAGTGCCTGATTAAGCAGTAGTTTGAAATTTAAAATTCACACATGTGTTCTGATGTCCCTATCCCTCTCTATTGTATTGGTCTCCTCTAATCCAATAATATTCTCAAATAATTGCAAATATCTAACTGTGGCCTCAAATGTAATTGCTTCACCATTGTGCCATGCCTATAGCTCCCAGTGATCTTAATTTTCAGTGATCCTTTTATAAATCCCTATGGCTTAAAATGGTCCTTAAAACCAACATTCTGCCAACCTTTTTACTATCTGCTGTAATTGCACCTCATGTGGCTAGGCTTCAAGTTCTGTTTGATAATATTTCCTTATATAATTTTTGGATGAATTCACTACAGTGCAGATGCTAATAGAAATTCTAAAAGAAAGTGGAATTCTCTGCCTCAGAGGGCAGTGGAGGCAGGTTCTCTGGATGCTTTCAAGAGAGAGCAGGATAGGGCTCTTAAAATAGCTGAGTTAGGGGATGTGCGGAAAAGGCAGGAACGGGGTACTGATTGGGGATGATCAGCCATGATCACATTGAATGGCGGTGCTGGCTCGAAGGGCTGAATGGCCTACTCCTGCACCTATTGTCTATTGTCTATTGTCTAAAATAAAGTTGCTACAGAGATCGAGATTTGGTTTCTTCAAGAGGGAAGTATCTGCCTTTCTTCGACATACTCATCTCTAATTATCAGGCTTGGTACAGTTGGTGAGGTTGTGCACAATCTCATAAAATTACTCAACTTATGCTAAAATAATTTAAACAGGTACCAATTCATCATTTCTTGTGACTATTTCAAATAGTTAGGCATTAATGTTGACTGTGAGTGTATTTAAATGAACAGCGAAAGCTCAGACAAAATGTGTAGGAAGGAAGTGCAGATGCTGGCTGAAACCAAAGATAGACACAAACAGTAGGAGTAACTCAGCAGGTCAGACAGCATCTCTAGAGAAAAGGAATAGGTGATCTCGATCCGAAACGTCACATATTCCTTTTCTCCAGAGATGCTGTCTGACCCGTTGACTAACTCCAGCTTCTTGTGTCTACCAAAAGCTCAGAAATAGGTTCATATAGGTTCATATTGTGCGCGAAACACATAAATGCTGCCCAACAAAATTTCAGATCAAGTCATGTAAGTGATGCAAAAGCTCAGGCAAAGAGGCAAGTTTCAAGAAGGGAATAGGTGGGAAGGAATAAGTGGGAAGGAATTAAGAACTTGGGACCTAGCTTCTAAAGGTGTAGACATCCAAAATCACTCAAAGGGTGTTCATCTGAATTATATGTACATGAAATATTGCAAATTTACCCTTTTAAGTGAATTATATTTAACCATAAATCTATCTCCTCATACAACAAACAGATTAACAGCCAAAAAGGGATAAGTAGAATTTATAGTTCCTTTGTTATTAAATTATTCTGAGTATGATGGTACAAATCTGCATCACCGAACAATTCACTTTTGAGCTTGTTACTTCCTTGAGCTGCTCAATTTTCTCGAATACACACAACGCATTTGTTTTATGAAATATTTAGCCCCCTTGTTTGAAAAAGCATCTAGATTCAAACAATTGTTTGCAATGAATTCATGGAAATTAAGCTTTATCATTATCTGGAGATGGTGTTAATAATAATGATACATAAAACTTCTCTTAGAAATAATTGGCCAAATGAAGTCTCTAGGAAACAAATTATTTTTCTCAGCACGGTAACTCCACGGATGATGCTGTTCTTGCCTGTGCCCTTTATATGTCAAATGACAATTTAGAATTTTAGCAATTAATAGACTGTGGAAGAAGTTATCTAGTTCTACTATCGAAGAGAAAAATATAGAAACAATACATTGGCATGATAATTTGAGAGTAATCACAAATAGTAAAAACATCTGTAGAGATAAATGAAACATTTCAATATAAATGAAAGCTGGTGATATTTAATTCTGTTTCAAATTCTGGTCATATTTTCTAATGAGACATCACTGCTGGTTAGTTGCCTTGATACATAATTTTACCATTGCTTTTAATGGGCTTCTTGATAATAATTGCAGAGGACACATTATAATTTTACAGAAGTTATCTCACCATTCCATGTGTCCTAATTTAACAGTGGAATTCCTTGATGATACAGCTTATTTCTAATAAGGAACTGTGCTCTTGCCATCAATTAAAATGTCACCCCAGTGATAATCATGGAGTCACTCCTCTATCGGACGGTTTCTTGGGATTGCGGATGAATTGATTCCATCCTGGTTTTGTGGACCCTGAGGTGACAATGTCAGGACCCCTGCCCTTCCGACAGATGTGGGAGGAAGACCCTGACAAGGTGGACAGGTGGGAGTCGTGAGTTAGTACGCTTCTGCCATTTATGCAGAGCTCTTGATGCATGGAGTCAAGTTTCTCAATAGTTTCCAAATGTTCTTCTTTGTTTTTAGTGGTTAATGTTCAAGGGTTCCAATGAGTTAGTGGAGGTTGCATGTTTAATGAAGGATTTAAGCATATCTTTGAATCAATTTCTCTGGACATATTGTAATCTCTTTCCATGACAGTGGTTCGAATAGAGTGTCAGTTTCAGGATTTTATTGTTGTGCAAGCCAGTGATGTGGCCTGTTCAATGGAGCCAACAGAATGTTGTTGACCTTGGAGAGGACAGTCTATAGTTTGCTTGTTCTTCCAGTGAATTCTCAGATATGATGTTGGTGCTAATTGTCCAGTATATTGAGATACCTACTCCAAGTCTAAGAAGTGTTTTGTAGGGTGTAGGTCACTGCTGCTGTGGTCGATGAGTTTTTGTGCTACGTCAAAAGGCTTGATATTCAAACCCATGTGGACAACCAAAGGGTGGATTTTGAAGCTCCTCACTAGCACGTTTTCGGACTTCAGCAGGGATCCCCTCTGCTTAAGAGGCTTTTTTTTAAATGTTGGGGTATGGCCTTCAGCATTCCTTTTGTGTCAGTGTTAATGGGAAGGCTAAACGGTATAGGTTGCTATGTCTCCAAGTAGAATCATGACAATGTCAGAGTGGTAGTTGGAGAGTTTGTAAAGGCTCATTGCTGATCTGCCCCTGATGAGTTCAAGCCACATTTTGGCTCTCAATCATGAGAGGCCTTGCTTGCATGAGCTGCATTTGGTTTTAATATTGGTTTATTATTGTCAGATGTACTGAGATCCAGTAAGAATGTTTGTTTGCATGCATATCCAGTCAAATGAATACTATACATGAGTACAATCAAGGCATATACAAGTACAGAAGTTTGTGCAAAGAGAAAAATACCAGGATGCAAAATATAGTGCAACCATATTATAGTGTTACAGCTGCAGGAAAAGTGAAGATAAAACAATAGTGCAGTGAGTAGTTTGGGAGATTGTGATTCCCATTTAGTATACGAGGGGTGCATTCAGTAATGTAATAACAGCAGGGAAGCACCTGTTCCTGAATCTGGTGCAATGTGTTGTTAAGCTTTTGTATCTTCTACCTGACAAAAAAGGGAAGAAGTGGAAATGACTGGGTGCAAATAATCTATGATTATATTGGCTGCTTTACTTGAGGCAATGTGAAGTGTAGATGGGGGTGAGGCTGGTTTGTGTGATGGGCTGGGCTGCATTCACAACTCTAAGCAATTTCTTGACAGAGTGAAAGAGTCCACGTATTTCACGGCTGTCTGAAGGTTAATGATCCTCCTGTGGTCTCTTCATTCCCCACATGTTCTTTAGATTACAGGTTTTCTGCTGGACATCTGTCTTCAGGTGTCTGCAGAGCTGGGTTATTTTTTCCCTTGAGGAATAAGGGAGCTTACACCAATGAACTTGGGCCAATACTATAGTTACTCAAATTTAATCCTTTACAGGGAGCTCCTTATGGGTGAATTTATCCTTTTACAATATTCATGAAGGGATTGCTTCCTTCTTTTATCACTCAGGCGAGGTAAATATAGAAAAAATTGAGCTAAAAGTCAGTCTTCTCTTTCTTTCCACATCACTGATTGTTTTTAGAAAAGTAATTTTCAGCACAGACAGTTCCAGTTCAATATTAGAAGGGAGCCATTTTGTAAACACAGCCCTCGATAGAGTTCACTGATTTGCTTAATGGAAGATGCAGCTGATGGAGCTGAAGCTGCTTGTTCCTTTTCAGGAGAGTGGTGATGCAGGCCACAATTATTTGAAATGTGTTTCTGAGAATAATAAACAAATATGATGGCTGGTATGGCAGTTCCAAGAAAATCTTTAATAAGTAAATGAAAATGCCAAACGCTGCATCATGATAATTTGCACTCTGCTTCACAAATTGTGTTGATTTAATGCAATGATTCAATGATACTTTATTGTCACATGCACATACAGTGAAATACTTTGTCTTAGTGACCCCTGTGCATGAGCCAATTGTAAGCAAGCTCATTAATTTAATATGTACCTTTATTGGAGTATTCTAAGTACAAAACCTATCCGTTCATAAGGGAGGTTGTATATAGTCCCTACCCCGACCATTTCATTAAAATTATTTTCCAGGACTTACTATTTGTTAAGAGGACCAATGCTTGTAACTTAGATTGGAAGGCACAGGTGAGGAAATCTATCCTTGGATGGAAACTTTCTTTAAAAGTGCTATGTAATAGAACTTCTCTTGAAACAATCTTAATGGCGTATTTATAGTATCATAGCGTGATACGGCATGGAAACAGGCCCTTTGGCCCAACTTACCCACATCAACCAACATGTCCCATCAACACTAGTCCCACCTGTCTGTGTCTGGCCCATATCCTTCTAAACCTGTCCTATCCATATACCTGTATAAATGTTTCTTAAACATAGTGGTAGTATCTGCCTCATCTACCTCCTCCGCAGCTCATTCCTTACACCCATCAACCTTTGTGTGAAAAAGTTACCCCTCGGTTTCCTATTAAATTTCTGGAATTTCAGTCTTGGTCTTCCACACATATGAAAACCAGAAATATAGCATGGCACTATTATGATGGTCTGAAGTTTTACACAATTCGTCATCATTCAGAGTCCCCAGTGCAATACTAAATGAAAGAATGTTGAGCAAGGAAAGAATTGGGTGTGGTTGATTATTCATTTGGTGTCATGGTAAAGTTTCCACCAGAGAAAACATTGCAAGGACTGGGATCAGGCCAGTAACTGAGATCACAACATCTTGCACTGGGCTGCATAATAGTGAGAGCCTACAATCTTTATCAGAGATGTCTGTGGAGAAGACTACAGAACATAAAAATGGCCAAAGCATCGATGTCCCAGCACAGAATAGATGTAATAATATTTGTGAGCATCTGCTTTTTATTTGATGGCGAGTAGATAACTTTGGGCCCGAATGTGCACAATGATAAGTGAATTACACGAGATAAATGACAGTTCGACTCAGGTGAGTCACATCCAGACAGGTTCAATTTTCCACTGGACAGGACTTCACCAGAAATGAGCACAAACTCATTAAAATACTGGTGCCACATACCCCAAATTCTAGGTACTAGAGATGAGATAGCAAATGATGGTCAAGGTACACAATAAGGCACACAAATCGATGGAGAACCAGTTAAGACTAATAAGAAAATAAAAACATGAACAAAAAGGCAACTTGAGAAGAGATTAATGATCAATATCAAAAGTAAACTGAAATTAAATTATAAATAGTGAAAGGATAGTTGAAAGGATATGATTGACTAGGGATCAAACACAAAAAGAGATTTTGTTATAGAAGGTACACAAAAAGCTGGAGAAACTCAGCGGGTGCAGCAGCATCTAAGGAGCGAAGGAGATAGGCGACGTTTCGGGCCGAGACCCTTCTTCAGACTGGTCAGGGATCAGGGAAATGAGAGATATAGACGGTGATGTGGAGAGATAAGGAACAATGAGTGAAAGATATGCAAAAAAGTATTTGTTATAGAAGACTAGGAAATGAGTTGGATACTAAAAGGAGTGCTCTGCACCTGTCCTTTCTAGAAAAGGAACTCACAATAAAGGAGGTGTGATGGTGATACTCGTACAAGAACAGGTAAGCAGGAGGTAATTAAAAACCTGGGAATCTTTAAAAGTCATCCTGTGCCGAAGGTTATATCCTAGATTACAATGTGAAGAAATGGTAAAAGTTGACGACCCCTCTGGGCATAATCAGTAAAAGGGAATAAGACCAGAGATATTTTCCTCGTATATTAATGACCTGGACTTGGGTAAGTGAGGCCTTATTATTCATTACATTAACAATTCTAGACTTCTATACCAAACTGAGCCATTGTAAGGTTGCAGTATATACATGCACCTATTAACTTGACTCCTACCAATATGTATGAGAAAGAATTAAGCATTTATAAAGATACAGTATTTGCATGGGCTAGAAAGAAAGCTAATTCCAGAGACAAATAAAAAAACAATTGAGAATTTCTGGAATCGTATTAAGGTTTAGGAGTGTTTTAATACCAAAACCATTAAATACCACTAAACATTAAATACCAATGTTATTTAATACCATTAATGCCAACAATAATGAAGTGATCCAAGTTGTAAGTTTAAGGAATCGTGTTTTCAATTAATCACTATTTAACCGTTAATGGAAATTAGAATGAACATTACTATTAGCAGGACACTTTAAATATGCTTAACTTCTTAGATCATGTCTTGTTTCTATATTAAACCAAATTTGGCATCTGAAAATAGTCTTTACTAAAGACTAAAGCAAAATTGTTCCATTAGTGTTACTGTCACATCGCATCAGGGATGTTTGCAGATCGTATAGAATCTAACAGTTGTTTCTGCTTGAGTTTGAAACATGACCTTACAAGGTTACTATAATTTTACCTACCATAACATTAATTCCAAGAGAGATTGCAAAATAATACATTGATTATAATATTGTTATTTTGTAGGCATTTTAAGAAAGCTCTTGGAAAAATGCTAATTGATATTTCCCATATTCCATGCGATATTCTCCAGTTTAAATTTTTTTTAAAGTAACTGCAGTGTGTGAGCTTGATTTATGGACCT